>CABPRJ010002386.1:864458-920264 GCA_902439185.1 Cinara cedri | reverse complement strand
TTTATATATATATATATATATATATATATATATAAATATATTATATTATGTGTGTATAAACTGTACACAAAAGACGGTTTAACTCTGCTGCTGCGGAAGTCGTATAAATCGGAAAACTCGTCGTTATGGGATATTTTTGACAGAATTCAATTCAACCGCTACCGTCACTGTTGGGCGAAACAAATGAAAACTGCTGGGACTTAATGAGAAATTTATATTATATTATATATTAATTTATTTTCCTCTCGTGCAAATAAGTGTTGAAAATAACATCAAATCGTTATTATTATAATTATTATTATCAAAATTAATATCATACGCAAAAATATAGGTAGCTATATAGGGGGTTCTGCACAGAGAGGGATGGAAGAGAGACGGATTTAGAAGTCTACTTCTCCTTCAATTGCGTTTTTATTTATATATAATACACACAATATTGTATGCAAATTTAAAGAGTAAAATAACTTCCTCACAAGTAGGACACTTTTATCACTGAACGGACTCACCCCTCACATACAAAACTTATGGGTACGCCACATGAGTACACCTAAATTATCACATAGTATTATTATACGCTTCGAATTAATCATAACACACTCACTGTAGCACCAAGCACAAAGCGGTATGTAATCAAGAAATCATTTTAACCGTATTTAGTTTTGATGACTATAATATAATATACTGTACGATTTTTTCTCGGCCCAAACGATTATGACTTAATGATATTATAGGGGTTTTTTTTTTTCTTTAATCTTATCGAACTACTTTAAAGTTTAGACGATGACGGCGTGAGAGGGGGGAATGAAAAAACCCTATCTCGACTAATCGAAATAATCTCGAGGTATTAATATTGTATATGTACGACCAGACGAACAAAAATACGTTATATCACAGAAACTACGGATTATTGCGATTAAGAGGACGCGATATACCTATATGTGCCGTCTCCGTCTTATGTTATGATATACACGTACGACATAATATATCTTAAATTTGCGTTCAACAGGGACGACTTTGTAAGTTTAAAAATCAAAGCGTATATTATCAAACTTAAGTACAAGAACATTAGTAGTGCGATCGCGTCGGTTTTTTTCTCAATATTTTAACTTGTAAGCAAGATATACGAGTATGCGAGCAGTGGTTTACCTGTAGAGAGGGGCGAAGGGGACAATTACCCCCCCCCGTTTGTCATATAATTATGTGTGACAATATGTGTACATTGTTATATATATAATTTTTTTTTGTGTGTTTTTACAATTATTTTGAATTTTTTTTCATGAAGTCAATAATAATATGACAATTAATAACATAATCAAGCTCAAGATTCTAAAATATTTTTGTAATCTATGATCGAACCCGGTCAAAATACATGGTGTTATCATTTATTTTTGGCAGTTAAAAATTGTTCGACCATAGATAATAAAAAAACATGTGATAATATACAATCTATTATAATAATTATTATAATTATTAATCCATGGTCTGTGATTCGGCCGTTGTCTCTTATCATTGATTTCTAGCTATGAAATAATTGTACGCGCACCTAATGTGTACAATTATAATTAACACTCAACATTAAACACGTTATTCTTTTTCACTTTTGTTATATTGTTGTATTTATGTAAATTTAAATTATTTGTTATAAACAAGCACAGCACACTCTTTTAGTCTTTTTTATGTACCTACTAAAATGTTTTATTTAATATTTTTCAAATATAAAATTCCCGTTAGGTTAGGTTAGCTGTGACGTAAATTTTTAAGATATTTTCCATTTTAACAATTGTTGAAATATATTTTCACCCCCCTCTCGTAAAAGAGGCTTGGGTACGCCACTGTATGCGAGTATACGACGTGCATGAAATTACGGTACATAAAATTCGTATATTTCGATGGAAAATTCAAAATATCGAGAAAAAAACCAACACAGTCACACATAAATGTGTCCTTTCCTTTTGAGTTTTATAATTGGTTGATTCACTCTCAATATTAAAACGAATAGGAAAACTTATTTAAGCTGAACGAAAATTTCCTATGTTATACATACGTTTGGTTAGTCGGAAGCGGCACGTCCTATTAATATATTATGTTATTTTGTGTGCGGTCTGTCAAAATGTATAATATGATTACGTGCAATTTTAAATTACTATTTTTTTTTTTTTTTTACACTCACAAATTAGCGTTTTAAAATGTCCAGAATATATAATAATATTAATACCATGATCACGGTTTGTTGGCGAACAACTCGGTAAGTATTTTACGATGTATATATACAATAATTCCCCGGCAAGGTATTATTAGTATCTGTTTCGACGAGAAAGAATAAGAAGACCTAAAATAAAGGAGCGGTACACAGCAGTAATATAACTATAATGATGATAAAATAATATCGAAAACGAGTTAAAATTCCAAAATAATACCTATACGTAAATGGAGGTAGTGGCGCCGGGTCGATTATCGGGTATCGAAGAATGTCGCCCCGTGTATCGTAAAACCAAATATTATCGATAAAAACGCGCACATTCGAAACAGTAATATTTGTTTATTACCTATATTATTTCGGTAGCGACGGGCATGAAATCGAATTGCCACTACGTATAATTATTGCAACAGTTGATCAATAAACAATATTATCGATAGATTTAAAATTATTAGTTTAATGCTATAGGTATTCGGTTCCGGAAAAAACTGTTAAACTAAAACTATACGCCAAAAACTATACGGCATGGGTGTATAAGACGTACGCTCCCGTGATAAAGGATAAAAATGTATTTAAATGCAAATAAGACCGATATAAAGAAAGAAAAAACAACAGCTTTGAGCTTTGACACTGGCCCCATCGTTTGAACATAATCTAAAATAAATATTATATAAGTACCTAATACTATATCAGCGTCGTTCATTCTTTATTCTATGTATACGTTACTTATATATTATTATAAGCAAAACATATACAAAAAAAAATCCGTAATAATAATAATAATTATATATTGTGTATCGCACGCTATAATAAGTTTCCCTACATATTTTTACACTACACTGACCTTGTGTACGTACATAGGTACGCTATAATAATAACTAATATGCAAGTGTATATATTTATTATTATTACCGCGGTTGCAGTGTGTAGACGGTAACTTTATATACGATAATAAAATAGAAAATGAGGGGAAAAAAGAAGAAAATAAAACGCTGTAAAAATAATAATTCGCCCGTAATAATAATCTTTTTTATTAATATATGGACGATTATTATCGATTTCACAACTAAGGAATTATTACACACCAGTTACCGAGTACCTACTATAGTTTAGCTGTAAGAAATTGCAAAAATATGCGCGCAAACAAATACTTAATAATGTAACGATTAATAATAATTATAAGTAGTATAATAGGTTATAGATAAATGTGCGTGTGTGTATTAACTGCGGTAAATATATTTGAAAAATCGATATTTATAACGGATACCACCCAATAGATAATAGACGTGTTTTGGCGATAGTTTTTGGTAGGTAAACTGCAGCTGACCGATGTTTGCTACTTTTGCTACTATTATCGCGAAAACATTTTGTTTACCGTACAGTATTTTTTACCGATGACTGACCGATAACCGCGAAGACGGCGGTTTTTATAATCGAACTAGGTATGCCAAAAGCAAACGGTTCAACAAAAGTGTTTATTGATAATTGTTAAAATAAAGCTGCCGATCGTGATTTTTTTTTTTTTTTTTAGTCTGCCGCCAAAACGAATTATTATTATTATTATGTTAGAGAATATTTTGCGGATATTCCATCGGATTTCGCTGCGCATAAGCATCGTGACATTCGATGTTTTTAACAGAATTCCGATCCCCGGACTCTGATAATAAAAATAATAAAACGAAAAACACTCACAGTTGCCGGGTTGGGATTGTAAGACGTGTACGGCGACATGGCGGTCTGCGTCACTGGTCCCGCGGTTCCGTAGCGATACTGTTGCGATAAGGGCACCGCGTTCCAGCCGGTTGTAGCTCTATGATGGTACTGCGTAGGGGCGCCACTAGCATAGTTGCCAGTCATACCGGGCGGGCCACTGTGATGGCCAGCTGCAGTTATCGTGCACGATTTACCGACGAAATTCCCGGTGCTGCCGCCCAAGCCTTGATTACCGCCGGTCGAGCTGTAACCCCCGCTGCTCAATGTACTGCGCTGTAAACGAAACGTACACAGAGATTACAACATTGCATAACAATATGATCGTGACCGTTAGTCGGTACACGCTATTATAACAATAAGGACGTCTTCCGGAATCCGGCGACATTTAACCAAATCGGCTATAGATTATAATATATTTTACTTTGTTCCGAGTTTCAACGTTGCCGACTAAATTTCCATCGGATCCACCGTACGATTTTACCGATTTATCCTTATATCATTCGTATTTTTTATAGTTTTTTTTTTTGCCGCGATTTAAATTTATGTCCAGGATATAAAGTGCCTATTATACTTGATAGTATAAGAAAAGTGTTGCAATCATATGACCATGATCCAACATCCAACGCAATCTAAATATTCTGTGTTACCCGGTCCAACCCACTGCCTCAGAGATTACGACGGCCCCGGTTGACTTTTGCCAATTGTATTAATTTGTAACAGAATAAATTACAATTGTTTGTGTTTGTTACGAATTTTATCATAGGTCTGAACTTAAAACACAATTAAACACAAATTACGACATAACGGTCATTTTTTTGCTCTACCACTAAGTACAATTTATGACCAACCTTATTGTGTCAATTATTGTTTAGCACTTATATATAACAGATTTTTGAAAATTTTAAATATATATATATAAATGATTCAAAAAAAGTCAGAATATTTAGATAATTATACAAATTCTAGAAAATATTAATGTAAGAAGTATTCAACAAACCTGTGCAAGTTTCTACGATACATTTTCATATAATTATGAAGAAAATAAATCAATTCAACAAAAACCGGATTTTGTCGGTTACTACAACAGCGGTGGTCGCAATTATGCTGCGCATATAATTGAATTGTATATTATTCAATTTAATAATTTTAAAATAAAATAAATTTACAGTAGTTAAATAATGTTATAATACAATACAATATGTCCATAATACAATTCCAATAAATGTATCATGAGTGTTTGCGGTCACATAAAATCAATTAGATGATATCCAGCATTTTCTAACTCATCTGGGTTGGATAATGTGTATTTTATCATAATTACCATAAAGTAATAACTCTCGATACTGTTAACCGCGATAGCCGACATAAGGTTATCGAGGTTGTCCACGGTAGTCGTGATAATCAAGAAGTACCGAAAACCGTAATATCCCTGTTTATCCGATGTTTTTCCGTGGTATACCAGGGAAAAAAATGAACTAAATGCACCAAGCACTAAACAAAATTGTTAACAGAAGCTTGTACCACTAAAGTTGATGACTGGAGCAAATTTTCTGATCGAAACCAAAAACTCGTAGGTAAACGTTATCAATACAAAAGTAAAAATGGACAAATACAAGCACCAGCCTTCGACCTTAATACAGGAAGCGACCCACTTCCTTCGAGATAGAAGATATCTATATGATCATTTTCTTTCATGTTGATAATTCCTGGGACCAGTAGGCCCATTGGATATAAACAAAAACAAAAAAAATATATAATGTCATTTAGTAGTGACATAATGTATTATGTATTGCTCTCATGCAGATGACAAAACGCATAAGTAAGGATTATAGATCCTATATATATATTGTACATATAGGTATTAATTTCCGGCCCGATCAAGGTTAATAACTATACTGCATAGGACATAATATACCTGCAGCTGTGTCCGGATATAAAACCGACGACTTAACAACCTCCATGCACTCACACACATGATACTAAATAATGAAAATTACCTGCATAAATATATCGATATTATTACAATTGTTGCAGCATACAGCGATACTGTGAAATTGTCGGAGGAAAACATCAACTGCAATAAGTATATATAAAATATAATACTCATATAATTTAACAAGATATTTCTTTTTCTTCTTCTATTTCTTTTTCTTATTAACAAGAAATTTAAAAAAATACATAATATTACTAGTATTTATCAAGAAACCTTTCGTTTTCAAAACGGTATAAAAGTGAAAATTATTGAAATTAACTAGATTTAATGTATATTTTTAACTATAATATCATAGAATTACCAAGTTTGAGTAATTAATTATTACAGTATAATAGTTTATAGTTTGTAAATATAATACAATTTTATTTGTCAGTATATATGATATATTAGTCACTAATTTGTAAATATTATAGTATTTATCTTATACCGAACGCCATTTTTATATATTTATTTAATTAACCAAACAAATATATTTATTCGGAATCTGTTTATTACATTACATTTTGATAAGCTTATGTCAATCAGTTAAATTAAAACCTTATACTCAGGATTGTCATCTAAACGCGTTTAAATAAAAATACATAGCTCTGGGAACTTTTTTTTTTTACTCAAAAACATTTCATGCTAACTTATTTATTTTATTTAATTAAAAACCTGCTCAGTGGTCTAAAAGTCCATGATCATGAATTCATAAGTTATGAGTGGTGTTTAGAACTTATAGCACGTAAAATTAACAAAAAGCGCTTAAAAACTTCATTATTATCCCATACAATCTATACGATTGTATACAGCTTATACAAGACTTATATAGACTTATAAGTTCCATCCGAGAGATAAGAAGATAAGATAACAAAAACAATGAAATATTCGTTGAATAATAAAATATAAAGGTGAAATTATTTAAAAATCAAAGTGTGAACAAATTTACATTTTTATAATTGGCTTACGTAACCACGTAGTAACTTTTCTGAAAGCTCAAATTGTTTAGATTGTACTTGAAAGAGGTCATTTTTTTTGATTTTCGACATCATAAATAAATGTACTTAAGAGGGAAAAAACATAGGAAAACGTATAATTTCAAGATTTCATTATTTTATAAAAACACGGACGACGTTTTCTACCAGAAAAAATGATTTAATCAAAAAAAATCACAAGATACCTTTTTTGTTGCCTTTTTGGTTTAATTTCTTACGGTATCATCGCTAAAACTTTTGAGACACTTTTGAGCTTTAAAGATATTTTAATTATTTGGAGTTTTTTGCTGTAATTCAGTTATAAATACATGTAGAGACTTGAAACTTGGTAATAATACTTATATTAGATTTATCTAAACGTGGTGAAGATTTAAGATTTCAGTTATTATAATAAACCTTCAAGATAAACCAAACATAGGGTTCCTCAATGCACTAACTAAATAGAAAATTCTTCAAAAAAATCTTGTCAATTTTTGATAGAACAAAAATAGCACAAATTATGGTAAAACAAATATGCATTCATCATTGCACTCAAAATCTAAAAACATCTCTTTTGAATTTCATTTTTTTTGAAATTTTTTTGGGAAATCCTTTTTTTCAACTGCTTGTTTTTAGAATCATTTAACTTTTGAAGTTATAAATATTATCGAAAAAATGTTTTTTAGCGGTATCCATGAGATATTTGAGAAGCACTTTTAATTATTAAACACCATGTATGTCATCCCACAATATTTAAACACATAAAATTATTATTATATCGCATGTGTATCAAGTTTCATCCGCAAATTTTAAAGTAGGAATTACCATTTTTATGATTTGTTTTCTAATGATATCTGTCTGTATATTATAATGACATGGTAATTACACCTAATTATATAAAAACGAAAATATGTTCAGAAACTGCGTTATTGTACTCGTATAAACATGATGCATAACTCTGCATTAAAACGAAATTTTTTCACATTCACGTACACACATTATAGATACATTAAAATAAAAATTGCGGTGTTAAACTTCCGTTGAAGTATTCGTGTTTTTTTCCAAACTAGTTATCATTATTATATCCGAGCTCTGTATAAAAACGTAATTTTTTTTTAATAACCTTAACGATTCCTCGAATATATTGTAAATACATATTTAAACGGTATAATAATATTTTATTCGAATTTAATACTTACGCGGAATATTAATAAATCGCATCGATATTATAATACTAAATATTATTCGAATATTTCAAATTATAGACGTACATCGACAAACTATTAAGAAAAAACGATTTGTAAAAATATTTCACCCGTATCCAGTGATGGGAAAATAAAATATACCGGCTTTATATTTCACATTTTCAACTGTGATATTAAATAATTCTTTTTTTCACAAACGAACAGAGTTTGATTGTTTTTAATTGTGATTCAACAATATAATATATCTCCAAATATTTTGAATAAAATTGATTATGGTTTCTATAGTCATTTACGTCTTTAAATCGTTTAATGATTACAATATTATTAAAATTGTATTCATAGGTTTATAACTATTACATTAATTATTCGAAAAAATAATAATTTACTGTCATTTTGATTATAATATATATATATATATATACGCAATTTGACAGTTAAAATGTACACCGGAGATGCGTATAGGGGAGGGTTATTATCTGAAGTAGGACGTATGAAATATTTATTACCCTTCCCTATACTCCTCCGGTCGAAATCTTAAACTGCAGGTTTAACTTGCAAACGGAGTTAATCCAATATTATACTGAGTCTTTTTTTTTTTTAATCTGTGTTTGAAATTAAGGGTAAGGGTTGGCGCCATTAGAAAATTCAGAATTTTATACTCATTTAAGGCATATTAGGAGTAGAGGTAATAATTTGATGTGTTAAATAGTGCCGTATTTATAGGATTTCTTTTAATTATAATTAAAAACAATTATTCATTTCGTTCAAAATATACTTACCTATGCGTTTATCAAACTTTGAAACAACGTCTTATTATAGAAGTTTGTTATAGTTTTATAAGTGCATAGATTTTTTTTGTTTTATAGGTATCGTATATTTTCGACAAATATTATAAAACAAATTATAATCTTCTATAAATGTTTTTTTATATTTCATTTATTATCTCTTCCGGGTTTATTTACATGATAACATAATACAGCAAGTCCACATTTTAATCTGTTCTAAGGTAAACAAATTGTAAACAAACCATCAATTAAAACAAGGCACGAATTTTATCGACAGCGATTAAAGTATAATAACGCTGTTAAAACAAAGCTCAAACATTGATATAATGATCGATTCGAAAAAATCGCTGGACCACAATATTGGAAAATTACTCTGTATGTTTGACGAGAATAAAAAAATGTATTATTTCGATTATTAACCAGACGGTAAAATACCGATTTCCAAGTAATTATTAAATTAATGTAATTTATAATAGTTAATTAAATAAATATTATTTATATTTAAATTTATATAATTAGCATAGGGCCGACGACGAAAACGATTGTACATAATAATATTAACTATAGTAGTATAAACTCCTATACTATACGGATAGTTAGTCAGAAACCAAATGAGTCACAGATAAAATACAGCAGCACAAAAGAAGTTTTTTAAGATTGTTTTTTTTTTGTAAATTTCAAGAATATTATTTTATTGGTATATATCTACGTACAAACACGAATAACAATTTTTTTTCTTTTGTTGTTTAATGTGTGAAAACAAATATTTATCGAAATTATATAAATATAACTACCTATTATGCGATTGTAAAAAGAATGCCATACATACGTATACTGTGGTTAGGCGGTATTTTGGGTTCGGCCAGTGAGTATTTCGGTAGACTACGAATTCCATAAAGCATTTCAATAAAATTAAAAACATAATATTCAACGTGGCATTTTTGTTTTTTTTTTTTTTTTTTTTTTTATTCATTACAAATACTATATACTTACTTGTAATACCAAACAGATTATGCGGATATCTACATAAAAAAAAAAAAATAGTAGGTAGGTAGTAGGATACCGCAGAAATCCGCAATTTCCAAGAAAAGACACGCGCATAATCTCATATTTAAATAACCGTTTGTCAAAAAAAAAAAAAAAACAGATTCAACAAATTACTATTTAATACCATTCCGATATTATTGTGTGAGCGCAGAGATAGAAAAACGTAATTAATTTTTTTTTTTTTGCTTTAAAACTGCTACATGATGCGTATATTATATAATATCCATAGGTATACTACACTACCTACACTACACTATACACTCCAATACATCGGTGAGGGCAAGAGGAGAGGATAAGGGAGAGGTAAACGTGATACTATTTGCATTTTAGTATGCGTAAAGTATACATAGTTTTTATGGGGTAAAACATATTTGTTTAAAAAAATATCAAGAACTAGCCTTTTTTTTTTTTAATTGAACCGCTTTGTAAGCCAGACATATATATATATATATAATAGGATTATAAAAATCCACGTATGACGAAAAAAACCGTTTTGTGGCATTTTTTTTGTTTTAAATTTGGGTACTTATAAACAATAGTTTTTTTTATTTTGTTTGCATTTTTGTTCGGTTTTTTAATGATGATAATAATAATAATACTGTACTTGAATAATTTTAACACCAAAATAATAATAATTATATGCAATATAATAGCGAATGTGGGTCATTCATGGTTAGACGTCATAAAAATGTCACCGAAATATGATGCAGCAGCAGTTTATGCATATATAGAGTTTTGCGCATTTTAAATATTATTAGATATATTGAGAAGGCGTAATCCGTTTTAGTTACATACATATACCAGGCGATTCATTTAAGTGGGTACACTCATTATATCGGAAAGTATTAATTTTTCTCTGGATTTGTTTTCTAGAATATTTAAGAAACAAACTGCACTTCAGTTTTATATTTATGTTATTTTTTATCACCCTTATTTTTGGGGGTAAAACCACTATCTACTTTTAATTTTTAAATGGCAACCTATATTAAGTGTTAATATTAAATGAATTTTTCCACTAAGTTTGGGTTGGAGGAGAGTAGTGAAGTATCATTAGTGTGGCGATATGGCACACTGCGTATTAATAATGCACCACTACTCTCCTCCAACCTAAAATTAAAAGTGGTATATCTCGTCAACTCCTTGACAAAATTCAAAAATTTTAACACTTACATTTATTTTAACTAACACTTAATCTATTATGGACTTTTTAGTATAAATTTCCATTCGAAAATCAAAAGTAGGTAGTTGTTTTACCTCCAAAAATAATGGTGACAAAAAATAACACAAATATAAAACTATGGAGCAGCTTGTTTCTTAAATGTTCTAGAAAATAAATTCCGGAAAAATTTAATACTTTCCGATATAATAAGTGTACCCACTTAAATGAATCACCTGGTACATATATACAAACTACTGTAATTCTGCTATACCGCTTGAACATTTTTTTTATTATTATTATATTCGTTGTACAATATAATATAACGTTTATGCGATAATAATATTATTACATTTATTTAAAACCAACACTTCACTCAGAATATCTCGAAAGAAAAAGACTCAAACTAGCACTCTCGTCGACGAATGTTCCACTATTTTAGGAGAGGAGTTGGAAGGGAGAATAAATAGTATAAAGTAATTTAATTTATATTTGTACGTAACGATAAACCATTTCTAACGAAAAACGATATTGAACGGAGTATTATTAATATAGTCGCGTTTTTCCCTTCGTCACCAAAGTAATCCAGAAATCAATAGAAATTATAAAAAAAAATTGCCGTTTTTCCCAAATTTTTAGAAAACTACAAAGAAAATCCAATACCCAATACCTTCTTATTGTAACAAATAGATCAAAAATGCTACCAAAGAGTTCCCACAAAGTTTTTAATTGAAACAAAGTTTCTGGTAGAAAAGTTGTTTACAAACACACACACAAAAAATAAATACTTCAATAACAAAACCAATAAACTCCTCACTTCGCTCTGTTGAATCTAAAATACACTACACGAAATAGCAGCGGTCATAGTTACTATTTTTCAACTACCTATTTAAGAAATCCCGCTCAAATGCGTTATAATATACGTATTGTATCTTTCAAATATAATAAAGTTTGCATATTATATACAATTCATATATAACTTAACTAACTCGCGGATAGTAAAGATAATATTTTGGATAGAATGTGCAACGGCCGGACGACGTAACGTTTAAAATGGAACGAAACAACGCCCTTTCATCGTTAGGAAATTTAACTCTCGGTACTGTATTCCAGTATTCCATTGAACTCTCACACAGTTCACAAAATCAACTATCACCGTATGCGGTGGTATTATTATAGTTGCTATCGTGATAGTCGTGAAATTCACTACCATGCGGTAGTAATACAATTTCATAAACCATAGTCGTCATATGGACAAGAACGTGATAGTACCTATACGTATTGAACTATCGTGAAATATGCTAGCTGCACAATATCACAATATTGATAAGTACTATATCGATGGTAATGATAGTATAAGTACATCGCACAGTATAATATTGTGATCATACAATGTCATTCTATATTTTACTGTTGTGGCGTCACTTGGACGCTATTGAATTGCGATTTAGTTAACTATTGCAGCAGAATCTAGCTCAATAGTATATCTATCATAATTTATGTACCGGGCTTTTATGCGGAAACGGTTTATATTATAATATTATATTTAACACGAATGAAATCGGCCGAGTTTGTCCTATTCAATGGAGCGGGGATAAGAGGGAGAAAACTTCACCGCAATAAATTGCAGTTTAAATAAAAATCCCAAGATAAGGTGTAGGTACTGTACTAGGGGTGACACTATTATTATTATTATTATCTTTATATGCAATATTATCGACAGCCGAACAATATTTCTGACACGTATAGTTTGACGCATATAAATACCTACGCTCCACTCTTCTCACACACTCAGTGTCATAATATAAATATTATACAACAACCCTGTCACGCAACGTTATCGCAAACAAGGAATATTATGATTGCCCCGGTTCCAGGACCACCGTTATAATATTATTCTTCTATGTATTGTATATGCTACTGAATAAACTTACACAAATATATATTATACTAAATTGCTAACCAGTGACTTATTTAGGATTTTTCCAAAAAAGGACACATTGAATTTGGGAATTATGTCATATTGTGATATTGTGTAACGTGTGTAACCTAAAAGCTAAAAAAAAATACCAATTTTTAATTTATATATTTTTAACGAAAGTAATTTATTACCCAATTTACATTAAAATTATCATTTAAATTAAATAACTGGATATTTACTATTTAGGTACCTATTTACTAATCTAACAACCTTCATATTAAAGTGGTTCGGATAGATTTTATTTAAAATTTAGAAATGTATACGTTTGGTTGATTTTAATATATTAGCAGCTAGGTACCAACACACACATTTTTTTATTTTTGTGACAAAAGTAAAGCAATTTGAATTTAAAAAAAAAAAAATGTATAGTCGCATAAATAAAATAGGCACTAAACACAGCCAAGGGAGAGATATATCTCTCTAATATCCGTCCTTAAACACGCCACTGTTGCTAACAATCATAATAAGGTGCCTGTGTATAATATTAATGCAGCTGTATTTGTGAAAATAAGGATCTTACCATGTATATTCTATTATAATATCAGATATTAATAAAGGATAATATAATAGTAGGTAATAAAGAGAGAAATACTTATTACTCTTATTATCATAATTCTCATAAAAAAGCAAACGTTTTGAATTATTGCCACTATAGTTAGCAATCTAATATTTAATATATATTATTAATGTTAGGCGTAAGCCTGTATCTATATTATAAATAAATAAATATATATGGTTATAATAAGTTATGTTAACTACTCGTATATTATGATAACAATCCGTCATACTATATGATAATGTTTTTGTAAAAGTATTAAAAATTACAGTGTTTTAAACGTCTATCTCAATAATAAGTTTACAATCACGACAACATTTTCATAAATACTTTCGAACCGAATCAACTGTGTGCTTCGATTATTTATTTTAGCGAAATGTGTATTTAGAATTAATATTTAATATACAGTCTAGTAATAAATAATAATTGATTGCATATAGATATAATGAGAAAGAAAAACACGATTCTAGAACGAACTACAAACCTCTGTGTCGTGTTCCCTTTGTATGTGGTATTATACCTACAGTATTCGGAAGACTGTATACTCTATGTTCATAATAAATTGACAAACTCGTATACATTATATTACCAGATATTGTATGTATTTAAACAACTGCAATTGTGTTTAAACAAAATTAGCGTAAATCAACGGAAATGTAGGTATATAATGTATAAATTGTACATACATATATGTATCTGTGGATATAGAAGAGTACAATGCGAACTTTTCAAAATCGTCTTGTCAAAAAAAAATGTCAATGCCTTATAATAGTAAAACGTTTGAAAAATAAAACTTCACAATAGTAAATCATTTCGGAAAATTATATAAGAATCAATTCGTTAAAATATTTATATTATTATTATTTTATATACAAACAGTAAAAATAAATAAAATATAGACGATATATTATAATAATCATGTGAGTAAAAAGTTACCGATTTATTTATTTTTTCGTGCACAGTTTAAACAAATAAATAAAAGTAATTAATTTATAACTTTCTATATTACCTATATTAATCGTCGAGATATTTAAAAATGTATTATATTTTATAGTTTACGTTAATAATTGTTGGTCAGTCGTCGTGTATAAAAAAAAAAAAAAAACACTGATTATTATTTCGATTTTATATACAGCACGACGATATGTGCTTCATTAGCAATATTTGTATCGATTTCACATACGGATATTGCATCATAATAATAAGATTGTATATAGTTTAAATGGATAGGGAGCCCATTATTTTATCTAATTAATCGAAAAGCGTTTTCAAATTAAAACTAATTAAAACCAATCGAAAGTCGATTGAAATCAATTATTTAAAACGTATATATAGAGATTCGATTGATTTTTATTGTTTTTAATCGAAAACGATTTTTGATTGATTTATTGAGAACAGTAAGCCCCATCACAGACCCGAATAAAACTGTATTATAATAATATAAAGTGTACCCTATAATACTGCCATATTATAGTTTCGAAACGCATAAAAATAAAAATAAAAGTTTATACTTTACATGAGTAGGTACACTGTTGGAAGTGAGTGATTTAGAAGATATAGGGTAATTTTGTTTCTATACCGTGTGCAACGATAAATCATTGAATATGAAAAACGATTCTGAGCAAAGTAGTGCCGGTATTAGTTGTGCTTTTTTGTACCGTAGTCGCAATTTAACAGGAAAATCAACAAAAATAATACCAACGTACTTATAGAAAAACCGTTGGGAATCTAGAAATTTAAAGATACAATGCGAATAATTTTGATTATTCTTATACTAACCAAAGAAGTATTTACTGAAAAAAAATATAATAATAATAAAATCATTTAGGGTATAAAATATCGAAAAATTGTTCAAATAAAGTTCAACCAAGCGAAAAATCAGCATTTTTTAAAGTAAGACGTGAAAAAATCGGAGCATTTTGATAATCGAAATAGTTTTTTCCAATGGAGGAAAAACACGCATCGTATGGTAAAACTATAAAAACGTTGTCTTCGTTGAATCTAAAAAATAGAAAATAGAAACCCGTTTTATCGTATGCGATCCGTATTTTTATTATTATTGTTATATTATGATGTATACAACTTAATTCGCATTCACAACGCGCATTTCACCGTAAAAATGTACTTATACCTAGGTAAAGTAGGTATACGGTCATACAGATAAGGTGTTGTGTCTTATCGGATACGAGCATATAGGTACACAATAATATAGAGAAAGAAAAAGTTCAACCGGATACACACGCCGCCGCAGTTCCGGACGATTATTAAACAATATTGTACTGCACGTTGTCGTATAAAATTCCTCCTCCCGTCCTTCCCGCCCCCTCTGTTATTCGCCTCACACACACACACACACACAAACTAACGCATGAACATCGAGTAGGTACGCATAAATTTACACGTGGCGGTGTATTTATAATTATTAGTGTAAAATAATAAATGCAAACATTTCACATTCGAATATATATATATATATATATATATGTATATATATTTGTGCCGTATGCGTATATATTATAATAATAATTACTTAGATTATACCTCGACGGCTGCAATGACTCACGGGTTTATAAAATGTTAAATCGTCTGTGCCTATGTGTGTACACGAAATACCTATACGGCAGCAGCAGCAGCTGCTGCAGACAATAATATTATAATTATTATTATTTATCATCGTATCGTTTTTTTTATTATTGTTACGTAATTTGTCTTCGGCCCATAATGTAGGTACACTATCCAACGCCGGTCGGCGGTATTCAAAGAACTGCTAGACACCACTGCAACGTCGAAGCCGACTACGACGTTCAATCACTGGTCATCGTTATGATTACAACATAATCGGGCGCCTAATAACATTATCACATAATATTCTTATCATAGTCGAAATTTGATTAATTCTTTTATAAAGCATTATTACAATTGATGGAATAATATTGGAATATCGATTGTGAAATATATAGGTACATAATGTATTGTATGTAATGAAAATGTGGTTCAGCGAGTTTAGCGAAAGCATTTAACATGTTCTATGCTATGGAAATAAAACTACTGGTATCCGCATTGTTTTAAATAACTAAAATGAAGCTGATTTGAACAAGGGCCAATATAGTGCAAAAGATCAATAATTCACACATTTTGCACTTGAGAATAATCAATATGTTAAATGTTAGTTATCCATTAATTATTTAAAATAACAAGAAAATACTTAGAAAAATACTTAATAATAATTTCTTAATTTTTGTCTGATTTTGTGCCGAATTAATAAAGTTTTTTAAAGATTAAGTAGTTATAGATCTTATTTATCTCATCGATGTTTATTTTATATCACTAGTCACATGCATCATTAATTAATTATAATTAAGTTCAGTAATGGTTATTTCGATTGTGACAAGAATGCGATAATCTGGAGAGCACGATATTGTTATGATATGATTAGAATGTTAACCAATGAGAACATCGTATTCGGCTGACAGGGTCTAATGATACTTATATCGTCACCGGTCGGCATTCTAAGATCCGTTTCGGCACCAAGTAGGTTTACTGATTCAAATTTACCACGCCGTATTTATCGTGCGTGTGCGGAAGTGTTACTGTTGTCAATGTGAAATTGTTTAGCCTCCGCTCTTTTGGCCACCTACATTCGCTCGCTCCACAATCGCGTGTCGAAACTTAATCAAAAATAGCCCTCGATTTGTTATGCGAAACCACATTAGGTAGGTTACAGGGGAACAATTACAAAAGAAGAAAACGCAACAAAAGCATTCAGTGGCCGACGGTTACGAACCCGATATTAATGTTTTGTGGATGCCGTGTTAGCCTACTGAGTCACCATCAACGTTTCGTTAAAGTATTCACATCCTATCTATAAGAGCAACACAATGACACTTCCGCATCCGCACGATTCAAATGAACCAATCACAAACGGATAATGCTCCCTAGATGCCGAAACGGATACCAGAACTCTTATATGCCACTGGTCAGACCATATTTTTATTTTTTTTAATGTATATCTACTGCGGATTCACTTCTCTCCCCTTTTATAAAAAAAAAAAACTTTAACAGTAAAAAGTCCTGATCTCCCCTCTTTATTGTTCGGCCTTACGTAACTATGCCTTTAATCCAAACGAACCCCTTTACTTGTAAACGTGTTCTATATTCATAAAAAAATTATAAAGTTATAAACGAGCCAGACGAGGTATTATTTTGTCTACAGAAATGTTCGTGCATCGCAATACAATAAAATATACATACTCGATTTATTATAAATACCACCATTCAATATCGTAAAATAATTTGATATTAAGATATAGTATTAGTAATTGGTTTTAGAATAAATATGTAAGCAAACTATAGAAATTTTAAAAATTTTAAAGTAATTACTGAAATAATTTAAGCCTAATATCAACAATTAATAATAATTAATTATAACGGTACTTCATCGTATTTCATACAATATATTATATTTATCTCTCCCTGTATATTGGTGTTATAGATAATTTTACAAATCTCCGCATCACTACTTACAATGCTCACAAGCTGCCACTGAAAATATAACCTAAAATCACGATTTATATCAGTTGTCTATGTAACCACTAGTTCAGAAAAACCTAGTCAAATAATAATAGTTGTTATATTTCATGATGATAATAGTAATATAAAAAAAAAAAAAAAACAATAGTATTGTGTACTATCATAATTTGTCTAAAACGATAATTCGTTATTGTTCTTAAATTTGTCTTAATCATCTACTCAAATTTAGTTAAAAACTAATCGTGCAATTTTAATGGACAAACACAGTGCAGGATAATTTGTTTGTCTATTAAGATTTCTCCACAAAAAATATTTACTGTCTCAGTCCAACTAAAGGGCAACGTAATAAAATTACATAATTTAGAATTAAAATTATAGCTTTTGGGTTGAAATTAGAGTTTAAATACCGGTAAAAACAAATTTAAATAAAACAATGTGTTAAAGGACATGTTTTACTAAAAAGCAAAAATGATCATACAATTTTCGTATGATAATATTTTAGAAGAAAAAAAAGTTACGTGGTGCCCTCAAAAATATTCCCCTCTTTAAATGTTTAAGCCCCGATTTCAATATTTTAACTTAAACGCAACAATTTTAATTCTATAAACATGTTCGTAATTTTGATATGTTGACTCTTAAGCAATGACTGAGATAATAAATGCGGAAATCACTTTTCTTAAAAAAAATATAGCCTGGCGCCGGTCGAAATTGATTTTTATTTTGTTTTTTTTTTTTTAATAAACGACCATCCGAAAAAATAATATTTAAAATAAAAAAAACCGAGGCGATATTATAATAAAATGCACATCATTACAGCAGTTATATAAAATCGTATTATCGCGCCCCACGTGATATAATTTAAGATAAATATTCAACGGCGAAAAAATATTTTAAAATTCACACGAATAAATAATAATTATTAGATGCTCTTTTTACCAGTATACAGATGGCTGTTAGAATAGAGGAGGCACCCCGGTCTTCTCATCGTAATAATATAATAATATCATTTTAGGGGAAAAAAAAAAAAGAACTCACCAAAAGAGTCGGGTCGTCACGTAACTTACAGCAGCAGTGGCGGTCGTCTCCGAAGGATATACGCGTATATAATAATAATAAAGCAATGATGACGACGAAAGAAAAAATTAACGACTATCAAAACGCGCGCGCAGCAATTGCTCTCTATAATATTTTTTTATAGCCACGACGTCAGCGGAAATTCACTGAAGGAATCACAATGCCTGCAGTATAAAAGAAAAAAGAAGGGACCAATTCGGTACCAGTTATCCGTCTACATACGACGACAAGAGAAAATTATATATTATGTGACGGTATAGACGAAGGCTGTTAGATACAACAGAGCTACTATAATAGTGCATTACGATACTATATGATTATAAAATATCGCTGCGGCGTTATATATTTTACATTTCAGTTATTTTTTTTTTTTAGATAACGAAGAAATCAGCGAGGGCGTAGCTCGCCACGAACGGGCTGGGACTGATAGTACGATTTTTCTCTCTCTCTAACGAGTCTATTCACTATAGGATACATTTACAGCAACACATTTACACGTTTGTATAATTACACATTATTGAATATTATTATCATTATTAAACCACAATATTAAACCATATATGATATTATAATAGTTTATAATAATATCATATTTTAATATAATACAGCTGCTGCTGCTGTGGTCGCAGTGTACCGAAGATAAGAGATGCGATACCGCGCCGACCATTACAATATTAAAAGCTGCAACACCGCTACCGTTATGACTGATAAATAATAATATTATCGTGTACTCCCAGCACGTGTGACTCAAAACTAATTGAACAACTACTCCTCTATTTATGATTACTATTGAAATGATATCATTCTTATCGAACGGTGATTCTTTATTTAACTATGTGAGGATTCGGATTTTTGCATTCAATGTCTGTAATATAGACCTCAAAACAAGAGTTCAAACGAGCTGATCGTTTAAAGTTCAAAATATACGTACGAAAAATGAATTAAATCTGTATATTTTTTGAATTAAGTTCATATTTTAAAATAACAATTGAACTCTTATATTGGATTGTTTATTTTAATTCAGATTCCAAATTTTACATTAAGGATTTAGGAAAATAATTTCAGAAATTTTACTATTGACTTAACTACTATAAGTAAATTCTAAATAACAAATATGTCAAATCATACTGTGACATCGTCTTGAGATTATTTTTTATCCATGCCTAATATGATGATATTTAGTAAAATTACTAATTCTCTATATTAAATTCTATAAATATAAATAACTTGCTCCAATACAAAAAGTTTTTTGACCGGTACATCGGGGAGGTTATATTTTTAAACTCCTTATAAACATTTTTTTAATAATGAGAAAACTATAGAAAACACAACTTTTCGACAAGAAACTATTTTTTTTAAATTTAGTTAAAAAAATAATCTTAGGGATCTGAAACGCCTATCACGAATACTTATAAAATGTATATTCAAATTTTCTATAGGCATGGTATAAATTTACCGGAACATATTTTGCTTCGAGTTTTTTCAACGTTGAAAATTTTTGTGTATATACTACCTGTAAAATACGCGCATTGTAAACTAACCATCATCAGTTATTTGCTTTCACAATAAGAACGCCAGAATCTATCTATTAAAAATAGCAAATAAAACCACATCATCGCTCCGCATATTTTAATAAAAATGATAAAATGCATTGAATATGCATTGAAAACACTATGACAACTACTACGCGGTTTTCAAATTATAACGAAGGACATATTTTTATTATCTATAGAAAAATATGAGATGAGACCCACTGCCTGCTGCTGCCGCTGTGGCAAACGAACCAATATTATATTGTTATTATATACGTTTTCTATACAAATAAATAGCTATATAATAGTAATGATAATGTCAGAATATTGTACCTAGTGGGATACACAATATTTGTTACTATAAAAACGTAACGCATGTCACAGCGTTTCCCAAAGGGTTTTTAAGAATTTTTAACCACTATAATGGATGGGGGGACATGCTGTACTTAGTTGTGGTTCCCTCTGTAAGTATACGAGTACAGTATCATAACATGAAAATGTCACGAAACTAAACGGCATCATTTCAGCAACCAGGTATCCTGCAGGACCTGGTAGAATAACCTTTCTCAGGACTAAGTAACTGACTAGCATATAAACAGCGAAGTTAAAAAAAATATTAAGAAAAAAAATCCTTAAAAAAACACAAGAAGAAATTTAAACGTAACCACAATAATATAACGGGCGCACGTAAACGAACGAAATCGAAATGTAGCGGTCGATATCTCGTTAACATACTTTGTTAAACCGTATTATAAAACGCATTTATTCTAGATAGGTAGGGGAAACAAACCAAGTCTGATAAAAATATGACCACAATTTTCAATTTAATGTCAATTTATCATGCTACAAATATCAAAGTATATCCTATAAACAAATGTTCAATAATTTATTATTTTTTTTCACGATTTTTTCAATAGGTATTTTGAAACTTTATTAATGCCTAGGATAATCATTACTAAAGTTTGAATAGAACAAAAATTTGAAAACAAATTTTATCTAATTTTTTTGTGTTAAAACTGTGCTATGGACTTTAAAGTCTTTGTGTAAAATAAAAAAAAAAAAAACAAAAACACTGGTGTATACATGGACAAAAACCGAATCGACGCAAAGATAATAAACGTTTTAGTGAATTACTGCCACTGCACGTTTTTTTTCGATTCCGTCACAAAGAATTATACTCTACATGTAATTACGGTCAAGAATAGCACGAATAGTTCGTAAATCGTGATGGTAGTGTAATAATCGTTTTTACTCAGGAAAAAAAAATATAAATGATAGTACATATATTATTAATAAAGTGGTACCAGGAAACAAAAACATATTATTGCATATGTACGTGTATTACATACACGTATATACAGTATATCGGGTGATTTTTTTAAAATTAATTAACGGGAACTACATTATCGAATACGATGTGCATACGAATATTTCGAAAAATGTCATTTAGGTAAATAGTTTTGAATAGGGCTATTATTGGCGAATAGTTAGTCGAAAGTAACGTGACTGAAAGGCGAATACCACGTCAGAGATGAATAGTGCCCGAGAATTTGCAGTGATGGGACTCGTGGTCCCGAGAGGTAGGGAAACAATGATAGAAAACGATATGATGATAGAACTTATAGTTTTATCAGCTAAACGTCTAAATGGCTAGTAAAGACCGCAGAAACAAAAATAGCCCCGTTAACTGTTGTATTTCGTAATATATTTTCAAAAACATTCACTTCGCCATTCGATGTGTGTATAATATTATACATATGTACGCTATAAACTGAACATCGAATTTATTAAACAATTTTCATATACGAGTATTCGTATAATTTAACCACTGCACCCTGTATACATACATATATACATATATGTGTATAATATACGATTCGTGAAGGCGGTAATTATATATTCGTTTTTGAGTTTCGAACCAAAAAACAAAAAAAAATTGACAATACACAGTATACGCGAGTACATATAAGAGGAAAAACAATAATATTAGCTAGGTAGGTACCTACAAACGTGTATTACATATGTGTAATATTATATACGGTACAGACGTTTATATAAACACCTCTAGAGAGTTTGCGTTGTACATGGGAGGGGAGATAAAACGTTCGTTGAAAAAAATACGAGTAGAGGACGGTTACAAAGAGAGGGGAGGAGTAGATAGGTATGGGGAGGGGGGCACCGCCGCTGGCCCAACTGATTTGGCAGCCGAGAAACGCTCAGCGACGGAGACCTTGCAGCGAAAATCGCATACGAAACGCATCGATTGCGACGGTGACCTTGCAACACGGTAAAAAGTAGGTAATGTACACGCGCCCGTGCGCGCGCGGCCGACCGGTCGTAACCTTAGACCCGCACGCGCCAAACGCCACCGACACCGAAAAAAACTTCACAAATTTCCCATGACGTCCGTACACACAAAATCGCATTACTTTTTGTTATATAATAATTTACCCTCGCTGCCTCTAATAATATACGTTAGATACGTAGTTGTATTTATTAGACGTCTGCCGGCTCGTTCACTGCAGTGAACGAAAAACGCACGTATAAGGAGAACTCAATAGCAAAGTAGGAAACTAAAACCATCACAGAGGGAAGAACGTCTAAAAAATAAAAACGAAGGATGCAAATATAATAATAGATCGATTGAGAGATGACGGAAGAGGCAAAAAGACGGGTAGTAAAGATCCTTCCAGCGATGACAGTGACGACTAAAATTCTATAACGCTCGATCTGCACGATGGTCGCAGTTACTAAAGTGATAGTCTGTGAAAAAGCAAAACGACAGTTAAATACCTAGAAGAACGAGTTCAAGGTACGGTGATAGTCACTATCACTCTCACAATCTCATGGATGATGTAGTGTAACGCTGGTTGCTTTCGCGGTAGTTCGATAGTTCGGTAGTTACCTTCGCCCTATTCACACGACAATAGTTTATCATAGTAACTACCACGGTTGAGAAATATCACGATAGTAACCACGATAGTGGAATCGTGTGGATTGAGCTTTAGAGCTGTAGCAATCAAAAGGAAGGCCGAAAAAAACTATAGAGGATCAATGGATTACAGCAACATCTATAGATAGATTGGAATTGATGAAATCCGTGTAATTATTGGAAGACAAAGGATAAAAATTGACGATAAAAATTCTGTAACAAAGTTGTGAGGCCATCATCATCATAATATATGATGATGATGAATAATATTTAAAAGTCTGCAGCACTGCCAATAGTGCAGTGTTCAGCAGAAACTAAAGTGGGATAGAAATGGAATGTCTATTTATACTTCTAGGGAAACAGTAAAAGTATCCTATGTTTTGTTTTATTTAGAAAAAAAATATAAGAGTATAAAATGTAAATTGAAAAATTAATAAGAAAAGCGAAATAATTTTAAACGGTATTAGAATATAGCGAATTGTTTTTAATAATTTCTGGTTTATTTTAAATTTCAATCTTTAAGTTATATAATAGTAATTAATTATTGACCACAGTCATCTAACCACGGGTAAAAAGCATTCTCTTTGAAATAATCATCAAAGAGTACGCTGAAATAATTATATTCATTTTCAAAATGCATTATGATTATTTTAGTTCTATCAGAAGTCATTTCTCATTTTGATAAGAACAGAGTACTCGGTTTCAATTTGTATTATCATAATATTATCAAAGTGCTCAAGTGGTCTATGTTTAAACAGTCGCAGACGGTTCTACACTTGAGAATAAATTTGTTACACACAATAGTATTTAACACAATCTAAGTTTGAATATTTTACATTTTCGTGAAATATTAACGTTAATAGTTGTATGGAGATTTTTCAAGAATAAAACAATGTTTTAATAGGATTTTTATTTTGATTGTTAACTTAAAAAAACTTAATTAAAACATCTTCGACTACACTATATAATACACATATATAATACGTATGTATATATATATATATGTATAAATTGTGAATAATCACAAAATTTTATTTAGAAATGCTTATATCCGCTTTATTCTACATCTCGTTAATACAAACATAATTTGTCGAGCGATTTTTATATTAATTTTTTCTTGTATCCGGTAAATCGATAAACGTCAATATGAGACTCGACCCTTATTATTATTATATACGCAGTAAAACCATAACGGCGGTGTCGCCGTTGTTCTATTATCGTTTATTATTTATTCGGACGAACGTCTCAAGAAAAAATTTGACGAATTTAATATAATATATTATTTGTACGAGAGATACGACCGCACAATCGTTTCGCAGTCGTCGCCGTCATCGTCGAGAAATCTGACGAATTTAATATATATATAAAGATTATTATGATCGTAAGGCCGAGAAATTTAATATATAATCGCGCGCACAGTCATTCCGACACAAGAAAGACGTTCGTTTCCGGCGTAAATTTAACCGTCCGTACAGATAACTGTATCTCTCGCCGCCCGCCCGTATACCGGCTGACGACAAACAGATACGCCAACTGAATACAATATTATATTATTATTATTTGATACCGCGACGGACCCTTTGACGGAAGAGATACGGACTATCTTGACTCTTGTATAGATTGTACGGAAACACGACAATTCGGTTATTATCGGCCGTATACAGTAAAAATAAAGAGAGAGAAAAAAGGGAAAACTTTACCGTCTCACTGACATTGTATCACGGCCGCAAACATAATCGAGATCCAAACCGCTAGAAACTTCTTTATAATAAAGTTTTTCATAAACAAGATTCGCGTCGTCCGAAATTCTACCAAAATATTAGAGGAGCTCTTGCAATCGACATATTTTCCGATGATTTACAAGAACGTAACCGAAAGTGATTGGAATAATAATTTTATTTGCTTGTCATAAAGTTTATACGGCTAAGTATATCATATTTAAAGAGCTTTTAATTTTAAAAATTACGAGTATTACAGCTCAGAAAAACTTAAGGAACGCAAAATTCAATTTTAAATAATTGAATTTCGACGAAATTCTAAAAGAAATGAGAAATGAGTGGTTTTTTGAGAAGAAAGAGGTTTTTGAACTGAACCCTCGGAGTGATGGTGAATCAGACGTGCATATATACGATCGAAATGATTTTGAAATTCACGAGGATAATCCTCGGGGACATTTTGTGTGTTGTTTGGGTTTTTATTTTTTTTGTTGGGATGAGAAGGACTTTGATACACATTGACCGGGCGACCCTTGAAATTGATTTCGGTCCCGAATTTATAGGACTACGACCGTCACAAACGCGCACGTGCTTGTCATAGTCTATAATATAGTCTCCGAACAAACAACTATAACGAAATAATCTGCCCTCGCACAATATTATTATAATGTGATTATTATACCCACCTACAAGCCTTTTCCCGGCAGCCGAACATCCAGTTTTCTATTATTCATTCACACGTATACCCCTGAATATATAATAGTATACTCTAAAGAAAGACTGCGGCGTAGTAGTGCTTACATTAAAACAGCAGTTTGTACATTATATCACTACGTATGGGCATGTATCTTTCTGAAAAACTGTGGAAACTTAACAATGTACCAATTTCAAATTTTTCTTTTACTTTTAAATTTAAGGATTTCATTATTTTCGATTTATTTATTTATTATTATTATTATATTATATTCGTATAAACCTGATATTTCTACAGATTATTTATATTGGTTTTATCTAAACTTGGTAAAATTCGAGATTTCAAAACATTCTACTGATTTTTAAGATATCCATAAGCATTTTCGATTTTTCTTAGTTTTTATTTGATTTTACATGGATACAATATTGTTTTGGTCAAACAGAAATGTTTGAAAATTGTACAAGAAGTTCATCAATTTTCTGACTTAAAGGTTTTGCTGTATACGAAGGCGATGATGCGGAACAATAGTCGTTTGGAATATTGCACACGCAGTTGTATGGTAGAGGTTATAAAGTAGGTACTAGATAAAATGTATAGATATCTATTAGATATATTATTACACGAATAAACGAGTGTTTTCGCCTGCGATCGTATATCGACGAGTACTACAAAAATAGCTTGAAAAAAAAAATACGCCATCGAATCGTCGGCGGCCGTTTTTTTTTTCGACGGCGGTATATAAATAGTTATACATGGCCAATGAAAACTCAACGGACCGTAAATATTAACGAACGAATTATTCAAATTTCTTTAGGGACACCCCAATATATCGCGGACTACCGAAAAACAATGACGATAATATACAATACTGAATTCTCGACACATCCGTTGTCGCGGGCTATATATCGTAAATTAATTCACGTCTAACGTCCTACATATTATATATATATATATATAGAACCCTCGGTTGTCTCTACAAACAATAAAGTCGGATTTTCCACTATATTATATAAAACTATAATACTATATTATATTATGCTTGAATTCAACCGAGAGGAATCGTCGTATACATAATAAAACACTTTGAAAATCATCATAAACAACAGTATTAAAACAATAACAGATTGATATTTTTACTCTTGAACAAATTTTAAAGTAAAAGTATACTTATGAAACAATGATTGAACCGAATCGATTAATTTATACAAACTTGTATGCAGTCAATATTCGGAAAAGCAAACAACGACTTCAAGAAAGATACTCTACAATGTATGATATAATAATAAATTATGATAAAGTGAGTAATTTTCTTCTTTTTTTAAACATTTACACATTTTTTGTAGGATACTCGCTGCTTCAACTACACTATCCTCTATCAGTCTCTATCCACGTTACCTTCTAATGTTACTCCCCGGGAACACCTGATCAAGTCATCATTCATTCTGTCTGCAAAACGTTATCTCTACAACCTCTAGGTCTTTTCTCGTTTAACTTGCAGACCAAAGCTTTGTTCGAAACATGATCTCCAAACATGGTCAGTTCACTTAAGTTGGAGATAGATTTTAGTTGGATTTCACTTTTCTTCTTTACACTCCACTTTTTAACATTGATCCATAATATATAATACTTCAATACCTCAATACCTCTTTAAAAATAAAACTTTTTTCTTCATATTCTTTAGTGGTTGACTATGTTTCCCATGCATGTGTCAAAACTGATCAATGAAAACTTGCACACAGGTGTTCCAATGATCGTCTAAAGAATAATTTTTATTTGGATAATTTTTCTAAAGTAAATTAACCTTTGTTTCCAGCAAACATTATGATATATTATTATTATTATCTCCCAAAGAGGTGAAAAACGAAAAATAAATTAAGATAATACCAAAATTATATAATTAATCAACTTTTTTGTGTGATTTCAGTAAACTTCAATAATTAAAATATTATGTTAGTATACTTACGACGACCGCCGATAAGCAGATGCCCTAGTTTCACAATATGTTCAGTTGACTATCGACCAAAAAACAATAATAATTCATCATTTGTCTAGTATAATAAACATCTGTTAATGTAAACTAATTTATTTCCAATCTCATTTATAGAAATAGGAAACTTATATATATATTTTATGTATGTGTATAGTGAATAAATCTTCAAATATTATTAAATGTTTGTTGAACGATGACTAAAACAGAAAAATATAAAATATACGTAAGTAAAAAATTAAAAATAAATCAAACCTTTTGAATGACAAAATAATTATAATATATTTATCAATTCCTCAAGAGTATATTATAAAAAGACAAGACGGATAAATAAATATATTATACTTCCTATTATAAATCCTATTATAAATTCTTAAGAAATTGGTTTTTTCCTCAATTGTATTTTAATGCCATACACAAAACGAGTAAATTAAAACGTACTCGACTTATTCAAACACGGATAAAGTAACAAATTTATTGAAAGCACATACTTATACTTTTTTTATAAATATGATGTTTTGTACTTGAGTTTTTATTTTGAATTTGTCTATAGAGGTACATAGGTACTTGAACATAATATTGTATATTATAATATACATGTGTATTACATCATTACAGTCGAATAGTTATTTATACAAACAGATAAACCACCTCTCTCCAGGAATATAAAAAACTCGTATATAGTCGTAAATTATGTTACCTATCAAAATATTTTACTACTATAAAAATTAGAAAAATATACTCACTGGAGAGTTTTCTGTTATTTTACGGCTAATATTGTATACATACACTGAGCTTTTTGCAATTTATAAAGAAAATACATTCGTGTTAAACAATTTTGATAGTTGAGATAATTATTTCCTTAATTAATAAGGTGCATAATTTTATGAGTCAAAACAAATGTAACGGATCACTATTAGCCGTACATAACTTAAAAATATTATACATCGCCTCTGTCAAAAAAATTGCACGCGTTAGATCTGTTTTATGAAAAGATCGTTTTTTTTTCTTGATGCATTACAACGTTCTAGCACATCCTGCGGTGATTATTACTCAATTATTAGCCAAAAAAATGGTTCCAGTAGTTGCCCACCCACTGCTATTCGCCTAATTTGAGGTTAATTTCAATAAAACTGTTTTAACAGTTTACGAATACCTGAAATGTATAATGTATAATATATAATAATATAATATATAATTACACGGTTTTTTTTTGTTTCTTTATGTCCTTCCGATTATTGTTTGTATGGCTTTAACCACCACGGCGGACCGAAGGCTTTCAAACTATAAGTACATATAGGTAAGTACGACCTGCAGCTATAGCTCGGTCAAGTGACTACGGAACGACAGCCGAAAATCGTAACACATAGTTATAGGATTTCGGTATATATATAAATATATATATGTAAAAGACACGACTATAATATACAGAATACGTACATCTTGTTCGAGCCTACAGCTATACCGTCGTCGTAACCGACATTGAAATTTGATACCTATTATAACATCATTATAATATTATTATTTTACAGGGAAGTCTACTACGATATTCTACTTGTCTACTAATTTAAAGAACATTGACAACTACATACCTATATAACATTATGGAATTGTTTACATAACATACCGACAATTTCAACAATAGTATACATCGCAGTAATACAACCAAGATCCATTTTCAAGGGGGAAAGGGGGGTTTATGAATTTAAAATAAATTTCTGGACAGGTTTTCGTGAAAATGTATGCATGTGTTCAACATTGTTAAAAGAAACTTTAATTAGAAATTATGCGGCTATACTTATAACTATAAGAATTCGTAATAAATCTTAAATTTTGGGTTATAACTCCGCCTCCCCCGGTTTTACCACTGAGTAGGTATAGGTTTAATATTACACCTATCACTATTTGTATGTGTAAATATTTATTCCAAAATGGGATGTTGTTAAATAAAAACATTGTATTTCAATTATTCAAAAACGTAGTTTAAGTAAAATTCAAAAAATGTATACGATTATGTATTTTTATCATTATTAAAAATACCTATAATCTATATCATAAGAAAACAAATTTTTAAAAATACATAAAGAAATATTTATTTTCGAAATATTTTTCGTGGTATTTCGTGGCTACAGTTACCATCGTAATTATTATTTTACATCGACATCGAAGACCGAACGTTTAACTCCCAAAAGATATTTCCAGCGACGGATAAAAAAAATATTTTCCATTATATTATTCTTATAGATAAAAAACCTCATTAATCGATGTTATATACACAGACATACACACATACACACATACACATAAACACGATTTATATAATAACGACGATATAGACATACATATTTTGCCCTTAGGAAATAATTATTATTGGATGCTTATTTATACAACAATCCAAAAAATAAATAAATCCATCCTACGAGGTAAACATAAATATATATATACCTATCAAAATGACAAAAAAAAGCTCGTACAAGATGATCATTAATAATGAAGTCAATAGATATAAAATGAAGAATATAAAGCCAATTTTCATAAATTATTGTAATAATATATCAATACAACTACTGTAATACGAGAAAAAATAAAAGTGTATAACATGTATGATTGGTTACATATTAGGTTATACACTGTGCATGAACCCCGATAACACGTTAAATGGCACACACAGAGGAAGGAGGGGGTGGGGTGGTAAGGGATCAAAATCTCTCCCGAAATGTTCTTCACTACATTTTTTTAAATCAAGTTTTACATCCGGCAACATAATATCTTATGCCACAAAATAAAATAAAATTTAATTCTATCAAATATAATTTATTCAGTATTAATAGTGATAGTAATGTATTGATAATATGTGCCATTTCCTCTTTAGGAAATTATTATAAACTAAACTTCTCTCAAAAAAAATCCTGCACGCACTACAGAACACGTTTACAGCTGTACGACTGAGAATAGAAACGACGAGATTAACAATTATTTTAAGCTATTATATTTGAGCGAAAAAAAATTTAGCAAACTATAATTAATTCGAAAACTATTATAATTGTACCAGATTAAGAGAACGCCACAACCGCGTTTACAGACAGCATCGATCTAACTAACGAGTAATGTGTATAGTAAAATATTACGTTAGATATAAATGAAAGTTAAACTGTTTCATTTAGATTGAAATTAGAGTTTAAACGCAAGTTACAAAACAATGTTTCTATCCAACAACGATTGTGTATTCTACACAATCTTGCTTTGTAAACATAATAATTTATACCGATTGGTGTCGATTTATGAATGGAAAAAAACCTACCCACTATTAAAACTTAAATCGTGCCCGAATCGATATCGTCATCGTATAATATTATCACGAATCATATCATCTCATATCATACTTGTATTATAATAAGACGTTTACATTATATAACACGTTAAATCGTATAGAATAAAAATGAACGTCCATTATCAATATTTCGCGTAACTGGAGTATTAACATAATAATAATTGCAGTGCCGAATTATTAATCAATATTAAACTCTTAATCATTATATTCTATTAACATATATTAAACGAAATAATGCCTAAACAATTTCGTTTTAATAGTAATGGTTATATGAAGAAAACATTCGTGCTCTCGAAAGGTTACTTGTACCTGTATAAAAATATGCACTTTGTTATTTTATTACGTAATAATTATGAGGATAAAAATTATGATAAATTATTACAATTCCACTACTACTCCTTTATTATGTATATATATATAATAAAGTACAAGTAGAAAATTCCTCATTAGCGCAAGTAACAACTGGATTAAAACAAGGTGATGCATTATCACCGGTATTATTTAACATAGCACTAGAAAAATGTATTCAAATTTGTAACTATGGACAAAGAGAAATACAACTGGGTGAAACAAAGATAGGACTTCTGGCTTATGCAGATGATCTAGTACTTCTGACGGAAAATAAAGAAAGGCTCGCTGAACAAATCCCAGAATTATTGGCAGCAGCAAAAAGAGTTGGTTTGGATATTGACATACAAAAAACAGTGTATATGATAGCACATAAAACAATTTTGCCAAAGAGGGCGCACCGTTACTTGGAGGTGAACACGTATAAATTTAAAAGAGTACAAGAATTAAAGTCCTTACAACTCAGAACAATGAAATACAAGGTGAAATATAAGCAAAAATAAAGACAGGAATATATGTTGTTTTGAATTTAGCCAGATGCTTAAGTCAAGGATGCTGTCTAAGAACTTTAAGGTGCAACTATATAGAACTTTGATACAACCTGTAGTAATGTACGGATGAAAAATATATACGCTCTATAAAGCACAACAAAATAACCTTTTAATATTTGAAAGAAAAATTCTTAGATCTATCTTTGGCCCTTGCATATACTGAGTTTAAAATTTAATAGCCCAATCTATTTGAATTTATTAAAATACTTTTGCAAATTTGTTCGTGTGTTAAGCCCTCCAGCTTCTCCTTATATATAACCATGTCTCAAAAAAATATATTTAACCTCTCTCCCAATTTATAATCTTGACTACGCCATTGACTTAATCTATATAAATGTTACATCGTCGCGCGTCACAAACATTCTCTAAATAACCTTCGATTATATTATTAATAATATTCCCATAAAACAGTTGAAAACTGCTGCAAACGCTATAGATACTAAAGTCAATATTATGAACTTATTAGGCTCATATCCTGTAATTATCCCTACGGAAAAAAAATTCAAGGTTGGTGAAAGAACATAATAAATGCTGAAAAATGTAATATTTGAAATTTTGAAAATCTGTTACTATTCACTCTTTAAACGAAGACAATTGTTTTTCTTTTTGCTTTCGAAAATCTTGATATAAAATACTCGTCAAAGATAAGAATAATTTTAGAATCCAATAATATTAATTTTAATTTTTCTAATTTTTTCTCGTATTAATAATATGATAGAGTAAAAAATATGAACAAATCATTTGATGATGATATTGCAACCTATCTAACTTCGACTATTTTGATACCAGACAATGAGACAAATAATTAATTATTATATCTAATCTACGAAAATGACTAATAAAAAGGCAATAATTAATTTTTACATTTTACGTCAACATATGTTTTTTTTTCTTTTAATTTAAAAACCTAATGCCACCATAATATTATGTTGCCCCTACCGAAACTGCGATGACCCCTCAGGCAATTATATATTCTTATTTTCATTTCTACTACTATAATATTATGTCACTCGCCCTGTATACCCGCATATTGAACATGATGTATATTTTATAATAAAACGGAGTTAGTCGTCGGCCTCACAGTAAAAAACTAATTATTAAAAAAAAAAATCTAGAACGTAATTCAACAACAATAATCAATTAAGTATATATATGTGCAATTTTAATAAAATGCCGCACATAATCAATTATAATGGTATACATGCGTTAGGAATTTGTTATACTTACACTATAAGAACAAACAGAAGAACATTACAAAAAAAAAGACACAGCACTTGAATGTCGGATCAAGATTTCCTGTAAAAAAACAAATTCAAAAATACTGCCGTTGTTGTCAAATGTTTTCTCCTACATTTTTTGTTCAATTATTAAGAAAACATCAAGGAATTTAAAAAAAAAATGGTAGTTTCAATACACTAAATAGACAACATTTGCTATCAGAAAAGATGCTACACTTCAAAATAAATGTAAGGTTTCTTCCAGTAGAAAAGTTACGAAGCTTAACAGCAGAAAACGTACATCACAGTAAAACCAATACATTACTCGTTGTACTCAGAATCTAAAACGATAAACGTCTTGTGAATATTATACAGTACACTGTGAGTATTAAGACGGATCATTAGATATTTTCCACATGTTTAAGTAGGTAAGTATAGATAGGTAGGTATAAGTAGGTAGGTATAGGTAGGTAGGTATAGGTAGGTAGGTATAGGTAGGTAGGTAACGCTTATATTATTATAACCACACACATATATATATATGTGACCAGAAACCGAGAATTTACTGATGATGCGTCATCGATTCTAGGACATAACTGTACATATAAATTATTATAACCAAGTCCAAGACGGTTTACGTAAGGAAAAAATTTAATTAAAAAAAAAAAACACACGTTTTATTAAAAATATATCTATATCGCTAAGCGTACCTATGTTGACAATCGAATTCGATATTGAAAAATTCTACTTTATTTTTCATAATCATAAATGTCAAAGTAAAAAGAACTTCGTCGTTTGACGGCATAATAAAACGTATTACACGAGTAAATAATTGTATGGAATAAAATGGCGTGAGAAACAGAACTAGACTAAGAGGAGAGCTTTAGCCCCGGGCCACAAAGCGAAGTGGGTCATAATATTTGTTTCGTTTCTTTTTTTCTTTTTCTTTTTTTTTTAGATTCTGTGTGTAGTAAGAAACCATTTGTTCTTCGGTCAGTAGACATGATATGATTTTTTCATGTCATACCATAAAAGATGCGGATGTTTTGCCCGATGGTAATTTATTTGAAATCTTTATCGAAATTTGTATAAATTCAACCTCTAGGTCCAATATTTTTGTATTTTTAAACTACAATAGAACCTCGTATTGATATATAATATTATACTCGGTAATATATAATATGATGACTGCCGTCAATACTAAAAAAATCAATATTAAATAAAAATTTAAACAAATATTTTTTCTAGTAAAAGGGCTTCATCTAGATTATATAGCTCCCCTCAGACTATGACCGTAATTCGACCCTAGAAAGAAAGAGAGAGAGAGAAAGAGAGAAATATTATTTAAGTATAGTAAAAACGATAACGATGTATAGTATATATAGTATTGTATGTACAAATATAAGAGAATGACGTTATAATAGTTCTACAAAAGCCTAATTTAACAACGTTTTAAACTAAGGATGGGCACTATCGAATAGTTTATACTATCGATAGTATAGCACTATCGAATATTTCGAAAAACTATTCGAATAGTTCGACAGTGTCCAACATGAGTTCTAACCGCTTTAAATCGCTTTGATAAACCAGTGACACTCCTTCAAATATCGAAAATAAAAACCAACGGTCCAACGACTATTGGTTTTATTTACCGAAGAAGAAAACGTAGGAACGGGAGAAAGAGAGAGAGAGAAATGGAACCACGGAGTGTATGGCTGCGCGTTTGAAACGTAATCCAGCAACGGCGGCGGACAGGAAAATCGGGATCGTGTGTCATCGTCGGATTTCCAAACAAGGACCATCATTATACACTATTATTATTCCTCTCTGTAATAATAATAATAGGTAGTAATAATATGACATCTCGCGTCGACGACGACTCCAAGTAAAAGAGTGGTACACAACACCATCGTCGTCGTCGTCGTCGTCGTCGTTGCCGATCGGAATCGTCCGGTGTGCCACATCGCTTTTACCGCGGCGCATACATTACCACCGCGGTGAACCCGGTGGACCGGTCGAGTACCTATACATTTTTATAGCGGCGTGTGGCTCGTCTGCCCGCGGGTTTGTTGGCCATAACTCAAATACGAGTACTGAAGTATAAGTATTATTACAGTAAGTACGGCGGCGGCCGGCGAACGGTGTATTATTATTATTGTTATTATTGTTATTATGGTCTTGGTCGGTAGTCTCGCGATCGGCCAAAAAGGTTATACGAAAACCGTTAGGTACTATACGCGGCGACACGATAGTATAGATAAATGATCTGTACCACCTGAGATAGTGCTACCTATTATACTATCCTGCGCAATACTAACAATTAATAATGCCTAACAATATTTTACGAACTTTTTTTAATCCATGACGCGATGGCGCGTTTTATTCATATCTCGTATTATACGTCATAAACGGATTGCGCAGCAGAAAAACTAGATTTTCGCCTATATTATTGTTTTCCCTGCGTCGTTTTCCGGAAAATACGGTATACTGATCGCGGTCACTGCGGTCGCTGATTTCCATCATAGTTATAGAGACGTGTTTTAGTTCACGTATAATGTATAGTATAGTATAAGTTACGGGCACTTTTGAATAGTTTATACTATCGATAGTTTTCGATAGTTTGGATGTTTCATTAAACAATTTATTTTTCAGTGGCTAAATCCAGGAAAACCATCGAATGTTTCGAATAGCTATTCAAATAGTTCTTTGCGTATAACCGACCAATTATAAACTATCCACTCGATTCGATTGTGATCAACTATCGAATAACTCGATAAAGTAACTATTCCCGGTTGTGTACATCACACGTGTTTCGACCGAAAATGACGAAGGAAATTTAAACGCCGACAACGTCGTCTCTTTAACGAACGCTAATCGTTACGAATCATTTGCCCGTTTTGTTGTGTACAACGATGACGTTTTATATTATTGGGCCGATTGGAGTACAATAAACTATATAAACTGTAATCCGACTTCACTGATATATATACCGGAAAACGGAAACGATCGCATTCAACGAGACTTAAAGCCAAGACGATTTTTTTTATTTTCTTTTTAACTCACAATAAAATGAATCAACTTTGATTAACCCCCATGATGTACGTATAAATTGATCTACGAATTAATAACGTTAACTATATAATATTTATATTCATATTATATACACTAACAAATATTTCAGCTCTTTCACGCAATTGAATAGATCGTTTTATATATTATTATTTTTTATATTACGACTTTGTTAACGAACATGATCCTCGAAGTGTATACTTGAGAGGAAATATCTTAATTTTTGCACCATGGCTATCAACGGCCTCGACTAATATATTACATTCAAACTATTATGATATCTGAACGCGGTGCTGTCAAAATTCTAGAACAGGCCGGACCCCTATCCGTAATCTGTAATATCGACCATTTATATACATTATACTATATTGATAATAATAAATCGCAAACACCGAGTTCCGCGCCATGGCATTTTTATTTCAGTACCGACATAAAATAAAAATATATATATATGTGTGTGTGTGTGTGTGTATTATAATTAATGGTTTCGCATAAATCGTATACAAAACTGTTAAATGCAGTCCAATATATATATATATATATATATATATATATATATATATATTTGTATCTATACGGATGGATACCAATAAAATTTATATATTATATATATATATATATACCTATAAATTATTTGCATACTAAAGCATGCATATAAATTACTTAATTTCTATACGTATGATGTGGAAATGACAAAAAATTTAAAAATATTATTATGTATTTTTTAATAAAATAAAATAATTTGAAATAGACAATCGTTATGATCAGGGCGTTTTTAAGTAGGTTTTTTGTACCTAAATGGACATACATTAAAGTCCATTGGCTACACTGCAATCTATAGACAGAACTTTGTAATAATTTAGAGAGGGCTGATATTTTGAAATATGTCGTTGCGTATCAAAGCCGCTCTCCACGTTCATAAAAATTATCTAACACCATGAAAAACTTAAGTATTATGATTTATTTTATAATGTACGTATCGTTACTCAGAATTATGAAAATAAATTCAACTGGCTATATAGTAATTAAATGATAATGATAATATTATCAGAAAGTATCACCAAAAAACACCCGATTTTTTGTAAAATTAAACTTTTGTAATTTGCGCTTCAACTTTTAACTTGAAAATTACTATGAATATGTTATTTATAAAAATGATCAGTATCTACATAGTTTATCTGAGGGTGCTAATTTCCCTAATTCTACATTGTTTACCCCTTGAGCCCTTCCCCTATTTCTGATTATGACTACAGTAGAGCAAGATTTTGTAACAATACTATATTTCATATAAACAATATTCTTAGGGAAAAATCCTAAAAATTAAGAGGACAATTTAGTATATATATTTTTTTTTTTTTTTTTTGGCAAGAGAGAATTGATATACAGTACATTCGCTAAAAAATTAAAAAATATACAATTTGAATGTAATATTTTTATTAAACTTTAGTTATTATAGACTACATAATATAAATTGTAACTATCTTCCAATCGCATTATACTATATTATATAATATTATGCTCTGAATATTTGTAACTAATTTTTTTTTTCATTAGACGAAGTTTTATCCAATAATCAGTTCAATATTTTCATTAAAAATATAATTAACAAAGTATAATTAATAATACTTAGTTGTATTTCTACTGTATACATCAGTTTGATGAGGTCATCAAAAACATGAACTGTGTTTGAATTTTACTAAATACGAATAGATAATAAATATAATGTTTCCCATATAATTACAATAATATTTCGAATTTATAAAAAATTGTTGATTATTAAAGCGATGCACAATCAAAGCTATCAATATTTATAGCTTCTTTTTTTTATAAAAAAAATGTAAGATATTATCTACAATTTATTATAATAACGATTTTGAAATTCTACTAATATCCATACTTTCCCCAATAAAATATATTATAATGATACTTTTTGGTAATTAAATACAATGACCGAATAGAAAAGTTTATCCAGTTATAATTATTTGAAATAAAAATAAAATAATAATTTATATAGTTTTCCAAATACTTAGTTTATTCGTTTAATACAGAGACTGTGTTCATGTTAAATTTATGAATACATTTTTAAGTACGAAGTTTCACTATTACTATAATAATCGACAATTCGAATTATAAATAATTACCTTTGGATAAAACTAACACATTTTAAAAAAAAGCTAATACTGGGGACGGGTGCAACCACTGTTGTAGATGGGAAGTTGGGAAGGTAGGATTTCATTTATATTTGTAAGCAACAATAAACCATTGCTGACAAAAGACGATTCAGAGCACAGTTCGGTAACACATAATTTGAAGTGCCGTAAATTTTTTTTGCAATTTTCGTTAAAATTTGATTTTAAAACGCAAAAAAAAAAAAACGACCTGCATCATTAAAAACATGATAAATAATTCAATAAAAAAGGTCTCTTGTCGTTTTTCAATTGGAACCATATTTGTGCTGGAAAACGTGGTAGGTACTTATTTAAAATAACGAAATCGTGAAAAAATCGTATTTTTTTCCAGTTCATCGTTTTTATGTATTTACCAAGTAAATACAATTGACTTTCAGAAAAAGTGCTACACTTATATATAGGAAAAGTTTTCTAAAATAAAAGTGGTCTACAGTATAAAAAAAATGATTTTGGAAATTTCACCACATCTAGATAAATCTAATATAAGTATTATTACCAAGGTTCAAGTCTCTATATGTATTTACAACTGAATTACAGCAAAAAACTCCCAAAAATTAAAATTCCTTAAAAGCTCAAAAGTGTCTCAAAAGTTTTGGAGATGATACCGTAAGAAAGTAAACCAAAAAGGCGACGAAAAAGGTATTTTGTGATTTTTTCAATTAAATCATTTTTTCTGGTAAAAAACGTCGTTCGTGTTTTTATAAAATAGTGAAATCGTGAAATAGTACGTTTTCCTATGTTTTATCCCACTTAAGTACTTTTATATAAAAAATGGCGTCGAAAATCAAAAAAAATGACTCCTTTAAAGTTCAATCTAAACAACTTGAGCTATCAGAAAAAGTGCTACACTTACTAACGGAACAAGTTTGTTAGGAAAAAACGTGTCCACAAACTTGAGCAAAATAAAAATAATAATAAACAGATAGCATTGTAAAACTAATAGCTCCCCTCGCTATGCTCGAAATCTAAAACAATAAATATCTAAAATTAGTGTTATAGAAATATGAATTTCAAATGTGTATAAATAAAAAAAATTGTATTGTAGTGTACCAATATAATTGTAAAATATATAATTTTTAAATGTGTTGAAAAATAAATGAAAATTGACACCAAACACAAATACTACGAGTACATAATATACACTTACTAAAAAAATATTAAAGATTAAGAGAAATCGAAATTAATTTATTGAGATATACCTATCTATTTAAAAATGTTATTCCTTAATGAACTATTATATTATACTATCAGTGATTGTAATTATTTTCCTACCATGTTATCAAATTAATAATTATTATAATACAGAAAATATAATTTTTTTTTTAATAAAGCTGTTTTTATCACTTGTTAAAATTATTGATTATTTTTAATCGTTAACGTCTACAATTAGTATTAAAAATATAAAACGCTTTTTACATTTTGAAAATACACCTAATTATTATTATAATTGTATAACATTCCAGAGTAGAAGTATAATAGTGGGCCATATACTTAATTATTAATTCCACATTAACTTCGCGACTTGTTATAAGGTATTCCTACAGGCTACCTATCTATTATATACATATAGAGAATATATATATATATATATATATATATATATGTATACTCATAGTATAGTACGCAACAAAAATCCATAATAATAATTGTACAGTGAAAATGTGCTAGTTAAGTAACTATATAAAATTAAAATCAAATTTAATTTAAAAAAAAAAAAAAGTATAATAGTGAAATTGTGCATAATGTGTATTATATCGATTAATAAACGGACGTATGTATATACATAGGTATACGTGTATATAATATATATATATATATATATATATAAGCAAAATGTGAAATTGTGACAACTAAACAAACGACGTTATAAACTCAAACAGACTCCAAACGTTATCTAAAGTCATGTATTATATTATATTATTATGATGCCGAGTTATTTATCTGTAAGTATTGCCCTTATATTATACACTATAGTTCTAACAGTTTATTAGGTGCGAAAATGTGATGCTTAATATGAAAAAATATCATAACGATACTACATTATAAAATAATGTGTCGAAGCTATTTCGAGATGTCGCACTGTCAACGCGGCGCGTAAGTATATCTCCACGTACACGCATACACTGACACAAACGTCGTGTACGATATTTAACTCGTGACGGATACGAAATAATAATAATACGGTTATAGAGGATAAGTTTAAAAAAAAAAAAAAAACTTAAAAAAAAACCAACACCGCCCGGTTCCACGCATTTTTTACGACGAGACACTGGTGCACAGACTCATTAAAAATATATATATCATTACTAATATAATATGAATACATATGTATGTATACATAGATCATTACTAATAATGGTTGTTTACGAATAATATGTCAAAACTATGCGGCTCGGCGACTCTATAATATATCATTAATATACCAATCATTACCAATAACGACGCGATCATTATCGACCTAAACATTTGTACGCATTAGTCGTGTTATCCGACGCGACGTGCTGCTCGTATAATAATAATTCTATCGAATACAATATATGACATAAAGTCAGAAACTCGAAAACACAAATTAGAGGACAACCAAAACTCATTTACTCCTTCAATCGCGAAATTCTGTACGTTTAACACGGCTAACGGAAACGACGAAAACTCCCGGAGGAATGTTATATTTCCCGTGAATATGTTTACAACAAATAACTCGTTGTGTTTCTATTGTAATATTATTATATAAGGCTACTGCAAACGCCGTCAAATTTCCATTAAAAAAACCTGAACGCCTGGCAAAAATCAAGATACTTCCTGTAATTCGATTTAATAAAAAATGTAAAGGTGAAAATGAGTCTATAAGCAATATTTTATTTAACTATTTACTGTTGAAAATTATTATTAAATCTATACAAATTTCAAATGATGTACTCATCATTCATCAGTGATTTTATAAAATTGAAAAGAATTCCGATCAATACAAATTAAATTTGTGAATATATGAATTCAAACATATTTTTATTTTAAAAATCAAGCTATTGTAATTACCAACATTTTTGTCTGACATATACAGATTAATACGTAAATAATGTAATAATTCATAAATAACGTACCCCTTCTTCTTAAATAGGTATCAGACAGTAGATTGGTTGAACAATTTTACTATAAAAAGGTAAAAATTAATTTTAAAATTTTTCAAATTTGTAAAAAATTTGAAAAACCGTTTCCAATCCTCTTAAGAGGACGTAATACCCGCATGGACTATCTTCTTCTTACAGGCATATACTATAAATTTATGTTCTACGAAGAGACATCTTGTTTCAAGGTGCTTTAAGGTACTTTTAAGAGGTCAAACAACGCACTCATCTACCATCTCGGTCTAACAAATGGGCAACGAAATACTGACAAAAATTACGTTACATAGAACGTATATATTATTTGACATTCAGATTGAAATAAGAAAGCTTAAACACAAATAACAAAATGTATAAATAAGAGAATATCATTGAGGGCAGTTACTGCTTTTCTAAAATATTATCAAAAAAAAAAAAAAAAATAGGAAGAAGACTAACTTTTTAGGTTGAAAATAGTTTCGAAAACAATGAGACCTTCAGATTGCAGTAACCTCTTAAAAGACTGCCACAGTGTTAGCATTTACCGTATCTGCAGTCTTTCTACTGGTCAGTATCAATAATAAGTTTACGTAAAACAATCAAATTAACATATATTTCAAATTTGAAGATGACAAAATATTTAAGATAATGTCATCGTGGCGGTTTTTAGAAACATGAATTATTAAAAAGTCAGTTATGAAAAAAAAAAAAAAAAATGGTATCCTTTGTATACTTTCGATGATGAGTTGAATATTAAGAGAACGTCAAAAAGAAACCGTCAACGAATTCATCATCAAAATTTTGTCATGAATAATATTATTATATAATTTAGCATCTTAATTTTTGCCATCGTCTTCCGCATATTATTAATTTATTATTATATTCTCGGCTAATAGTGGATTTTCTTTCTCGACAACTTTGAAAATAACGTTTATTTTACGATATTATATAATGAAAATGGATTTAATATAGACAGGTTAGATTTTATATACAAAAATAATCAAAATAATAAAATTGTTTTAAGTAGCATCACTGTCACCTTTGTCGTACTCCTTCATATTATTATAAATTATAATGCCTTTTACATATTTTTCTGTTTCAATCCGGATTCCATACTATTTTATATTTGCAGGTTGCAGAGTATGATAATGAAAAATGTATAGAGAAGAAAAATTATTTGAAATTAATATATTATTAATACCTTGGACACGATCGCAGATATTATATTATGCCTGCGCATATTATTTAAATATTAATACTTATATAATGCTCCACGACTTTTTTAAATAATGTAATATTTTGATTAAAAAAAAAAACAAAACAAAAACTAAATATATTTTTATCAGTGGTACAAAACATTATTTAAATACGTTCAATAAAAATTTCTAGTTAACAATAATTATAAAGTTTATCAGTTGTTCGCCACGCGCACATGTACACACACACACATACACACACACACACACGCGCGCGCCGTCATAAATATAATAACTGGATGCGATTACACACAAACATCATATTATTATTATTATTATTATTATTATTATTATTATTATTATTATTATTATTATTATTATTATTATTATACCACGTACGATTACGGTATTTCAAACACAATATATGGATGATAAATAAATTCGAGACAATAATTAAAATACAAATATATGTCTATCTTCGACGAAAAAAAAAAAACAAAAAAATTACAATCAAATCGAATTAATATTTATTATATATCATACAAATATGACCACGAAAAATTAACAACTAAAAAAGAAAAAAAATAGTTTTCTTAAAATATGAAAAATATGATTTTTTATTAAACAATATTAACAGAATGTGATACTAGCATGTGCTGTCTCTGTCTAACGAACGTTAGATTCAGAAAATGCGCAATCAAGCAAGGACAACTTTGTGCTTGTAGTTTTGACATTAGAGTGAATTGACCAATTATCAAATTTAAAGGTAAAAACTAATAATGGATACTTTCAAATAGTTTATACTATCGACAGTTTTGGTGAACTAAATATCGAATTTCACATTAGAATATTCTTTTCCGTAGGCAACCAAATAGTTTTCTTATAACCGAATAAAAACTATTCGAATAGTTTTTTCTATAACCAAATAGATTTTTTTTAATCGGTCAAATAAATTGAATGCGATTAACTATCGAATATTTCATTAGTGAGTTTTCGATTGTATCAATCACCAAGGTATGAATATAAGGTAAGAGCTATGGGACCTGAACCCCCTCCTTAGGTAATCAATTTTTTAAGGATTATATATAGTTCCCGCTTATTAATAAGTCGGTTAAACTTGTAAACAGTAGCAATAATGGTGTCCAAGCCTGTGTCTTAGAATATTAGCCAATTTGTAGTGCATAGGTTATAGGCACATATTATTATCCACTGTTTTTATCACAAATTGAATTTATATCATTCCAAAGCATGTGAAATATAAACTACCTATTTAAAACATAGTTGATATTATGGGCTCGGTATTTTCGGTTTTTTAAATCAAAATCTGCTATACAAATTACTCTAGAAGAATTGTAGAAAATGTCTGATTCTCTAACTCTAAGACTTCATGTAAAGTAGTTGGCTTTGGCGTAAATATAAGACGAAGTAAATTTTTAGGGGAATTTTTAATATTATTAGAAATTGTATTTAACCTGTTTTCTTTTACTGAAATGTTACGCTTAATATTTTTTTAAAGATTTTTCATATGCTTAAGATGTAATTGATTTTGTGGAAAAATTAGAGAAAATTCTTTAACAAAATTTAAAAAATATTTTGGAAATGCTTCGGATATGGCAGCTCTAGTTGACAAAGAAATAAGGATACCACGTTTGTGCAGATGACAAACAGGATAATCTAATATCGAATTAACTAACTCTTGTATAAAATGGAATTGAATAACTATTTGTTTTACTTTTCATCTTTTATTTAATTTTCCAAATTAAAACAATGATTAACCAAAAGCTCAGTGTGATTATGCCTTTAGAAGGTTTCGTACCAGGATGTAGTTATAAATATGATGAAGCAAATTTACTTTAAACTGGGATGATATGTATTGAAGATTGGTCAGGTCAATAAATAGATCTAACATCAGAAATAAATGACACAAAGTTCAAGGTATTAAACTAGATACTATGAATGAAACATTATTGTAAATATCGGCTACTATACTAGACACTACAGATAGAGCTGAATAAAAATTTTCATCGAGATATTTAAAAAAATTGACAAAGTCAAAAATGTTCCAGGAACATTTGAATGGATTGACAGTGTTGAATATGTATAAGGAGATTTATGTGAATATTGATTAGTTTATATTTATAACGTTTTCAAGGACATTATCTAGAAGATCAAACTAATTTAAATTTTTTTTACTCTTATAGGAGGTATTAATTATTTGCAAATATTGACTATACTCGTCTTACTCGTATATGAATTAGAAGTAAATTGTTATTATTATTTCTATATATCATGTACCATATATTATACTAAAGTATGTAGTTTTTTCACTAGGTATACTTAAACTCTATTACTGTGGCTTATATTCTTATCATTAGGTTTGATAATAAGTCAATTCACTCTAATATTCAAACTAACAGCATTTAGTTTAAATCAAGATTGCTGTCTTATACGATTGTAAGGCAAATCATTTTAACAAAACGGATTATTTATAAAATATATAATTGCATGAAAAATCGAGGCAATTATAATAAATATGACATTTTATGATGTTCGAAAGTGCAGCAGCAGTACGAACTTTTCAGATAAATCAAAAAAGAAAAATTAAATCGAAAGTATTATAACGATTATAAATAATCAAACGCACAGCGACCAAAAAGTAAATTAAAACTAAAAAAAGGAGTAACATTATATCATTACGCTATACGAATAGTATAATATTTTGGTCGTTTGATTATATTACCACCAGTCCTTCACAATAAATGTTTCAAACTTATTGTTATTACAAACGATATTAATAATAATAAGTCCATAAAATAATAGTATGATACTAAGAAAACTTTATATTAATGCATTTGATAACGAAATATAAAAAATACGAAATACATAATCAAGACTTAAAAAAATTGTTATTCGTTGTCCAGACATTATGAACGAGATACAAAGGAAGACACTAAAACAAGTAGATCACAAATGGAGGAAGCAAGAATCCACGATTACAAATTTATGTCAGGAAAATCCGAAAGGCAACAAAAGGAATTTTCAAACCTCACTGCTCTTAGAAGAAAAAAATGCAGTAATAAATAGAGAAAACCGGGAATAGCTTTGACGGACATAATTATCTCAACAACCGTGAAAGAAAAATAATATAATATAATAAAATAAAATAAAAATATCATATGACTGTCTCAAAACGCGTATTATAAAAAAAAAAACAAATCTGACTTTAAAAATAAAAATCTTGTGGCGTTTGTATATATATGTAGTATATTTAAAAAATATATAATATCAATTCATTGAATTTTCTGTATTATAATTAAACTGCATTCAGAAATCTAAAACATAAAACTCGAAACGAACCGTTCGAATAGTATATATGAGAAATTTCGAAGTTTTAAATATAATTAAAAATCGAGAGCATTAAATAGGGTGTGGGGGGCGGTAAACCTCGCATATATAATAAATACATTTCCGGTCGTGCATTCCTATAGAACAATACTTTCCCCGACATGTAAATATACGTAATATATAATACAAAATTCCATGCATTTTTAAATTAAAAAACTGAAGTTGAAGTAATATAATATACCTAGGTATATCAAAAGCGCCAATTTTTATATTTTTCTCAAAATAAATTGAATTAAGAAGAATTCAGTTAATAGTAATGCAGGATGAATAATATAATGGAGAACATAATATATTATGGAAAAATTCTGTACTAGCGTATAATATTATGTATTTGAAAATAAGTTATTATTAATTTGATTTTATACATCATATTTTTATCGTGTGACATTTAGTAATAAGTTAGAATATAATACATTAGTGATTGTACTAAAATATTATTAAAAATGTTTTTTTTTTCCATATAGTAATAAAACGCTATAATATTATTAACGCGTCGACAATTCAGACGGAAAAAAGCTCGAAAAGTTTAAAATTCTGATAAGAAATTGCAGGTTTACTCGGCAAAAATACGCGAATACCGATCAAGTAAAAAATGTGAAAAATATGGACACGTTGAAGTTATAATGATACGTTATTTTATAATGGACTTATGATAATAAATGTAATTATTTATTATTAACGCGAAATATTATGTGTGTTTAGATGAAGATATTACATAGTTACATATTGCAGTGTCGTATAAATTGACATCATTATTTGTATCAAACTCCTAAGTACCGGGATTCCAAGTCTAAACCGAAAATGTTTTATCAGAGCGTTTTAAAAATAATTAATTAATATAAATTATTAACACAATATAATGTAATAATATTATATTTAATAATCATTTTATTATATTGACAGTGTGTGTTATAACAATTATTATATTTGTATATTGATTATTAATATGCTCGTATTGAATTATTCAGAAAAAAATTCCGAGTTTATCGGAAAATAATTAATTAAACCGATGGACTTTTATCATCTATACAGCCGTATTAGTATTATTTAAACATAGATATAATATCAACGATTAAACGAATATAATTAAGTATTGTAATATTTTTTCGGTATTTAAACATTTCCCGTATTCAAGATAATAATTTAATATTAAGACAAAGGTATGTAATAATGTAATAGTAATAAAAAAATTTAAAAAAACCTCAAAGGAAAAAAATTAATTGCTATTTACGATATTAAGTTCTATTTATACGGATAAATTAATACATTATTATTATTTTACACGTTTTATACCTAATATTTTTATTAAAATATAATACTGCAATGGGAATAATTCCTATAAACAATTATTGTTGATGGACAGCGTGTATAAGCTTTGTAAGCGCACAATTAAGAAAATGACAGAAATCCAAACAATATTTATAATATTAATAATCAATAATAACCATCGAATAAACAACTTATTGTTACTGATGAATGTGCGCAGACGATTTGTTACTGAAACGTCAATTAACGGGTACTGCTTATGGTTTTTACAAATTGTTAACAATTGGTAATAACAAGTCATTAAGATTTACAATTAAAAATCCTTAGCAAATAATGCAATCAGTTTATAATGTTGTATTGAAAGGGGCTTGCACACGATCCGTTTATCGTTCAAAACATGATTTATAGGATTAATTCCGCTCTGTCTTGAAGGTTAGGTTTTCGATATTTTTTAAAATTAATTTTGGTTGGAGATCGGACAACTTCCTACAAGGTACATTGCAATTTTTTTGATATTGTAACCAAAAACCACAGAAAAAGTTAGTTAAAAATTAAAAAATTGGTCATGTTCAACCTTCATTATACCGTTTGGAAATATAATTTTCAAAATCCAGAGCGCCCTATAAGAAATCTTTATCTTTCCAAAAAAAAAAAAAATAATCGAATTCAGACCACTCTACGAAGCAGCAAAGTTCATTCTAAAAAAATAAACTGTTGATTTTCAAATCATTCAACTGATTGAATCTCAACAAGAATTGCCTCACTTAGATGACGTTTAATGATTTGACGGTTTTTATGAAAACGTTATAGTATGTCGAAAATTCAAATTTTTAAGGAGCCATAAAAACGTTTTCTTTTATTAAAACAAAAATAAAATCTACCCAATAAATTTAAATTAAACAATAATAATTATATACTATTATAATTATCTACTAATCTTAAGTACATTAAGATTAATAATTTTATTAACTTTTTTTATTAGTTACATAAAGTTATTTTATGAAAGTTTTTGTTGACTCATCGTATATGGCATGGATACAAATATTTAGGCCTATGGGTATATTATAATAGACACTATCACCTTGTACACATATGGATATGACTAATTAATTTTCTTGACTTATCACATTTATCAAAATTAAAAATTTATTTTTCACATTTCGTATAGCAAATATTTATCTGGAAGTGCTGTCGTTACATACGGCAAAAATGTCCCGCAGAATCGATGTATAAACCGAAAATCGTTAAAATTTGACATACCGTAACAAAGCTCGTCCGATTATTGTTGGGATACGTGGACATGTGAGATAAATAAGATGTGCCACGTGAATCTACATTTGTTGCAGTTGGCGAAAAAGTAAAAAATATTAATATTGAAACCTAAAGAAATTTATACATCGTCCTACATCTAATATCATTATATTTGCTAGAAATATTCACGTTTCTAAAATTAAATCTGGTATTATTTGATAGTTATAAGGATAATATCAAATAATTAATAATTTGTATATATTATTATTATACAAATTATTTGGCGTTTTGTTACGTTAATATATCTTAGAAGTCTTAAAAACACATTTTTAATTAACTGTACCGATAATATAAAATAAGACATTTTAAATTTAACAAGTTTTTGCTTAGATTTTTTTTTTAGTTTTTAATTTTAAAAATAATAACTATAGATAGGTATTTGTTAATTACTTAAAATCAACAAAACTACGAAAATATTTGTCAGTTCAATAAATTAGGTACTTACACTAAAAAAAATATTGACCAAGTCATCATATTTTCTTTAAATTTGAAGTCAGAGTTATGCTATTCAGGACATGTTTTAAGGAGGTAAAGTCATTGCAGGGCACCCAGTAAAGCAACATTTTGTTTACTCACATTGTGGCCGTTAGAAAATAAATGATAAATAATTTACTAAGGATATTTTGTAAAAGAATATAGTTAATTTTGTTTAGAAAGTAACTCGAGAAATACTCTCACTGATTTTAGGGTGAACGGTAACTGGGGAAAATCCAAACGTTAAGGATTGAGGGGAATTAAGGGTAGATCTATTTGGTTGTGGGACTCTTTTTAGGAAGGTGGTAATGGATACACAGTGGTTGTTCACTAAAAATAAAAACACATATACTGTAGATATATGTATTTATACATATATGTAAACAGTATATAATATATAGCTAGTCAATAAGTTCTCGAATGGACATATTTTAAATTAAATTCGTTTATATCGGGTATCTAATACCTACTGCTATACGGTATATTATATAATATGTAAAACAGACAATATAAAATACTGAAAGAAACTAAAAAACAAGACCAGGATTTCTTTTCGACATTTACATATGGACCGTCGTTGTCGACGTCATCCTCGTCGTGCTATATCTAGGATAACAAAATAAAATAAAAATACGAAAATAGAAACAATACGGATTTCTTACGATGTGCATTTTAAACCCAGGAATAAATTTCTGTTTAAAAATCGTATTAATAACGTCGTATTATTGAACAATATGTTCATAATCATATTTTATAAGTACATAAATCGCAATAATTACAGAACAAAAAATTAAAAATCGTTTTTCAAAAGATAATCAATTTCAATACACAAATATACGTCATAAAGGTTACGTTTGTTTTAGTCGTGAAAACGTTTTCATTAAAATGTATTCACCAAATGCCTATTCGTGGGTATTCTCGTGTATATATAATGTTTATTTTCCATTATAATTAAATTTCGCCTTAGAGCAAATACTTTTGTAAAAATCTTTTCGATTAAACACGACAACGAATGAATATTTAATTTCATACAATTAATTAAACAGCACAATATTCTATTTTATATCATCAAACTTGATCGTTATAAGGGAGGGAAGGAAAACTCGAAATAAATTAATATTAAGAATAAATGAATATTTAAACCCCGATTAAATATATATATACGAAATTGTCCGCGGTATTTTCGCGTATCACCGGTGGCGTCATTTCAATATTTCAGCACACTGCGGGGACATAAACTTATCGAATTTACCGACCGATGACGAAATACAAGCTATACTTACTAAAACGAAAAACACCTCGATTCGCTCGAATATTATATTTGTTATAATTGGTATTATTGCGAATTTTCGTACTTGCAAAGACATTTCCGCGGAATTTAAATTATAAATAGAATTCATTTTGAAAAATCAAGCCGTACAAATACAAAAATCGTAAATTTCACCAACGGATTATTCGTTAGTGGAACGCTTCCATAATATATAGGTGCATTATGCACGAACAAAAGGTATAATATGATACGTTCCAACCACCTTCCCCGGACCCAAAAGCCTGCTGCAGATATCAACGGGAATGCTGGCTCTCGAGACGGAGCTAAAAGCGAGACTGCCGGGGCAAATGTCACGCCCGTCGCCCCGCAATGTGACCGATGTCATAATGTACGGACACGTATTGAATCGCAAAAACAAAAATCTTACATCACGCCATTATAACCGACCATCGCGTCGGCGTTAATTGATCATGTAACAGTATGATCCTGCGCGTCACCATCGCGCTTGTGTACATCATATATAGTCACATCTATCATTTATAAATTGACGTCAGAGGGAAAAAAACAAAAATCGAAAGAAAAACACACATAGTCGTTACGAAATTCGAACATTTTTTTTTTCTCGATAGTACACACCCACACAGGTATACTGTTATATATATATTTAACGAAAGTCGTGCACGCAACGTGTTCAAAAGGATCGACATTTTAAACAAGATAAATTATTTTCAAGTCACAATATTCGCCTAGTTGCTCTTTATATACCTAATATATATAATATGTTTATACGCTGCACAGAGAAAACCCGGGACTGTGTATATATATATATATATATATTTGTATAAAAGAAATGCAAATGCAAATGCAAATGCAAAAAAAAGAAAGGAAAACGCGCATTAACGTTAGGTAAATTGGAATTAATTTAAATATAATACTATATACTGCTGTATAGCGAGGAAACAAAAAAAAAAAAAAAAGAAGAAGAAGCGGAAAAAGACGAGACGGGGAGAATAAATAGCAACAGGGGCCAGAGTTAATAACGTAGGCGTCTGGAGTGTAAATGGGACACACGCACACACGTACTGGCGCGTAGTACTTACACCGCCTACGCGCGGGTAGTTTTGGACGTCATATAGTTTTCCTCGTTGAGGAAACCAACCCCCGACACTCCGTTGGCACAAAACAAAAAAAAAAAATAATAATAAAAAAAATCGATCTCGTCGAGTCTGCGGCACAACGGCGCTCGTAATTATATATATATATATATATTCTGTTGGCGATTATACGCCCACGTTTTATTCGTGTAATATAATATTATACATAGAACAAGTTATAATCTCCTACTATTTTTCCGTTTTCATGTATACATATATATATATTTTTTTTTTTTAATGAACACGATAGAACGCCATTTTTTCAAACGCGTTTTGAAAAATTCAATTTAACGTAATGATACAAAAATAATGATTGATTCGTGTACTTAAGTTAAATTGCAATTTTGTTTTGAAAAATATAAGTATTTCCTACATAATCGAATTAATATCCATTGAGAGAGGAATGCAAGTCTATATTGGTGTTTTTGTACCCATTGTATATTCGTACAGTTAACGATTTAACAAAAATATTAATGGTAAATAGAATTCAAAATAATATGTTGTTCCGTCCTCTGGATTTTTGAAGACTTATGCCCTTAGGTACATAGGTACATATTTATATAGTATTTACCTATGCAGTATACAGACTTGCTGTAACGTTTATTCGAAAAATTTTAAATTTCAAAAAAATTAGATTTCGTATATTTACAATTATAACTATTACAATATATTATTGACTAGCTTCGAAAAAAAAAATGTTTACAAACATTCGGTTACGTGACCAAAAGTTCTCAATGGTTAGAGATATAGAAATAAATATTATAACTATATAATCAGAATGTTTATGCACTAAAAAAGGCTAAATATGCATACACAATGGGTACGGTATACACCTAACCTAAATATTAAAAAATATAGAAAATAACGAAATATGTATACAAAATATAATACACCAAATAAATAGTATATAGAATTTATCTTTGAATCCAGAATAAAAATAAACTCCAGCATAAACATCAAAAATCTAATAATGAATCATGAATAAACCGTAGAATAAGAAATCGTTTTCTTCTATATACGTATACGTACAGGGGGAGGAGAGGATATGAAAAATTTTCCCTTAACCGATTATATATATTTATCTATAGGTCCACTGCAATTTCTGAAAGATATTTATCACCTCCGATGAGAATGAAGAACTATCTAAGAAATAGTATGAAATAAATAAAATTCGAATTTTACTTAAACTATAATTATTTTTATAAGTATTTATCTAAAACTGTTTATAAGATATGTAGAATATTTGCATAGTTGTTATTATAATTTAGACTAAAAGTACTGTCCTTCATATCATACCACAGAGATGTATAAATTGCTTCAGATAAAGTTATCGAAGATTTATGTAAAATTACACTACAATATTGTGTTGTAAATTACCAAAAAAAAAAAAAAAAAATACAATTTCACCATTAATTATTACGTTAATTATTACTTGTATAAAGTAAAGTACCTGCCAAAAAATTAATTTACAAATCATCTATTCAGAGAAAATCTTAAACATGCCCCGAGGCCCGATATAGTGGGATTTTAAAAGCATGTTCTACATCGTAATTCTATATAAATGCAAAAAAATCAAAGGTTCAAATCAAATCGAATTTTTCCTCGTTACGTGGCTGAAAAATGCCTATTAATATTATACATGCCACGCATAGAGATTTAATAATTACCAAATAATTACTTGTGTATATACACATACGTATTTTCGTTGTATTTTTAAGATAACGGTATATGGATATTATTACGCCCCTGCAAACTCCATTTTACAACGGAAATACATAAGGGGAGAGGGGAAGAACATTCCTATTAACTTATACACCTATAAGTATACGTATATTGTTATATAGGTAGGGCGCACCTATTATATTATAAACGCGTGAATAACAAAATTATCGCGATAAACAAACACTTGTACCGTTCGGAAATATATATTTTACGCTGAACGTTCGAATATTATCGTTCGCGAATTTAACGACGACGACGCGGAAAAAATAACGAGGGTCTCAAAAAAAAAAAAAAGAAAGAAAGAAAGAAAGAAATAAAATAAACTGAAAAAAAACGTTGAAACGTGATGTATTTTATATATTATAGACACGCGAAATAGGAAAAAAACAGGAAAATCGAAATTAGGAAAAGAAGATATACGAAAAAATAATACCGTATTATATATAATACATAGAATGACAGTATATATATATATATATATATACTATATACTATATACTATATACTATGTAAGACGTGAGGGGGGAGGGGAGGAAATACAAAACATTTTATGACCTGATAAGTCGGGCTTCTCAGAAACCGGTGAAGTCACGAAGAGTATATTATTATTATTTTTATTTTTTTTTTTCCTAACACGACCGTTTGCGCAATACGCGTATCGACGACGATATTTTATATTCATACACGATAGTTTATATTGAAATCGCCTTTTTTTTCTCGTATTATTAATAATAATTAATAACACAGTTGATGACGTAAAATTTTCAAGAATTTTTTGTTTTTTTTGAGCCGCGATATTACAATAATATACAGAGCGATTACTTATTTGTTTTTTATTATTATTATTATTATTATTATTATTATTATAATGGAATAATAACGGATCGAATTTTAAAATTTAAAACTTTTTTTATTATTATTATATAGAAGTTATTGAATGTAGCGAACAGAAACGATAATTGTTCAAAATTGTTTGTTTTTTTTTTTTATATATATATATATATATGTACATATCGCACTCCGATTCACTTTGTATCGGTCACATATTTTTTATATTAACACTTTTATTATTATTATTATTTAATTATGTGTACCATTTAAAATTGAGAAATTTATACAAATTTCATGAGGTTTATTTGTATAATTTTATTTGATAAAGTTTAAAAAGGGGTTCGACCAATGTGAAGTTAAGTTGTTTATGAATTTAAAAATATTTCCTTTTAGAAACATTGCTATCATTAAAAGTTGGAGTGAAATTGCTGATAAAAAAGTTGTGCACAGAAAATAATAATTTTAATACATTAAAGTAATATATTTTAATTAATACCTACATTTCTTATATTTTCCCATTTTTATATAGAAATTGATATTATAGAATTTCGTGACGAATCAATTATATAAATCCATGTCGTATTGTAACCCTTACCTTAATTATATAAATAGATACAATGTGAACTGATTTACTATTTAAATTAGTACCTACCAATCAAACGAATGTATATTAAATGATTCGATTCGAATTCCTATGCTCCCGAGCTAGTGCTTCCCTGAGGCGAGGGCTCCGTGGTATTCATATGTAATATACGAAACGGAAAAGAACCTATCGAATCTTCGAAATTCCCCGGGGGAAAAATAGCCGATTTCGTTTGCGAAAATAAGTACTATTGTATATACATATATAGGTTGGTAGGTGGGTATATTGTTACTTTAAGGGATATTTGCGAATATTGTCGTGATATAACAAACAACAAAAGCCAGGGGACAAAAACAATCCAACTCTAAAGGGAAAATACGCAACACAAAAAACACACGGCGTAATGTACGTTTTCAAAGTGAAAATAATAATGATAAAGAAAAAAAAAAGAATGACCGATAAGACCGGAAAAATTAAAACATGCGCTAGCGGCAGTGCAGAAAGGCAGAGATAAAACGTTTTCCTCGGTTTCAACTCGAGCGGCCGCTTTCTGTGTACCGAGACACTATACCGTATTGTCGCCGTTCGAGGGTGTGGACGCGAGGACGGGTATAGACGAACACACCCTACATGCCTCCTACCCCTGAATATTACATATATATTAATATATATACGCACAGTACCGCAATATTTAACGTCACGTCGTCGCGCTCTCGACGATTTAAAAAAAAAAAAAAAAAA
>CABPRJ010002386.1:548140-864107 GCA_902439185.1 Cinara cedri | reverse complement strand
TATATATATATATATATATATATATAGTTATATACATTATTAATATATATATATATATGTATATGTATACGGTTAATATATACAGGGCGTTTTACAACGGCAGTGACTCGTCGAATTATACGAACGCCGAGAACGAACGGTATAATATTATTTATAACGGATAGGCTCGGAAAAATCCATCGTTCATCTCGAGAGACACCCTGTACACGATAATAATAATAATATGCGCAGCGCTGCGGTCGTGTGTGGAATCGCCCCGCGATTAATAACAGGAGAAGGCAATAATCAAAATAATAATAATAATAATTATATAATATTAAAATTTTTATCTCGATGATTATAATATTACTACAATATTATGGATTTAATGTTATAATTATTGCCATTATCGTAACCGGCGCGCGCGGTTATCGTCGCCCGCGCGTCCGCGGCACCTAAACAGTTATTTTCCGTAAGGTTATGGTACATGCCTAACCTAACCTAACCTAACCCGAACGCTAACCGCGACTTTTCTTCGCCATAACCGAACAACATACGGTAATAATAATAATAATAATAATGATGATAATAATAATAATAATAATAATAATAATAATAATAATACCTAGCGATACACGTACGACGCGGGCCGCCGTCGTCGCGTTGCGTTCGCCTTGGCCGCCGCCGGTTGAACGGCGACGACGACGCGTCAACGTTGATGACGTGTGCTTTGAAACCGGCGGCGACGGCGGCGTCGTACAACTTGTTGTTGACCGTCAAACTCAAAGCACGCGCGACGGCGGCAACGGCGACGGCGGCCGCGGTCGGGAAAACGCGTAGGCGTGGGCGTACCTAATTATAATAGGCCCGCGATAATACACTAACCTATATACGAACGTCGGAAAATCGAAATCGCGGACGGGAAAACTGTATTACGACCTATCGTAAAAAAACATCGCGAAAAGAGGGGAAAAAACCGTCGTCGCGACCACAGCCGTAGTAGTGCGTGCGTGGAAATGTGCCAAACGACATTGCGGCACCTTATACGGTTGCAAATATTATATTATTATAAAAATCGTTTGATACTATAATGCGCGTATGAATTAAGTACGGTATAATAATATGGCACTACGACTTACCTTGGAATAGGATGCACTATAATCGTGAAAGTTCACCTAAAAAAAAAAAAACAAAAAAAAAACAAAAATGAGTAATAGATAAATAAAAATTAATCCGGCGAAAAAAAGAGTCACGTGAGAAAAAAAGCAATAAACGCCAGTGGGTCGTGGGCACTTAAACTATCGTCTTAAAAACGACTTGTAAAAGTTTAATACGTATAGGTACTATTGGGTAAGTGCCTAAGAGAAAAAGAAATAAAACATATAGTAATAAATAATGCGTAACGCAAGTTTTTAACCTTGGAATAGGATGCACTATAATCGTGAAAGTTCACCTAAAAAAAAAAAAAAAAAAAAAAAAAAAAAATAACCGTTTCCCGATTTAATGAATCGAAATCGAAAGTCGACAACGACAACGACGACGACGACGACGACGACGACGATGACTACTACTACGAATAACAACACTATATAAATGTTATTTATTTTTTTTTTTTAATTTAATAATTGTTTTAGATGGCGACTGTGGCGGCGGTGGCGACGGCGGCGACGACGACGACGACGACGACGACGACGATGATGGGCGACGACAACCGACACGGCGTCACACAAAATACACGATCGCAGTAACACGCACACAAGCGCACTAACACGGCAAACGGCGAACGCGTACTACCAACGAGTGCCGGCAAAGTACGTATCGCTTGTGCTGTGGCTGTCGCGCTACCGCTGTGCCCGTGTGCTGGCTGCTGTGTGCCGCCGCTGGCCGATGACGATGACGGCGGCAGCGGCGGCGGCGGCGGCGGTACCGACGACTTCGGACGAACCCGAACGCGGCGGCGGCGGGCGCGTTAAGTGCCACCACGGCGGCGGCCGCGGAGAACACATACGCGCGCGCACGCACACGCCGGGCGGCCACTCCCTAGCCGGGGCCCCACCCCGCCCCGTCCACCGATACACACACGTATAATAGACATGGCCCTACGCGCGACCGTCGGCACTCGCATGTCGTAAAGCGTTTTCTATACGCGCCGACTACGACGAAAACGCCGCCGCCGCCGCCGCCGCCGTCGCCTAGTTCACATATATATACATTATACATCGGAAGAGGATGTATCGGGTTTTTTTTTTCTTCGTCACGCTGAAAGGGTGCGGTTAGGGTGGTTTCTCAAAATGATCTCCCGAGCAAATAAACGCCGACACACCGCGTCCTTAAGACGACATTGAAAACATCGTTTTAATCGACGCCGACGACAATAATAATGCCCACGATGTTATTGTCCCCCGAAAACTAGAGTATAGCGTCCAATGGCGGATCCAGACCTTAATTTCAAAGATAGGGGCGTGGGACAAAACCATTTACAACAATGAAAGTTGGTGTATTTTTAGCACAATACAAGAAAAAAGCATACTACCACTGCGGCGTTTGCAGGGGGAGGAGAGTTATCTTAATTTCCGCCTACCCCCCCCCCCGAATTCGCTTCGGAAAATAACGTCAAAATAATACGAGATTATTACGTTGGCGGAATAAATGGCTGGACAAACTCCGAAATTAACCGAGGGAAGAATTCGATTTTACTATCCATCCCGTTTCTTATACCGCGATTTCTTATAAATTATGCTTGCGTTAGAATATTAGACTCGTCTATTATTTGAAATTAAAACTTCCGTAAATATTCGTTTATTTGCAATATTCATAAATGAAAAATAGTAATACATAATATATAAGTTACAGTACAAAACCACGCAAACCAAATCTCAAATCTCTCAACGTCGATTACGTACACCAGGATTTCCCGGTCGGCCGTTACTTTTATTAACGAAAATGAGCCGACAACAAATACTGCTATAGGTTATTGTATATAAATTTAAATTCATGTTAACACGAATATTCAAAGTTAATAAAAAAAAATACAATAATACTTTATCTTATACTTAAATCTAGTTTAAATCATAATAAATTATCATTGTATCACTACTATAAATTATCATTTGTATTTCTAGTTTACTTTATTCATAAGGAGCATTACGCGGTGGCGTTATTAACTGACCACCATCACTAGAACTTGAATATTATTTTCGAGTTTGACTCACAGTTGATGTCATCAACCAATATATTTATTAAATTAATACCTACACGTTTATCGTAGGTACTCAGTTATCGAACACAGACTTTACAGTGAAACTTTGTTTATACATTCTGTTTTTGGCTTCGCGTTGTCACTAAGCATATATATAGAATACTATATACATGCTATACTATATACGTAATAACGAACCAATCTATTTGGGGTTAAATTCTGGAATTTAAGCAAGTACATTTGTTCATATTATAATTTAAAGTATATACCTATTTAAATAACTACAGCTTTTATTATTATTTATTAATTTATAATAATTATTGGATACCTAGTCAAAATCTACAAATAATTCACAGTCACGTACGTTTCCCTTCCAACCAATTTTAAAATATGACATTTCTTTTGGCCCAATCGTTAGTAAGTATACCATAAATATTGGATAGGTAGTAGAAAAAAAATCATCGTTAGTAGATAGTTGGTTGTTTTTAAAATTAAAAATGCAGAACAACTTTTATCTGTGAACTCAGTGTTGAATGAATCGCCTCCATTTATTTACTTTAATAAAACTGTATATTATATACAGTTATGAATTGTTTTAGAAATAAATTATTTTGACTCTATTTATAATTATTACGTTATCAAACCTATTTATTTGAAATATTAATAATTATTACATTTTTATATATTGGTTTATATTTTGTTTTATAATTATTAATTATTTAGGTGATTCTTATGGTTTTAAATTTAATGATATGTGAATATAGTAGATTTGATTTAGCAAATTCTAAGTTATTGAAAAGTCATACAATTTTATAGTTCGGCAACCTTATAGTTTTTTTGGATTTTTTCAATATTTTTGTGTTATTAAAGTGTTTAAAGTGGTGATCGTAACTATTTTGTTCTACTATCCATACTACAATACTAACGGGATATTAACGATTAGGCCGAAAAAATAAAAACAGCTGTCTGTACCCATGGGCGGATCCAGCCATCTAAGACAATATAACGGGGAGGGAGGGCGATTTTAAAAACACATTCAAAGCACGCATTTATGACAAGCTCAAGGATAATTCAAGCTAGGAGTATACTGCAGCTTAGGGGTATATAAGAGAGTAAACGAGATGGGAGGGAGGAGTGATCATTCCTATTATCCTCCCTTGAATCCATCCTTGACTTCACCTATTAATTACCTATGATTTTATAAATATATACACGATTTATGAAAAATTAAATCTAATCATTGAATCATATACGCGTATTATATATAGTGTAGGTAAAGGTAATGTTATTTAGGTTAACATATTTTCATACATTTTTCGTAACCAATCAAATAAAAATTATTTCCAATTATTTTTAAATACTTACAATTATTCGAAAATAGACCATGAATGGAGGAATAACCATAATCGTGAATACGAGGAGTTAAGAGAGTCGTCACCCTCCCCCGCAATATTTTCCACCAGAATATTTTTTAAAAAAAATATGTTAGATGTACAATTTATTTTTAAATATTAAACCCTAATCTACCCTTAATTTTGTGCATCGGCTCAAAAAAGGGAAGGGTCTTTGAAGAATTTTGATCCCCCCCTCCCGAATACCCAACAAGCCTCCTAAAATAAAATACTCATCATATAAATACTAAATTTACATAATCAATATTATTAGGGCTTAAGCCACCTTCAAAAAACTTTGCATTATTTCTGCTTATGATTTTTGTGTAAGGTTTGATTTTAATAATCATTGTCTCCCCTGCTAAGAAAACCAGCACACGCTCATAGAGATAAGTACCAGAAAGCAGAAACAGTTCTTATTATCAATGCATTTAAGTAAATACATTTATTTTACAAAATAAATAAAATTAATGAAAATGAAAATATGTTATCATTTAAATTCTTCCTTTATTATACAAAGTTCAAATTCTGGTACTTAATATAGGTAATGGTACATTGAAAAATATGGAAAACCTTTTTTTAGCAACCTAAACTTTTTAATTGAAATTAAAATAGTGTAAAATTAAATTTTTTCTTAACAAAAAAAAAGAGGTGGGTGTTGATGCCCTTAAGGTCAAGGAATTTTAAATTTTTTTATTGGATCTTGGATATGATCATATGGGCCGGGCCGGGCCGGTCAGCGCATGCCCATATGTCCCTGGGGGGGGGGGGGGTTGGAGGCCTGACAAAGCGAATTTCACCCTAAGTTATACAACTATTTTAAACGATGAAAATAATATTACGACGAACATCTAGGAAACAATCAAACCGCAGACAATATTATTTTTTATTTATGAGCAAAAAAAAAAATGAAAATAAAGTTTGTTAAGTCGCGGTCGCGGTCAAAATGGACCTGGGGATTATACGTTTATATCATACGTGTGTTAGATACACTGTCCTCGTCAAAATGTTCCGAAACAATGCGGTCAGCTGATATTATAAAAGCCATATGGTAGTATTTCTCATATAATATATACGTCATACCGCAAACGCCGACGACTTTCCGGCGGTTTAAGCGCAAGAAACTTTTAACTGAAAATACAACAAGTTACGAACAAACTTTACGCCAGAGCCTTCTCCTCGACAAATGAAAGTCACAATATAATATGACCTATACACATATTTTCTATTTAATTATACCTAAAATATTAAGACACTTTCGCGATTTGATAATTCGCAATATAATAATAATTGTAGCGTGTAGGTGTATTTAATTATTTAATGGACCGAATTTACAGTGTGTGCGTGCAGTTGTAAAAACAGGTACTCTGCTAATACCGTATTAATTAAAATCATCATATAGATATATTATATACATGATACCGATGGTACAAAAATACCTCTATATAATATAGATAATTTCTAAACGACTGCATCCTAAAAGTTAAACAATTATCCTAAAATATCCGTATCGAGTTACAATCTAAATACAATAGTATATTAGATTATAATATTTTAATCTATTATATCACAAATGGTCTTTGAACTAAAAAAACGGTTTTAGACTATAACTACATTAAACTACCTAAAATCTTCCGAATTCAATTTACTATAATTGTTCTATTTTTTCATTACAACGATATGCTCTTTATATATATAAATATTATACAACTAATTTCACTTCAAGTAATACTAAATAGTTTATTTTTAAAGAACGCAATAAGAAATAGATAAGGTTAAAAAAAAAACTAAACTAATGATAATAACTTAAGAGTTTAATCTTAAAAAATGTATACCTAATATAAAGGAAAGTAAGTTGTCACTGTAAGCACTTGAAGGCTTTTTTTAAAAATTAAAAAAAAAAGATGTATTTACTACCTACCTATTTTACTCTCGTTAAATTGTTTAATAATTATTATGATTTTATGAACTAATATGATGATATAAATAAAAATTTAATTAAATATAAGTATATTAACTAAGAGAGTTGTATTTAACAATAACTGTTTGTTTTAAATTTTCAACAGAATATCTGTATCTATTTGGTGTTAACAATTAATTTTATCATTTAAATTCCAGTTATGTTTTCTAAATTATTTAGATTTTTTAATTGGCTTCCAATTTCAAGATAACTATAGTTATTATTTATTAGTCGATTGTAATAAATTACTACAATCGATAAACATTATCGAAAATTACGTGTTTAGTATCTTTACTCTGTATACCAATACAGAATTTTCCACAATAAATAAATAATAATTTGTATATAACCTACATAAAATACAGATAACCAAACTCAGATTAGATTCAGTAAATAAAACATAAAATGACGATATTTTTTCTCATTTTGTATAGAAAACCATAAAACACGAGTATATAATTATAAATAAAAAATTTAAAATATTCAAAATAAATGTTCGATATTTTGAATATAGTTATCATGAAAAACATTCCTATATGAAAATATAAGCTATAGACCTATAGACTAAAGTAGAATGGCTAGTCTGGAAATGGGAATTTTCCACATGGCCTGGATAATAATATGCCCTGGTGACCTGATATTTGAATACAATATTTTATTTACTCACATTATTTAAAAATTCAGTAAAAATATATTTTTAATTATTGACAATGATCGATTTAGTTAAGCAATTATCTAAACAATACTAATAATGATTTTTTTTATTTTTTTATTTACATCATTATTTTTATTAAATTTTTCTCACATATTGGTTAAATTTATTATTAATTATATCGATTTACAACAATGCAGTACTTGCACGCAAACCAACTACACAACATTGAGAGAAGTAAACTTACATTAAAAAACGGACAATTTATGAAAATAATATTTTTTATTATTTTCAATTATGTTATTTTTTATAATTTAGTTAAAAATATTTGAGCAGAAAACTTATATTTGCCTATTTTTATGTGGTAAAACTGTGAAAACACTTGAGCCATATTTAAGCTATTTATTTAGGCACTTTAATTTCGTGATTAATTTTTATTTTGTAGGTACTCTGTGGGTAAAATTGTTAGACAGAACAGATATGCTTTAAAATTAAACAGGAGGTTAATTATAAATCGTACGTTGCGGTCAAAACAAAAAAAAAATTAATTTAATGTATATTTTTTTTATAAGAATTTTAATATCAAATTTTGACGAACATTTTTTTAGTCAAAATTATGTGAAACAAATCTAGTTATTACAAGTCCATAAAAATTGTTTCAATATAATATTTATTTTACTGTAATATGACATATATATATATATATATTGTTGAAAAAGCAATACTATTAACCGAACTCTATATCCTACTTTCCCAACTTCTCATTTACAACAGTGGTTCACCCATCGTGCGAAGTATATCAGTCTTTTTTTCTTATCAATCATTAATATTAAATTTGATTATTTCACTTCCCCCCATATTCAAGGTCTGGAGATGCCCCTGACTGAAATTGTGTAATACAATTTATTTTTTTATACTATGACATAAAATAAAATATATTTAATAAAGATGAGATAAAATAAATTAGACAATTTTATGAACGCTAAATTGATAAACAACTTAGGAAAAATACCAATAAATGACAATGACTAAATGTATTAATCAATATTCAAAATATACACCAATTGCCCATAATGACTGGTTTGCACCATCAATATTTCCTACATTGACGTTAACATATCCATTTTTCTTTAAAGTATAAGAATAAAATGTATATTAATGAAATTACTCTTCTAATTTTTTCGGAGGGAGATCGAAACTTCACCCAACCCTTAATTTCACCCATAACTCAAGTTTAACAATATATTTAGCTCCATTCAATTCAAAATTTAGCTTCACCACTGCAGGTTCAAATTGAAATGCAAGAAAAATTATATTTAGTATTTTATTCGATGGCCTGGATAGATAAATTTTAATATACAGGCCTGAATTTGGTTCCGACTCCACTCTTGGCCAGTGGTGTGGTTAAGGGATTTTGGAGAAGCCATGGAATCTTGATTTTTACAGTAGGTGGGTGGGTGGTTAGGGTGGCTCTCGACTTATATGATAATCTATGACATATCAAATTAATTTCACTTATACATAATCTATAATAATAATTATTCAGGTAAATTAAATAGATAATACTGTGGAGCTGTACGATATTCAATCGGTATAATAGTTGTATGCATAATATCAACATTTACAGAGAATAATTTTAGTGAAACTGCATAATATACTTCTAAGTAATTTTGGCATAGGATTTAATTAAATTACTTATATATTATTTTAGTCAACAATGACACAAAATGTGAATTTTATCCAAAATTAAAAGTATACGGTACGGATTTGAGAAGTGTGTACTAAAAATTAATACTAGTTCTTACTATAATATATACATGATAATTAAAAATTGTTAAATTTTCTAAATTTGTAAACAAGATAATACCTATGATACCTAACCAAATAAATTGTTATCTGTCACGTTTTACACAGCTGACCTACACTCTGTGAAGAAGACTCCTATATTGTTTGATCTAAATATTATCTATACAAAATAGAAGCTAGGCTCTATAACCCCCTCAAATTTTTGTACCCATAGGTAAAAAAAGTTCACGAAGCCACTTCGTGGTTTATAGCACAAACTAAAAAACATGCAAAATCATAAAAATCCAAACACAATGATGACAAACATAATAATGTATACCATAAACATACCGTATCATAGAGCCCCCCATAATACATTTCGTTGTAATCTGTCATAAGAAGTAGTTTGTTGAAATTTGCCAATGTTCCTATTTTTGCGGGTATATAATATTATTATATTGCGTTAGGTCATTTGAAAAAGTATACCTACTGCAATAATGTACCTACTATAAATTTGTCAGAGACTTTAAAAGAAAAATAAATTTAAGTACAGCATTTGTATAGTTTTGTTTCGATTTACCGAACGTTCTAGAACCCAAATACCATATATATTAATAATACTTATATATACTGCAGACAAGAAACTTGATTACAGTAAGTATATAAGTGAAACTTTAAGATATGATTTAAATTTAAACTGATAATTTAAGACAAACATTTTTCAATTGTCTAAATAATAATTTCTAGAAATATCTTAAAGTAAATAAGAATATCAATATAGGTAAATAAATCTCTATTCAGTTTTATGTATCTGAACTATAAATTTAACAATATAATTTGTAATTTGTCTTTCATTACATATTGTCTTTACTTATATTATTGTAAGTATATTCAGTGTGTAGGTAATAAAAAAATAACTCTGTAACTTTAACACTTACATCATTTATAGTAGATAAACCAAAATTTTGTACAGAATACTTGTATTTATATTGTTTAATAAATCGTTATTTTAAAACAATTTAATTTAAATTAAGAAATATATAGCCCGTAATTAATCTGTAGTTTGTTTTTTATTTTATATAATATAATATGTCGAACATAGTATTAAAAAATATGTACAGTTGTATAAAAAAAATATAGGATAATTTAATTTATATCGGTACACAACGATAAATAATTACTAACGAAAAACGATTCTAAGTAAAGTCCGGTTAGACATATCATATTGAAATGCCGAAAAACCTAAGTCCGTTAAAATTATAACATGTCTATAGTAGAAAGGACTAATATAAGCATTATATTAAAATGGTAGGCTTCTCGAATTATTTTTAACTGAATAACAACCTAAAATAAAAAATCGAAAATAATATAAACCCTTATTGGATAAATCTTCCCGTTTTCTCAACGGTTTTTCTCAATCATTTAAAAAACTACAAGGAAAATAAAAAAATGGCAATATTTGCTATCTCCAAAGTTGATAATCGGATCAAGATCTCCTGATAGAAGAGTCGTTTTACAAACAGAAAAAATAAATATACAGTTCATATCTATAGTAGGTATCTAATAAACCAATATACATATCGCCTCCCTCAGAATTTAAAAGAAATATTATAACCGAGTAACTTTAATTAAGCAAAAAGAAAATATATTACTACTAACATTTATTTCTTTTGTTAATTCTGTGCATAGGTATGCTTTTTCATAATATACATGTTTCCTGTAGAATATTGTAAAATTTATAAAATAATATTTTACATACTTGTATCTTTATCTAATTGAATAAATAAATAATTTAATTTTAACTGAAACGTTTTTTTTTTTTTATATAGGTCAGTAGGGAGATAAAAAGTATAATGTTTTGTCATCGGTTATCTTGCTTTCACAAGTTCGTGACTACTTCCTCCTTGCCATTATCTCATAATTTATTTAATTTTGTAATCGTGTTTTATACATTATTATTCTGAACGTTGAACGATATATTATAATGAAAATTTAACGAAATTTCTGACACAATATAACTTGTATATTATACAAATTGTGTAGTTAATACAATTTGTATTATAATAATAATATTTAAATTATAATCTTAACCAAACCTTAATTTTAGAGGGTTTCATAAACATAATGCAATTTTTAAAAAATTTGGCTACTTCCAAGCTATATAATTAAAATTGTGTAAAATTGTTTCCAATCTGAAGATATCGTAAGTTTCAGATAATATTGTTGGACATTGACTATAGTACCATAAAATTTACGAAATTAGAATATCATAACGATAAATTATTATATAGTTTCACATAAATCTTCTTCTTGTCCCCATAAGTAAGCGAGAGACCAACTATTTACTATTATTTTCATTCTCCATATCCGCCGTCGTCGCGTTTTGTCTATACTGAAGATTGAAGCTATAGAATATTTATGAAAGAAGGTAAGAATTTTGTATACATTTTTTGTGTAATAGGAGTTAATTAGAAGTTGAAAAATAATGAATATTGAAATTTTAATATTTACTTAATATAAAAGAGAGAGGGGTTAAACCTTCCCCTTTAACCAGCGTCCCTATCTATATTCCACATTTTATATGCCACCATTATTTAGCCTCCGTATTTTTTTTTTGTTTTTCAAACAGATGCTGATTAATGTCTATAATAAAATTAAAACATTTCAAAATTTTAACATAAATTTTTCGCCTGTTAAAATAAAATCACTGCAATTTTACTATATTTATTTACGTGTTAAGTATAACATATGAATGAAAACCAAATTTAACCAAAACTTTGTATTCCGTTTTACGGAAAAATATCTTTTGAAAAACTGGTATAATAATATGTCTGATGACCGTGACTGCAGAGATAGTATAATGGCATTATTTAGGTACCAATCAATAAGCAATTGTTTGAAACGACATTTAAATATTCTCTAACACTTCTCGCTCAAAATTGATGGGATACTATATAATATATTATGTAAACAATAAACAATCGTAAATAAATAAATTAAAAATTTAGTCGCGTTAAAGTCTCCTTCCTCAATACTTCGCCACTATCCCGCACACACGCAACGGGGTTAGGTACACCAATACTTGTATATACACTCTTGCAGAGGCGAGAGTGCAAGAATGCACTCTCGCCTCCCTATATCCCCATATAATATTATAATTTATTTATTATGCATTCAAACTATTTAAATATTGCAGATAAGTGACACTTAATATTTTCGAGTAGAACCTGTAAACATGTTAAAATTATATTCGTTTAAATCACTATAATACAATTATAATAAATAGAGTATACATCCAATTGTATAATTATTATAATTATTCATTTAACTCAACGTACTTAAATAATATTCAAGCGAATAACAACATGCTTCAATTTTCAAAAAGATTATTTATAATACGTAATATGAGTGCCTATATACTTTATTTCGTGCTAATTTAATTACAAATTCACTGCAACGTTTTAAATAACCTAATTAAACATTATCACTTTGTTATATTAAATTGTATATGAGTTGAAATATATGCTAATTATTGTATAAATATCTATATTTGAATAACTATGTGTATAATGTATATAATAAATACGAGTTGCAGAGTGATATATATATATATATATATCATTACAATATATATATATATATAAATGTATTGTACCTACAGGTACGTATAAAACAGGGGGGGATTTGGGGGTTCAAGCCCCTCCTTCGAAATTTGACTACCAGTAACAGTTTTATAATTCAAAACGTTTACATTTCTATTTATGTACTTCCCCTACAATCATTTTCCATGTACGTGCTCGGGTAACTTTAATATACATGTATTAAAGTCCACGGGCTTTTTATGCATATATAGGACATGGTCAACATATTTTTCTACCAAATAATTATACTCATTGTTGTTTTCTTAATTAAAATGAAGTATAGCTCCTAATTTTCTACTACCACTGCGCACGCCACTGAAAATAACTATAGTCAATAATATAGTGAGTGGTCAAATTAAATAGCTATTAGTGACAGTTGTTCGCGCCACACACAATAGTCAAAAAAATTGTAATCAATTTGAAAAACCATTAAAATATTATGACTTGTCAGAATGGTTCTAAGATATTTGAAATTTAATAATAGTAAGTCAAATATTTGACCATTTTTACCCGGCTCAAATGTATTGAAAAAAAAAAAAATATTATGCTACGTATCAAGATTATATTCCTTGATTTATAATAAAACTATAATTTATGATACAACTAAAACAGAAAATTAATTTTTAGATAGCCTGCGTAGGTATAATATATAAAACACAACAGTTCACACAGTCAATTATTAATACCAAACCATACATTATTCACATAATATACTTAATCACGTCATATTATATTTTTCGAGCATTTCAAATAATATACAAAGAAAGTGAATTTTTAGATTATCAGTGGAGCGAGAAAGTTTATGGTTTTACGAAGATTTTTTTTTTTTTCTGCGGACAACTTTTCTACCAGAAATATTGATCCGATTTTTATATGTAGTACCTTTTCTGAAAATAAATCGGTGTGGGAAGGTATCTCTGAAAATCATTTTTTCGATTTTCACTAGTTCTCTCATCAAATGCGAAAAATCGAAAAAAGCGGGAAAAAATCGAAAAATGTATGAAATATATTAGTATATTATAAGGTTTTTTTTCTGTGGACAACTTTTCTAAGAGGAAATTTCATTAAGGAGGTACTTAAGAGAGGTCATTTTACGATTTTCTCCCTAGTTTTCTCAACAAATGTGAAAAATCGAAAAAAATATTGGAAAAACGTAGGAAAATCGGTACAACATTAAACAAATATTGTTAAAGAAAATATATAAAACCTATTTAATTATTTTACTATAACATGGCTTATATATTGTTGACAAAGCATCACTATCAACTGAACTCCGAACAGAATTATTTTTTCGTTAGCAATAATTTATCGTTGTTTACAGGTATACATTAAATATTATCTGTAATAGTGGCTGCATCTGTCCCCACTATCCTTGGACTTTTTTTTTTACGAGGTATGGCTATTAAATAACGAGGCTGGTTACGAAAAAGTGTTTTATTACAAAAGTTATTCTACATTCAAATGCTCCCCTTCAATATACTCCCCTCCCCTCGCCACACACCGTTTCATTCGTTTCTTCCATTGCTCGAGGCAGTGCTGGAAGTCTGTTTTCGTAAGACCATTCAGGAGTTCCGCCGATTTTTGTTTCACCTCTTCCATCGACTCAAACCGGATTCCTTTTAAGGCAGACTTTATCTTCGGAAACAAGTAAAAGTCGCAGGGTGCCAAGTCGGGTGAGTAAGACGCGTGTTCGAGTACTGGAGTGCCTTAAGCGGCCAAATAACGCTTCACGCTTTATCCTGGTGCAAGATCCACGATTTGTTTTTCCACAATATCGACCGTTTATTACGAACTCATTCGTGCAATGTTGCCAAAACTGTCAAATAGTAATGTTGGTTCACAGTTTGATCCTCTGGAACCCATTCAGTCATCACGATGCCGTTGATATCGAAGAAAACGGTTTTGAATTTGGATTACGACTGAATTGGATTCCGGTGCACTCTCGACCTTCAGAATATAATTTATGCCACTCAAAAACACCCGCCCGAGATAGGAAATCCTCACTATAGGCCTCTTTTAACAACTTATAGCACTCATTTGGAGTTTTTTTTAGTTTAACGAGAAAATTTTACGTTTATCCGTTGCTCATGTTTTTCGTCACACATGGTTTTCGGCACGAGAAAAAAACACGTTTGTTTCAAACCACTACTGCACAAATAATATAATAATGACGAAAACGTTTTTTGGTACGTGCATAGATAAGAAATCTAGATACCCAACGCATTACTCGTTTTTTTTACTACCCATCTAGGGCGCTCTCTAGGCGAGCAGTCTCGTTGTTTAATAGCCACACCTCGTATGTGAAAACTTTTTCTACCAGAAAGATTACTCCAATGTAAACGACGTAGCACCTTTTTGAAAAAAAATCATACTGTAGAGATACTTTAAGGAAGTCATTTATAATAAAATAATTTTACGTTTAATAACTTGAATTTTTTTTTTTAATTGCACACATAATAAGTATTGCAGTATTGTATCTAATTAAGTCAATAGTTTATGAACTAAGAAATAAAGAATTAACACAAGAAAAGTTCAAGAAAACTAGGAGTTAGTAAAAAAAAATTACGAGGAGAATTAGAAAAATCAACTCTATTATCGATGAAATTGGCTGTACCCGACCCCATTATCCTAGGACGTTTTTTTAATTATACTCGCCCTATTTATAGTTAAATCATACAACTAAATTCAAATTCTGATAATATATTATATATTATCTTATATATAATATTTATTTAATATTTAGATAAATATTAAATAGGATAAATATTTAGATTTCTCACAACATTCAAGGAGTATCCTGTGGCAATAACAACTTTGGCTTTTCAAATAAGAACCTACATGTTTTAATGTAAATTGTCAATTAAGTTAAATAACTTAAAATGAAAATGTTAATGTAGGTATTGCAAAGCTGGGCAGTAACAATAGTTTTAAAGTTACAAATTCAGTAACTTTGTAACTAGTAAGTTATTTGTAATTTTCTGTTCACTTGTAACTTAACAAGTTACTTTTTATTTGAATTTAAAAAGTTAAAAGTTGTTTTTTATCATTTTGTCACCGATATCTTGCAACTCACAATTTTTAAATTTAATACAATAATCAGAGTAGGGTAGGTATAATACGTCAATGTATAATATAATATGTATGTTACTGCAGTTGGTGAATGTTGACAGTCACCGGTTAATATCGTCGTACACCAGTCGTTAGTAAATGTTGGCATATTGATTAAATTTTTACTGTTTGTAAACATATTCACTAGTGAATATAGACATTTATACAACAATATTGTTGAATTTTGGTAATGCCGATATTATTTTCATTAAATATTATCTAGGGATAACGGAAAAGTCAAAATCATAAATATTATAAATATAATACTATAATGGTAAACATACTAACTAGTACCTATATTAGGTATTATTGTACAAGTTGGTAATGTTGATAACATTTTTTATTGATTTACCCAACTACTTTCATTATAACTGGATAACGGCTATGCTGCCTCGATACATTTAGTATGACATTGTTATTCAACACAGTTTTAAATTTTATTGTATAAAATTGACTTGCACAATAACCAAAGCGTTGTTTTTTTAACGGAAAATATGCGTGATGTATTTTATAATAAATTTAATAATTTAGTATCTTATAAAAGACATGGTAATTCTTTTTTTTCTATCGACTGAAAGTATAAACTTTTTTTTTAGTTAAGAGAACATTTTGTCTTTGTAACACATATTCTTAAATTTAAAATTAATCGAATTCGTCAATTGGTGGGCAAGGGTATACACTATACACGATGCAATTACAAAACAAACTGCACCACAAAAAAGTGCGGTTGTAGAAATATTAACATTTTAAATGATAAAAAATGTAAAAAAAAATATATATTTAAAAAGTTAATTTAACTTGTACATTTTTAACTAGTAAATAGTTTACTTAACTAGTTCTTTTTAACTGAACTAAGTTACTTAATTAAGGAAATAACTGTAACTTACTCAGTTACTAAAGTTAATTAACTTGCCCAGCTGTGATGTATTGTAATCGAAATTTGAACAAATACTAAACAGTTTCTGAGTACTACTTTAAATACTAAAAATAATAGCATAAAACCAGATTTTGGGTAATTGTACTATAATAAACGAAATGATATTACTCAGAAACTGTTCGTTCAAATTTCGATTCCAATACCTACGTTAACATTTTCAGAAAAATTGTCTAGTTGTAAATTTGCATTAAAACATATAAACTCTTATTTAAAAAACCAAAGTAGGTATCGACGCAGGACACTCGTTAAATATTGAGAAAAATCTTAGTATACAAAAATAAAGACTTTCTCTAAACTTAAAAATTAATTTATACATAATTTTAACCATACAGATTGGGTGAGCATACTTAAAAATTACTCGGTCTAATACGAATTTTTCAAACATAATATTTCCCTGGAACCGGTTCTAATAGATTTTGAAATTTGGCCTACGTCAATAAGTTAGACAAATATATAATAGTGTGATCCGATGGTTTCTCTCTGTCCTTTGGAATCCTTGTTTTTTTAAATTCTGAGAACAGGGAAGAATGCATTGGGTTTACAAAAATGTTTATTTTTTTTTTTATATGAACACTTTTTCTACCAGAAAGCTTACTCCGATGTATATGATGTAGATTCTTTTTCTTAAAGAAAATTTTCTTGGTGTGGTTAGTTTGGTACATTAAAGAGATAATTTTTCAATTTTCTTTGGAATTTTCTCATCGAACGTGAGAAACCGAAAAAAAGCGGAGAAAACGGGAAAATGGAAAATATACGAAATATATTAGTAAAATATTATGGTTTTTTTTTTGTGAACAACTTTTCTACCAATAATTTTGCTCTGATTTCCAACAATAGCACTTTTTCTGAAAGAAAATCTGACTGAGAAAATACATTAAGGAAGTTATTTTTTGATTTTCCCAGGATTTTCATCAACAAATGGAAAAAATCGGAAAAATTGGTACATCAAACAAATATTTTTAAAGAAAATGTATAATGCCTATTTAATTATTTTACCATAATATGATATATATATTGTTCACAATCAATTTTTCTATCTATCTACGCAATAATCTTACAACGTAAATTTTTTTTAAATTTTTAATTTTAAAATCGCTTCGTCTGAGGTTCAATTTGCTGTTAAAATTTCGATAACACATTCGTGAAAACCAAGTCCTACCGGAAAATTTTCAACTTATCTCTCATTTGGGTTCCAAAGTTCAATGGATTTTTTGATGTTATCTGCAGCATACCTACACTCAGTGGCGTATTTCGTGGCGCGGGGAGTTCAGGTCTCGACCCCCCCCCCCTCAAAAGAAAATATATGATTCAAAAGTCATAAATAACTTGCTTTACGAATGTATAGAGAGAGAGAACATTAATTTATACAGGGTGATTCTTTTGGGCTAATGTAGATTCCCACACGAGATATCGCAGGTAAAAATCACCCATGCGTGTGCAAAAAATAATAAACCAGTACGTAAGTTCTGACGCCAATAAAATACATACAACGCACTACTATCCTCTATGTAATTAGTCATTAAATAATCGCAAAATTCTTTTATTTTATTATTTTCTGGTTTTTCAGTCATGAATAATAATGATAATAACTAAAAAACAAACTCCAACAATTTTCTATTGGATTAAGAAATGGTAAACCAAATATATTATGTAACAGCCACTTTCCTAATTCATTATTTGAAATATTAAATTCTTAAAAAAAACTAAGCTTTGAATTTCACGGTACCAAGTTTGGCCCAAATGTAAAAGATATCCTCATATGTATACTGCCGGAAAGATAGCTATATTAGTTACATGGTGCACTGGTAACTCAAAGTCTAATACAAATTTATTTGGGTTTATTCCAACTTTATGTATTTTTTTGTTTTGAATGATTTATTCGGCAAAAAAAATGAAAATGATTCTATATAATATTATTATTTCTGTTCGTGTTGGAACTTACGTGCTTTTATATTTTTTTTTGTGTCGGAACTTACATATGAATCCGCTTACCTGTTACGTCTCATGTGGAAACTTACCGATTCTTATTCCATTAATTTATCATGAACCAGTAATTACCTCAGAAGATTTTAAGTGAATTTGATTCCGATTTTTTTTAATCTTTGTAGAATTGTTTGCGCATTATTTTAAAACCATTTTAAATTTTTTACCCTTACTTCATATTCCTTAAATAAGAATATACTTTTGTTTTTCAAATGGAAAGTTTCCCCTTTTTGAACACAGATTCGAATAGAGTATATTTTTCGAAAAATGTTGATGTAATGATATGCATAACACTAAAATCAGAGTTTATAGATTATAATTGTTTTAAGTTTAGGCCGGAGGAGTAGGAAAGAGTTGTTAATATTATCATTTAAAAGTAAATACAAGATTTACGGAATAGACGTAAAAATTAAAAATGATTTTAAAGTAAAATTCAAACAATATTGTACAAAAATTTAAAAATATATAAATCAAATTCACTTAAAATCTTTCGAGATAGTATTATTTACTAATATGCATTTTTATAATATTATAAAATCACTTATTTTTAGAAAAATGTTAACCCCTTCACCCACACAAAAAATTTGAAAATACTACATATGTGAATACGAGACGTCGTCGCTGGATTTATCGTCTTACATGAAAACGAATATGTGTGCTGGTCTATCATATTATTATAGAAATGGCCTATCCGTTCTTTTATTAGGTATCTATGACAGTAGGTAGAATAAATTACCAATTAGTTTCATCGGCGTTACTGGAACACCATTGTAGGCGCTGCAAATCTTACAAACGATTATCGCGACGGCCACGACTGCAATGTTATTAATTTGATGCGTACTTATAATATTGCCATTCGCGTCATATAGCGGAAAATAATTAAAACGTATTTTAACACGATAAAAACTAAAACACTTTGAATTTATACAATATCACACGCTCGCACGAAAACACTATAGCTACAGTCGCTGTATCAATTCGTTGAAACTGAAATTATTCGTCATTGCGCTTTGGGATTTCAGTCGGATCGGACCAATAGAAAATTACAGAGCCGTGCAGGTACGCTATTATTTTTTCCTCCATGAACTATGACCGTAACCATTGCCGTAACCCATGGACGGCCATCATCGTGGTCACCCGTTCAGTAACCGCATTGATTGTACCGTTCTCTGTTGTTCACCGCGTAGTTAACTGCTTACCATATTTTATTTTACGTTTATACATTCGTATTATCAAATTATTAACGCAGATTCCTAAATCGAAGGTGAATCGCATTTTTGTCTTCCTACAAGGACGGTGTGAAAAGAGATAATCAATGGTTTCTACGAATATTACGAACGACAATAATTATTTGCCATAATACCGATAACCCACGATTCGAAGAACTCGGCTAAATTTTTATCATCACGGCGTTCATATATTATTATTACACCCGACACTCGTACGTCCACACATTGAACTTCAAGTTAAAAATAAATAAAGATCTGATACTGGAGAAAGGTGTGGCCACCGTTGTAGGTGGGTAGTTGGAATACATAAAGTTATTTATTATACCTGTAACCAACGATAAACCATTGTTAACGAAAAACGATTCGGAGCGAAGTTCAGTTGTAAATATTTTAAGAGGCCATAATATTTACGATTTTCGATAAAATTTAATTTTAAAACTTTTATAAAAAATATGTATACAAAATACTACATAACACTCAATTTTATTTTTTGATCACTAAGTAAGACTTATAATGAACCTGTCAAATTTTCAAGTATTTTTGTATAGTCTAACAATTTTTTCCACAGAGTAGGTATCCTATAAAAATTACGTAAAAAACTGACAAAATTAAAATATCTCTAAATAGCTTTAAAATAACTTGAATGTTTAAAACATTTTACTACGTCTAGAAAAAGCAAATACAAGTTTTCTGTCAAAAATTTAAATATCTACGAATATTTTTAATTAAATTACATTAAAAAAACAAAATTTAAAATAATAAAAAAATTATTTTTGTACATTTTCCCGTACTTTCTGCGTATTTTTCGGTTTTGCTCAATTATTAAAAAACTACTATGAAAATCAAAAAACTACTTCCTTGGCCACCAACTAAATTAAAAATTTAACAAAAAAGTCACTTGTTGTTTTTCTATTGGAGCAATATTTATAATAGAAAACATAAGCCGTAAAAATTTAAAATAATGAAATCATTACGCCGTAATTTAAAAAAAATCGTATTGTTCATTTTTATTGGTTATTTACAACCATTATGAAAAATACTTTATATATTAAAAAAAACTACTTAGTTTGGCAATGGCTATATTTAAATGATTTCATTTTAAAATGAAATCGATTTCTTGTTAGTTTTTGATTGGAGCAATATTTTTGGTATAAAATGTCGTGGGTACAAATTTAAAATAATGAAATCGATAACGTCATGGCACACCATAAATATTTGCCGTTTTACCTATAATTTTCTTTCAGCTTTTCCCATATTCGAAAATCCCGTAGAAAATCAAAAATAACTTTTCAATGGGCCAATCAGACAAAATTACCCATCAAAAAAGATTCTACACTCTATACACAGAAGCAAGATTTCTGGTAGAAAAAATATTTAAAGACACAAAAAATAAAATAAAAATACAAAAACACATAGTAAAACCAATAAATTCCTCGCTACGCTCTAAATCTAAGAACTGATATAGAAAATGGATGCACCACTACTGTAAGAGGGAAATATAAGAAAGTAGAATACATAAAGTTATTCAATTTTATTATTATAAGCAACTATAAATGATTGCTAACGAAATATGATTCTGAGTCGAGTTCAATTAAACACGTTTTAAATACCAGAATATTTACAATTTTCATAAAAATATAATCTTAAAATACGATTATAAAAATAAATGACTACATTAGACTCTATATTTTTTTCTTTGACCACTAAGTAAAACTTATAATGAACCTCGTGTTAAATTGTCAGGAATTTTCGTTTGATCAAACAATTATAACCACATAGTACCTAGTAAATAAAAACTACATAAAAACTAACAAACAAAGAATGCCTATAAATAACTCAACCACATGTATACAATGTATATAGGGTAATTTAGTTTATATAGGAACTGTATGTAACGATAAATCATTAAGAACAAAAACAATTCTGAGCAAAGTAGTATGAGTCGTGTTTCTTTCCCCCGTAGCATAAGTAAAGCAGAAATCAACAAAAATAAAACCGATGTATCGTCACATTTGTTGTTAATTTTTAAACTATATACTATAGTATATCGATATAGAAAAACCGTTGGGAGTATAGCATTTTTCAAATAAAGTACTACCAGAAAATCCATATTGTTTAAGGTACAAAACAAATAATATAGAGTCTTCTATTACTAACTGAAAAAGTGTTTCCAAGATAAAAAAAAAATTATAAAAAAATGTCGAGCAATTTTTCAAATAAAGTAGCCCATCACTTGGCAGAAATACTACATGTTTTAAGGTAAGACGTTAAAAAAAACGGAATATTTTTACTAGCCGAGAAAAGAAACACTAATAAGGTATACCAATAGTAAAACATAGATTGTTTGCTACATTCAGAATCAACTATGTAACCTTAACAGTTATTTGTTAGTTGTAACTTGTATATGTTACTTGTATAATACAACGAATTAATTTTAAAATAGTTTATTATACATATAATGTTAAAATGACGTCTTAGGATAATGGGGTTGGTGCAGCCATTTTCATAAGTAATTTAATGTTATACCTGTAAGCAACAATAAACCATTGCTAACGAAAAAACAATTCTGAGCGGAGTTCAGTTCATAGTGATGCTTTATTAACAATATATATGTCATATTATCATAAAATAATTAAATAGGTATTATATATTTTCTTTAATAATATTTGTTTAATGTAACGCTTTTCTCGTTTTTTCTACGTTTTCCCCATTTTTCCTCAATTGTTTTTCGGTTTTTCTCAGTTGTTGAAAAAACTCCTGAGAAAATCAAAAAATTACCTCCTTAAAATACCTCCCCATGCCGATTTATTTTCAGAAAAGGCACTACGGTTAAATGTCGGAAAAATATCTATAGTTAAAAAATTGTCTACAGAAAAAAAAAACATCTTAGTAAAACCATAAGTTCCACTCAGAATGTAAAATTGTGTCCATATAACATACAAATTTTTTATTCTTCTAATATGTTATCTTCCAAATAGTAATGAATTCTAGGGAGGGATAGCCATCAGAAAAACAAGAAATTTTGTTTGGCCTAGGGTACTGAAAATGTTTAGTTTCACCTAAGTCTAAACGGCTACACATACGAGTATATAAAACAAGAATTAATAATTATATTTATATATACATAAATATATATAATATACATTAAACTTAACGCAATTTAGTGACAGCAGTGTTGAATATCTTCATCGACCTATTTATCTGTAGTCATTTTCCTCTACAAATAAAACGTCGGTTTCCTCCACTATCCATTTTTTTCCATTACCAAACAAAGGAAGGTCACCCTTTTGAATTTACAATAACAATTTGCATATAACCTATAATTAATTTCATATTTTGGCCAAGAAATGTTTAAATTAAACCACGACTGGATATGAAATTTATTTTAATTTTTAAAATTACGTACAATTTGTATAATGTTTCATAAACTAATGATTTATATTTGACAGAATTGTGCCCATTTTCTTAAAGGTTAATTTATTATCAATTAATAACGGGTAAAACAATCGGTTCAGTTGGAATAGGCTTTAAAATTAAAATTTATTAAGTATTAATTTTTTTTATTAAATTGATGGTAGAAAAATAGACAACATTTTAGCGCAAGGAAATGTTTTAGCGAAAACGAATAAGGTACCAAGCATAATATTTATGAGGAGATATAAGGGATAGATCCTCCTTTGGCCTTTTTTTTTTTTAGTGACAATTAATGGGTATTGAAGTAGTGTTAGTATATCAGAAGCTCCCACTGTGTGAGTCACAACCCAAAAGTTAGTCGCGATCATATTTTGCATGGGTCGCATTATATTTTTAAATAATACATTTTTTTAAATCTGAGTAGAGCATGGAATGTAATGGTTTTACAATGACGTTTATTTTTTTTTTTTTTCTATCCGTGAACAACTTTTCTACTATTTATCTTAATCCAATTTATAAGAACTTTGTAGAACTTTTTCTGAAAGGAAATCAGACTGGGGTACTTTATAGAAAGGTCATTTTTTGATTTTCTCAAGAGTTTTCTCAATATATTGTAAAAACAGGAAAAAGCTGACGAAAAACGGGAAAATGTATGAAATGTAGGTATTAGTTAAAAAAAAAATATTATGGTATTTTTTTACCAGTTATTTTGCTCTGATTTACAATGATGCCACTATTTTTGAAAGAAAATCTGATTGGAGTAGTACTTTAAGGAGGTAATTTTTTGATTTTCCCAATAAATCGGAACAATGGGAAAATGTACGAAGTTTAGGTATTAGTTAAAAAATATTACGGCCTTTTTTTCCCTGTGAACAAATTTTCTACCAGCAAATTGGATCTATATTTGCAAATGAGAATATACGACTGAACAAACTTCGTGAATCATTCAGAAATGAAAAACCAAAAACAAGGGTCATTGATATTATTAAGGGTCACCAAAATTTAAATTATTTCCAAAATGGGTCGTATCATAAAAAGTTTAGAAACCTCTATCTATATTGTTATTTCACTAATCATTATGAACACTTTTAACATTTTTTTGTTTTTCAGCGGTATAGATATATTAACAAAATGTACGTAGCTTTTGCAATACGTGTAAAATAAGACAATATCGTTATATAAAATGGGTGATTTTCCGTCTTTTAATAATGATAACAAAATTAATTTGCGAAATAACTGAGACCCGATGACAATTTATATATAAAAAAAAAAACTGATTGAATATTGAAACTACTTAACTGAAAGATAAGAAACTAAAGAGTTATGCTTATTATAGTAATTTTTTTTTAAAATCAAAAGAACAGAATAATTATTACAAAAGGTATTATTTTAAATTATCATTATTTCACACATTTTCTTGTAAGTAAAATTAAAAATTAAACCGTTTTAATTATATTCAAATCACAATGCATACTATTCATAATAAGTAATACTCACTCTTAAATATTCTAATAATTTGTCAGTAATAATACGATTGAAATAGATATTACTGATAGATAACCTACATAATAACGATATAACATTTATGAAATAACTGATAAGTCAGATAAGTAATAGCAAGTAATCGTTGAATAAAATGTTAGTACCTTAATAAATTAATTGAGACTATTATATAATGTCAAATATTTTAATTTAAAAAGTCTAATAAATATATTTTTAATAATAGGTATCTATTAGTTTGAATTATCCTGTTTGATTTATGTATCAAAAGACTGAAAAACTATCTCAGGAATTCAATGAGCGAAGTAAGAGGTAAAATAAAAGATATTGTGTGCTTTATTTATCTTAATTATATAAAATGTATATGTTTATCTTATTGGATTAACATTACTAGTATATCATAAAGAAATAGATAGTTATCCTGATGAAGTCCTTGATATAATAACATCAAGGAAAATAGATCTTATTTTAAAATAAACAACTATTGTTTAAAATTATGAAGTATTGTAATTTAAATTTAATGTATACCTAGCGATTTATTCTATTGTTATTATGGGGGTGTGAAGGCATAGTTCCCACGGCTAACTTTGCAAATAATTTGTATATCCCCCCCCCCCAATAGAAATTCCTGAAATTACTGCTGAAAGTTGAAAGTACCTATTTGTTTCTGGGAGAATACGGTACCTACCTCTTATTTTTCATCTACCCATCATCATCAAACATATTATAGTCATTGAAAACTCATTGTAAACATAATCGTATAGATAGTAAATAAATAAAACCACTTTTCTTAGAAGAAACAAATTTACTTATCGAGAGTTCGATTCGTTATAACGTTAAACAAAATAAACAATATTATACAAATGGATGTTCGATTAGAAAATAAATACACAAAATGAAAGTAACTTTGAAAATTCAGTTTCTCGTCATCTAATCTTTATATATATCTATTTATAGAAGATATTTTCGTAGATTTTTAAATAGATTCGATTGAATCAATAAGTGCTTTTAGTGTCTAAACACCCCCCCCCCTTTAAACATATTTATGGAAATTTTAAAACAAAATTCTTATTTATAAGGAATTGGGTGGATTTTAATAAGATAGCCACTTTCCTCGAAATCAAATATCCAAGTTGTGCCACTGTGTAGCCACAGGTATAGCCAATACAAAATACGAGTATCTACGGTAATCTCCTCATGGTTGGGATGGCATCGTAAATATGTTTTATATTTTACACTCAAAACTTGAAAAGTTGCGTAGGTACATACACACACGCTGAACCAAAATGACACAAAACGATGGGAATTACTAACGACAAAGTTTCGCTGTTGAAATTTAATATTATTTACCAGCGATAGTTAACAATAATAAGTATTGTCAAATTGGGAGTTTAAAAAAAAAAACTATACATACTTTATCGCATAATGGCTGTTATTTTTGTATAGGGTGAAAGTTTGAAAATATAAGTGACATATATAGGGAAATTAACTTTGTATTTAAGTACTGCAAGCAACGATACAATATCATTTCGATCAGTAAACGATTTTGAGTGGAGCTCGATAATATGGTAAGGTTATAGTATTATTCGTGTGGTTATTTCCCCTTATAGTCAAAATAACCATTTATAATATTAACATAAAAATAAAACCAATGTGTAGTCATTTTTTAAATATTTTCTTTTAAACTTTAAAAAACTGTGGGAAATCTAGACATTTTTTTTTAATAAAGTACCTACCACCGAGCAAATTTACTAACCGATACCTGTATATACATATTTTAGTAAAACTAATATAATCTCTTGACTACACTCAGAATCTAAAAAACATATAGACAAAATAAATATTTATTTATATGCGACAGTAATTATATCACGTCCATTGCATCAATTTAAAAAAAATCATTACATAGACACATAGTTATAAATAATTAGCTTTTAAAGTTTATTAAAAAACATCCAAATTGTAATAAATTAAGTGGTTATAAACATAAAACAAACGGACATACTTCACACGATGGGTGGGCTACTATTATAGATGATAAGTTAGGAAAGTAGAGAGTAAATGTAATGTATATCTGAACACAACGATTAACCATTACTAAATAAAAACGATTCTAAACAGAGTACGGTTGTACATGTTTTGAGAGGCCATAATATTTATTATTTAAAAATAATACATTTCGCAGATTTTCCCGTTTTTCATATATTTTTTTCCTAATTATTATGAAAACCCTTTGGAAACCCAAAAAATGATCTACTTAAAGTAATACCACAATCAGATTGACTTTCACAAAAAGTGCTAAATTTGAAAATCGGAGCAAAATTTCTGGTACAAAAGTTGTTTACAAATAAAAAATAAACATCATTGTAAAATCAATACGTTCCTCGCTCCACTCAGAATCTGAAATAACCTATCCATTCAATAAACAGACATATGTTAGTTAATAGTTATTTTGAACATAATGCGTTTTACATTTTGACTACATTCTGAGGTTTTTTTAAATTTTGGATCTTAGATACCTACTGCTTTAATAAATTCACAGCCCAACTATGTTACCTAAGTATTATACTTTTAACTTATAAGCGTAGTTAATGACATTTATTTTACGAGAGTAAAAAAAAACTATAGGTAAGTATATAACAGCAACTTATCATATTATTTTGTCGGTATAAAAATGTATCGCACTCAAAATTAATACTATCAATTAGATGGTATTTTGATCTTCCGGTATACTTGGGTTTATAATGGTTGTAATAGTCAATAAGGCCGTGAGCCTAGGTTCTAGTATGGACAAGAAGAACGTCACCGGCGACGAGCGACGACGATCGTTATACGAGATAAACTCGCACAGGCGTGCCCGACCACGCCTAAAATCCCGTTTTCAAACATATGTTTTGATTGACCATAGACAATAATAATTACATATAACCAGACATATAATATTATAGTAATCAACACAAATATTTTATCAATTTAGTAAAATAAATCATTAAGATAATATACCTATATATTACATATTTTACTAATGGATATTGTCCCTGAACAAGGTTTTTCTTTATACACGATTAATGTAACACTACCTAACTACCTAAATATTGTTATTTCTTTTAAGCTACCTAATGTAATTCAATTTTATACATTTATCTACGCTATATTGTGGTATTTATAAGTACATCTATTAACAAAAAATAATAAATTAGTAAAATTCCAATCGGTAATTCAATAATCGTTTAAAGCTATGTTTATAGCTAGCTTAGTATAAAGTATAAACATTAAAAAGCCTGTACATAATATGTGATTAGGAAACACTTTTAAAACTGGCTTTTTTCACTAAAATGACATTAAAACATAATAATGCATATTTTTAAGCAGGTGCACGGGTGAAAACAATCACTAAATAATCGTCAATTTCCACAAAGTAATAAGTAAAATATTTTAATGTTTTAAGTTAAAACGTGCCCATATAAATTGCCTATTCACTATAGCATATTAGTGGATTTTAAAACTCTTAAATAATAGTACAAATATTTATCTACATACTTAGTACTTAGGTACCTGCATGATTATACATTAGGTACATGAAATGTTATTTATTTATTTTCATTTTTTAATGACATATTAAGAGTGAATCTTTTATTTTAAACAAACTTTTTTCTCAAAGGTTTTGAAGTGAATATAATTTCTACTATTTTTTTTTTATATATATATATATAATCATTAAAAATTGTTTAAGTTTTAATCTTTAACCATTTTTAAACTTGTATCCCTACTTCATGTATCTTAAATAAGTATATACCTTTGATTTACAAATAGGAACTCTTCTTTTTGACCACATGTTCAATAAAGAATATTTTTCCAAAAATGTCGATATCATGCATGATAACAGTGCAGTTTCATGTGCAGATATGAGTTAAAACAGTTTAAAGTTTTGATCTGAAGAGTAGGGAAGATAAATCGATTTATTATTTAAAAATAGATATGCAATTTATTACCCTACCCTATTTCTTCAGAATAAACTACTATAAAATGTTATAACTCATAAACGGTAAATCTGATATGTGTTATGCATATCAAAATGTAAAGGAAAATATTCTCTATTCGAATTTGTGTTCAAAAAGAAGGGTTCCTATCTAAAAATCAAAAGTTTATATGTATTTAAGATACATGGAGTAGGGCTGAACATTTAAAAATGGTGTTAAAATAAGATTTCAACAATTCCACAATGATTAAAAAAAAATACTAGAAATCAAATTCATTTATAATCCTCTTATAAAATTGCTGATTCATTATAAAATAATTACCATGTGCCTATATTATTATATACTATATATATACTATATATATACTATATATATATATATATATATATAATATATAATTGTGTGTTCTGTTTTTTTTTTTTTTAAATAAAATATTGGTCTCATTCTCCAGGTCTTCCACTAAAAAGTCGAACTAATTAATACCTAATTGCAAAAACTTTACGCCTTAGCCAACAATCCGTATCCAACGATCACAAAACCTCAACACAAAATGACTAAACCAAAAATATTCAGAACTGGCAATTATATAAAATTCTAAATTTTTGGAAGAATACATTTTTTGAACAAGCAAATTATTGAATGTCAACATTTTGAAAATCAATCATGTGAAAAAATTAATTTTGTTATTTGGAATAGGCGTGGAAATTGAATGGCAAAATCTTAAACCGCTTTTTTGTGAATATCAAATAATTTAATATGAAAACTTTGAATTGCAAAATCCTAAATATATAATTATGTCAATAGCATGATGAGTTGAACGTTCAAACCCTTGAATGGGAAATCTTGAACACAAAGAAACATTGAGTGTTACTCCTAATGTTTATTAGGTAGGCAACCACAGTATTTTTTGTACGCAACAGTAGATATCTATAAGGGGCCACTATAGGCAACTACATCAAACCACATGAATAAATTCAACAGTTTACAGTTAACGATTTTGACTTTCAAACTTTGATATTCAACATTTTGAAAGCCTTTAATCAAGTTCAAAATTATGGCGTTCAAGATTTTATCATTCAATGCCTGCTCCAAGTGATGACAATAATTTAGAATAAATTATTGATTTAAAAAAGTATTTTAGTTTAATAATTTGCTTGTACAAAATGTTAACAATTTTTTTTTTCTAAATTTCAGTTATCAAATAATTATTATTGATTTAAATATTAAAACTTTGATCTTGATGTTCAATCATTGCATAGCATCCCAATGGGAGTTCAACAATTCTTTATAATATGCACAAAATACAATGTTAAACCCAATACAATGTTATGATGTATAAAGTAAACTTTATTTTTTTATCAATATGAGACAAATCCAAAAATACAAGTATGAAAGAAGAAAGTAAACAAATGTTTCAGGTTGCTTTAAAAACTACTAAAATATACTTGCTTCAAAAAAACCTTGACTACAGAGTAGAAAATTTTATCCCAGACCTTACAATAATGTTTTCCTAAACAATTTCATGAAGAGAATTTGAACTATTTTTACATAAAAATATAGAAGAGCTTTAAAAACATAAAATCACCCATGTTTAACAAAACATTTGAATGGCCTTAAATAGTATTTTACATTATAACATTATATAAATAGACAAATACTGTAATATTAAGTTATTACTAACATAATATATTAATTTAACTAACACATAAATACTTACACTTGAATAATGATGATGATTTTGCCTAGGTGTGGCATAATATGTTGCCATCCCACCTCCATGTTGGATGGGATGCATTACTGTTGCTACTTGCATTGATCCGCTTTTAAGAACCGTCTATGCAGCTAAAATAAAAAAATAATAAGAATTTGTTCAATATTGTATACATTTTAAAAAAAATGATTGAGCACTGGTTACACTGGTTGAAATAATCAATTTATCATATAATAAACAATGGCATTTTTGCGGTGTTAATAACTTTAAACACAATTATTAACATTTCACCAATTATTATTTTATCACCAGCATATTCTAAATAAAGTTCAGCATATAATGTTTACTGGTTACTGTAAACAACTGTCACCAGTTAACATATGTTAACACCACAAGAATACGCCTAAGTGGTAAAATCATAATGACATAATAACAATTTGTTTAGGTATTTGTGATGTAAAATGTAATCTATCTTTCTAAATAGTTATACATTATCAATACTAATATTTTTTTACAAAGTAGAAGCATTTAATTTATATGAAACATAAAAACAAAATATTACCAATAGGTACTTTTGAATTTGCATTATAATTAAAATACTGATTATTGATGGATAAGTTTTCTAGTATTTTAATAATAACAAGTTAAATAATTTCTATTAAATGTATCTAATGTTAATTATATCAAGAAAAAAAGGACTACCATAAAATATAATTCAATACACACTGTAAGTAACTCAATTTAAATAATATACAAATTAATACATTTAAAACTTGCTAACAAACATTTTGAGTAATTTATATTCTAATAATTAATGATAAAATAATAGTTTTAGGTATAAAAATGTCACAGAATTTTTTTTTTTTTGTATTAACTAATAAAATTATATTATACTATTATCGAACATGATATAAACAATTATATAAAAAGTATTAAAGAACCTATAAGTAAATTACACAATTTACTATAGAAATAGTATTTGTGTTTTTTTTGTTAAAAGAAAATACTATTATTAGTAATCATTTTTAAATCACTAATGAAAATAACTCTTAATTTGTATATATAAACTTTAAATTTTTAAAAAAAAACAAATGCATTAATTTTAAATATCAAATAACCCATTATAACATAAAATTTATAAGTCATAAATAGTGTTATTTATATCATATTTTATATAATACATCATATTTAAATCACAATAAACCAGAATATTGAGATATAATAAAACATTAAAACTATAACATAATTAGCCTATATGTAATATGTAAAATATATTATACTTTACAAATAGTATTAGAAATTAAATTCAAAAGAATATTATTCAAATTGAAAGTATTAATAAGTCATGAGGATATATATTTATAAAATATTTAAATTAGAGGCAAAATATAATAAAATATACATTTAACTAAATAGTTAAAATTCAAACCAATACAAATATTATTCATGTATAGTTAATTTTTTTTTTTTTTTAACCCATAAGAAACTAAAAATTAGGTATCTATTTAAGTAACAAATATTTTATTACCCAATTAAATTTTAATTTACTAAATGCAGATATGACTAGGTGTATAATTTTTAATAAAAATAAAAAAATATTTTACAAAAAAAAAAATGAATACATTATTATGTTTTATTTATACAATCATATTATTTAACCATTAATTTAAAAAATATAAAAAAATTTGTATAAACACAATTATTAAGACAGTATTTTTGAAGGAGTAAGTATCTAGTTAAGATGATAGAGTGATACGATCATTAGGATTATTATTACTTTATGACAGGGAAAAATAATAAATTATCATTGGTCTTTATATTACTATTATGGTTATGTTAATAATCTCCCATGTTATAAACTAAACTTAACTAACGCCAAATGAATATTAGAATTAAAATTTTTGTTTTACAAAGAATTTGAGTACTCTACATACATTATCAGGGTTTACTAACTTCAAATCAATTCAAAACTACAACTATATATATATTAGAAACTGGGTTAACAACACAACAAAAAAAAAAATTTACATTTAAAAAATTATATTAACTAGGTAGTAATGGAGATGGGTCCACAACATAAAAAAAAACTTCTGTCAACTCATCTACTGGGTGGGAAGCTGCAGTCACTACAGTGCAATTGTAAAATTTACACAAGGTAAACTTACGAAATAATTATTGATATGGGTGTGTAGACCCAGCAGTCAACCCAATGAGCGATGACAACTGCTTCGTTTGTGTATTATCTATACTGATAAGAGTTTACACCAAACAAATTATGTTTTGAGAAAATCTGTTCCTCCTGAAAACAATACAAATAGTATCCACATTAGATAAATAATAGGATTTAATTAATTAGGTACCTAGGTATATTATTATATTCTATATTAATAAACTCACCAATAGGTATCCATATTGCATACCAAACATATCACTGATCAATACTCAACTAAAACGGTGTGTATCTGCAGTAGATAAATCAAACGAAGTGGTTAACCACTAAACGAGATGAGAAGGCACTGGAAGGCGTAAAAAGCTTCAGTCTTATGGTGGTGCAGTGAACCCAGTGCATTGGGTGCCAGGAGTCTTGAGAAAAAAATATTTTAAAATATATATAAATGCAAAAAATTTCAAAGGTGACGTAGTAAAAAAGGTAGTGAAAAAAAAAAATACTGACCTGACGACAAACGAGCGACTGAATGACGTGTGGTGTGGAAAATGGTTTTTCACTCGACTCCCGAACAACGGATTCGTGGCGATTATTATTGTTGTTATAGCGAAAAATAAATAATAATAATTACAACAATAACGACGAAATAACGAGGACAATAATAACAATAATAACAATAATAATAATAATAATAATAATAATGGTAATAATAATGGTAATAATAACCGCCGTCGGATAGTCTAGGATGGTGTGCACAGCGACGAGGTTGCGGCGGCGGCGGCGGCGTTGGCGGCGACAGAGATGGTGAATCGAGGGGAATTCGCGCACGCACACCGTTTCTGTCGCGAGCGTTTACACAGACGCCCAACGGCCACTCGTTCGCTCGAAAACTACTCAATGACAATTCATACGCACACACACGCACACACACACACGCACGCACGTACACACACAGCCACACGCGCGCACGCAGACGCGAGACACCGGCACCGCAATAGATTACGCACGCCCCGGCGGCGTCGTAAACGGTATCGAGTAATGCACCCGGCGACCGCGGGTGACGGTGGCGGCGACGGGCGCGCGATCTCGGCCCATCCCTAAAATAATCATCATAATCATAATCGCAATAATAATAGACTGAAAGGAAATAAAAAATAAAGATAAAGGACGGGAGGAAAATGCGCTACATCCCGCGGGATGCCCACAGCCGGGTATCGGTGTGACGCACGCCCACGCGCGGTAGTGTCGGCGGGCGGCGGTGGCGGCGGCGTACGCTCGGCGCGTATCGGATCGATTTTTCGCGCCCCTGGCATTCATGGAATAGGAAAACGTTTCGCGGCCGTCGGGAAAATCAAACGCGATAAACGGACAAGCCAAAGTATGAAATGTTGTGAAAAAAACAAATTGAAAATTTGACCACCTAACCGCGGTGATCGCTAAAGAAACAAAATTAATAATAATATAATAAAAAGTTAGAACAATATTATTACCTAACCGATATTATAATATTTTCCACAATAAAACGTGTATAACTACAAATAACGAATACATAAAGTGATAAAATAAATTCATCAAAATAATAAGTTCTGAAAGTTATTAACAGGTCGCTAAGAATTTAAAAAAAAATCTATATTTTAAAAGTACAGTTAGTATAGTAGAGTTTATTATTATTTTGTATAGATATGTTTTACAACAAAAAAAAATCTATTCTGGAAGCCATATAATATAGAACAGCGGTTCTCAACCTTTTCATATTAGCGTGCCATTTTTACACGTTTTGAGATTTAGCCACTTGACACGGTTACTAAGCTATTTTTTTACTAATTAAAAAATAAAATGTGTATGTTATTTTACATATATGGAGTTTTTAATTATTACATCTACATATTTATAAGCATTTAATACACAAAAATAAAATAAAATTTGTGCATTTATTATTTGTATTATTATTATTGTTATAGATTAATGAACTACAGATTACAAAAAATTACTTTTTTTTTCAATAATCGAAAAATTCCAAGAATCGCTGATACAGAGTATCATTCCGTAAAGTTGACCATTATTGTTTCTGGAACACTCTGTAATCTGTATAACCAAGCACCAAGTACCTACTGGTTACAATATTGTATTTCGATTCATCGATTTAAATTTTAGATTCTGAGTGGATCGAAGAAGCTTATTATTTTAAAAAGATGTTAATTTTTTTTTTTCTATAGACAACTTTTCTATCAGAAATCTTGCTTCGATTTACACTGATAGCACTTTTTCCGAAAGGAAATCTGACTGGGAAGGTATTTTAAATAGATCATTTATCGATTTTTCCAATAATTTTCTCAGTGAATGTGAAAAACCGGGAAAAATATGGGAAAACCAAGAAAAACAAGAAAATCAGTTCAATATTAAACAAATATTATTAAAGAAAATTTTTAATTCACGTGTATATTATTTTACCATAATATGGCATTATATTGTTAACAAAACAACACTATCAACCAAACTCCGCTTAGAATCGTTTTTTCGTTAGCAATGGTTTATCGTTGCTTACAGATATACATTAAATTCCAGCCTGTATCATACTATCCCAACTTTCCACCTACAACAGTGACTGTGCCCGTCCCCATTATCTTAGGATAGCTTTTTTTTTTTTTTGGAAGAAAAGGATTTTGTCCTACACTATAAGAATCGTACCTATATTGTTAGTTACAAAATAAAACCTCGTAAGTTAATATTGTGATTTTTTTTTTTTTTTTTCATAAAGGACAACATTTAAGTTTTTTAGATCTCATGTGGAAAAATTGACCAACACCCAAATAACTGATAAGACAATTAACATACAGCCAAAATACTAATAAAGACAATTAAAAAAGTATTCGTCCACTATTAATTGACCTACTAGATTGCGAGATCAACCAGTATTTTAAATGATGATATAAATTTTACGTCTCTCGTATAATGTCAATTTCTCGAATAATACCCGTAGCCAATCCTTTATAGTCCAATTCTAATATATGCAAGTACGTAGTTGTCTTTGCATCACCATGCAATTTATGATATAAATTAATTACAAACATTTTTTAGTAAGTTTTTTTTTTTGTAAAATTCTAAAATTGATTTTAAAAGAATGTATTGGTTTTACACTATGTTTTTTAGATTCTGAGCGTAGCTAGGGATTATTGGTTTTAATGTTTTTATTATTATTATTATTTTTTTTTTTTTGATATTTGTATTTGGCAACTTTTTTACCAAAAATCTTACTCCAATAAAAAAAGCAATGATACCTTTATTGTTGCATTTTTGATATAGTTAGTGAAAAAGTATTTCACTATTTCATTTTTCAAGCGGTTTTCATAATAAATAGGAAAATTATGTAAAAAGAAATTGACAAATTTACGACGCACAGTGGTCCAAAAAATTAAAAACCGACATTTTTTGATAAACGGATAATTTTGTGTCAAATTAACAATTTAAAAAAATTAAATTTTAAAATATTTTGAAACAGTTTAGACCCTCTCTCCTAAACATCGAAAATATGATTTAGTTCCAAGTTGTTCATGTGAGTAGTCAGGTTGTATGTACGTTTTTTTTATATTCCTAAGTTGATATTGTTAACTAATTTTTTTTATAATGTAGTTTTCATAATAATTGAGAAAAAACTGGAAAAAGACGTTAAATGTTCGATTTTGGTTTTGTATCGTAAATCTGTTAAAAATTATAGAGATTTAAAATATTTACATAATACTTTTATTAGCATTTTCTAGATGTGATAAAATTTTAAAACATTTAAAAAAATAAGCAGTTCTTTTTTTAATATTCTTAATAGTCTAATTTATACTCACCTTAATAATGATTTTCTGTTTTTCGTTGATTTTAACTAGCCTATATAAAAAGGTAAAGAACATTGCTACACTCAATGTAAATATTAACTATCTTCTCCTGAATATATTTTCTTTAAAATTCTTGTTTTTCAATCAATTAATGCCATACTAAATTACAATTGTTCTATGCTTTATTTCATTTTATCAAACTCTTCCTCTTATTTAATGTCTTTTATACCCGATAATTATATTCCCTCCTCTGTATCGTGTTCTAAAATATTATATGACTGGTCTAATGACAATTACAATGCTATTTTATCATTCCTCATTTCCTCAGATCAATTAATTGGTCAGAATTTTTTTAATGTAAGCAATTATATTTGCATTCTTATTGACGAATTTTACTATATTCTATATTTCATTGTAAAGTCTTATATTCTAATAAGAAAAATCACTTAATCTTCATTTCTTCTTTAGTTTTCTAAATACCCAATTAAATTAATAAAACTAAAAAAAAACTTATACTATTTCAAGATGTCTAACCCTAACAGTGATTATATAAAATTGTCTTCTACACAGTCGCAAAACAAAAACTTTAGTAAATCAGATTACCTTTACTATCTAAATACTTATAAACAAATTTCCCTAAAAACACAACCAAAAAAGCTTTGATCATAAAAACATGGGCGCCCATTGGGGAGAAGTCAAGAGGGGGCATGTCCTTCATAGAAAATAATAAATGATCCTAAATAAATTATGTACCTACCTATGTTTTAAAGTTTAAATCCATCAAAATAAATGCTACTACCTGTTATTATTCATATCCTTTATATCGATGATGATGAATTAGTGAACGCATATTATGGGCATATATGGCAGTCGAAGGAGTTTAGGAAAAAAAGCAAGTGAAAAAAAAGCATAAAGAAAAAAAGCAAGTGGTAAAAAAGCAATATATTTATTTTACACATTATAATAAAAAAAGTTTTATTGGTTAGTACTACGTAATATTACATAGTACCATACACCATGTATATGGTACCATAATATACCTACACAATATTTTAATACTATTGACTATATTATTGTAATATATTTAATGATAATATTTTAAACGTTTTTACAAAAATAATTATCGGAGCAAGTAATTGAAATCTACAGTCCATAATTGAAACCAAATGTAATAAAAATGACTATTATTGTAGTGTAAGTACAAAATATATAAAAATTAACAAATGAAGCCAAAAATATCAGTAATAAAGCTATGACCATAGCAAATCATATAATCCGATGGTCATCATAACCGCACTCTTTTATACAGTTTCCTCAAAATTATACCGTTCAATACCGCACACATTTTACTTTGTGTCCTATCATGCGTGGTTCACCCAACAAATCAAAGGTTATTTTCGATTAAAATTATCCGAGTAAACACAGCGAGCGAGTGACCACATTGGGTCTCTAATTTCACCTGTAATGCTTCTCACTTCCAAGCAAATGTGTGCGGTTTTGAATTATGGATCTTTCAAATTTCCATTTTTAATATTAGACAAAATGCATGCGGTTATGAACGGTAAGTGTGCCGTTTTCAACGACGCCCATGTACTCGTATAGCCTACGCCGGATGCCGGTTATAGATAACAAAAATTCTTGATAATAATCATATGGAAAATTTCTTAAATGCTATAGAATATAATATTATACGTTTTAAATAAATACATTTTTTTTTATAGGTACCTATATATTTTTTTACACTCGTAAATATATATAAGTGTCTTCTAAGTTTTAAGTGACTATATTCATGTTTAATTTTCAATATAGTTTAGATTACAAAATACTTTGAAGCAACTAAAATTTAAAATTTGGGGAACTAACATTTTTGTTTATTTAGCTCTCTAAAGAGTTTAATATTTTGTGATATTTACAAAAAAAAAGTTTCGATTCAGAGTGGATTTTTAGAAAGTTCGGCATTAATAGACATTTAATACTCCAAAATGCCTGTCTTAAATAGTAAATGGATCGCCTAACAATATTTCCAGAAATTATTTTGATCCCACTCCACCCCTGAGAATTATATATATTTATATAAATATAACTATATTAATTTATTTAATTTTCTAACGGACTTACTTTACTTTCATATAATTTCATAAACTTTAAGGTCTTGTTAGAAATCTAAACTTGTACCTATATACAAACTAATAATATAAAATTTATATTTTTATATTAGATACAAAATGAGAAGGTTTATACATATTATTTTTATTTTATTGGACACGATGACATAAATATGAAAAAATATGTATACTTTTACTTTAAATAAAAAAATAAACATAGATTATTGTAATACAACTAATAATATATAGGTAACATTACTTAGGAAAACATATTTTTCGTGCTTTTTTGATGCAATCAGGTCAATTGTCTCATTGTAGCCCAAATAATTTGCAATAATATGTTCGATGCTGATAAAATATATTTGAGTGCAAGCGTTAGGCCAATAACAATGTGTTTAGCTGTCTTTGTATAATTGGTACAGTCTTGATTTTCGTCGTAACAACCAGTGTTCTAAGAAAACCACTCGGGTCGCAATTTGTGTACTATTGGGACAATATTGTTATGATTATTTATGGATAAAATGATATTTGATATAAGTACATAATTTTCGAGATCCGATCGGTTTGCCCTCCCCCCCCCCCTAAAGGACCGGCACTGGATATAGATTTGAAACTTTAAACATGTAGCTCAGAATTGGATGATAATATAATGATATGCAAAATTTAAAAACATATGTTACGGCTAATATTGAAAATTGGATGTCAACTTTTCGTTCAGTAGAACAGATTTTATTTTTTAACTATTTTGCAAGGATCTTACATAGTAGGTAATTCGCAAACTTCAAAAATATAATTTTTATGTTAGGTACCCAGTTTTATACGTATTGATTTATGTACTTAAGTATTAAAACAAATTTTCATAGATCAAATTTAACTTATTCTTATTGTATGTAAACGTTTACATAATAAGGGCAGGCGCAGAAATATAAACCGGGGGGAGGGGGAAGGCAAAGTCAAAATTCATAAGATTTTTTTACAACTCACAACTTTATATTTAAGTCATACAAGTAATAAAACAATTAATATTTAATATTAACTAAAATAGCGGAGGTACCATGGCCTCCACCGGCACCCACCTGCGGGTGTTCTTGCACAACAATAACATACAATACAGTTTTGAATCAGAGCTTCCTGACCGCAACTATCAGAAATTTAAAACTCCATAAAAGGCTGAAACTCCATGGTTCGTACTCCGGGCTCATACTAATCCATTGTCCATTAGGTACTATATGCATCAGTCATACCCATAGATAATGTATTATCTATGCTCATACCACAGTCACTGTAATGTTAATCACTGTGATTATCTCCGATGCCTTATCGTAATGGCACAATACTTCAGCTACAGATAATATTATTATCTCTCTGGTGATCTCTGGTGATATGATTTTACGTTTGAGTAATTACTATTTATTAATTTATAGTATTGGTTTATTACTTATGAAATCGTGACTTGTGATTCTTGTTTCTCTTTGACTTGTCAAATTTACCAGACGTATTTAACTCTTTTAAAGTTAAAATATTTCTTATGGATATTATTTTGTTTAAATTTGAATCTTTTAATAGAAAATAGTTATATAACGAATATTGTTTTTCTTGTACTGCGTATAATTGCACTCAAAGATCAACTAAAGGAGTTTCTTTGCATAAGTAAGTAGCTACAAATCATTCTTAACTAAACATATTTTATTTATTTAAATGATTTAAAATTGAAATTAAAATCCTACCTTTTGTATCAAATATGAATTGTTAGTTCATTATTTTACTATAACTATTAACTACCTATTTATTATTTGTAGTTTTTCCAAAGATATGAAATCGAGAAGAAAACGGATCCAAGTTATGCGGAGGGATGGTTTTACTCCTAGCAAACAGTATAAACTTTCCAGTAAATATTTCACTAGTGACTGTTATGATCTAAGTTTTTGGAGTTCACAAAAAAAACTCAAAAAATGATGCAATCCCTTCAAATATTTGATTTCCTAACATATTTAAGAAAAACTTCTACTCCTGAAACAGACAAAATATTATTTCAAATAATATCACCAATGATTCAATACAGTAAATCTAATATAACTATTACTTTTAAAATGGCATATATTAATTAAAAATGTTACGAGTTTACTTTTTGAAACATAAAATACTTGTATATTTTTAGGAACATTAATGTTGATAATTTTAAATCAATCCTACTACCAAAGGTAAATAAAATGGTATATTGGAGATTTTAATGAAAACGATATGGTAATACCACAAAATAGTAAACAATTTTTGGAATAAATTAAAAGTAAACTTACTTCTAAACAGAAGACTATTAAAATGCCTCATAAATCCTAGTGTTGTAATATCTATTACCTATTTACCGTGTTCTGCTATAGTTTAATATTAATACTGTTTACAGGAGAAGAAAATAGTATAACAATATTCAAAGGAATAAGGAAGCTAGATTCAACATCATTTGTAAGTATAGTGCCTATAATACCTATATTATGATATAAGTATTTCAAATATTTGTTATAGTTGAATAATTATTGAAATTATAGTTTTTAAATCATATCATCCTCCAGTTAGATTAGGAACAGAAAAACTTACTCCAAGATAATTGAATTATGTGAAGACTGAAGTGGCCCAGACATAAATAATTTGTGTTGGTAATTTTGATTTTGATTTTTGAATACAAATAGAAAAAATTTCAAATAATGCTAATCCTATCGAAATTTAGGAAAATTACTCGAAAATGAAATTTGATTTCAAGTCAAGCTAGTTTGTTGAAAATGTTCTAGAGCCTTTTGGATTTGAAAACTATTAAGTATGTACCTTGTTGGGTCAATTTTTCTAATATGGTACTAAATTGAAAACAATAGTTTATTTTTAGATGTGTTACTCGGAGTAGATAGGCTTGATGAATTTCATTTAATTGATTTTGTTTCTGGTGAAAATCTAAAATGTTGAAATGAAGCCGGTACGCAACACCAGTAAGTATGATGTATTCATAATAATTTCATAATGCATGTGGCTATAGAATCCTTTCAACCAAATTAATATTACCAAATTTTTTATAATATTTCAGATGACCAAAAATCTGTATACCCAGGACACAACTATATGCAAGACTCTCATATTGACATGATGGATTGAAAGCCAAATGATGGAAAGAAAAGAAATTCTGTTATTTTTTGGAATATATGATTTGTGGTTCTACACTGTTACATCTGGGGTGTAAAAAGGCAATAATCAGTGTTCTAACACAAAATACTAATTTTATAAAATGTATATTTGATAATAAGTATATTCTGGCTACCCAGCTACTAAGTTAATAATATTTTTGATGTTCCGGATGCCCATAGAGTCCTAACTGAGTACTTGATATATTCTGTATTTATATTATAACCCGCCTAACACCCGGTTCCCGATTTGTTAGTAATTAATTGACCCAAAATACCGTTAATTAATAATATCAAGTGCTTTTTGGTTAAAAAATCCATACAGTTTTAAAATTCTCTCTGGTTTCCTTTTTTAATTAAAATATTGACCTAGTTTCTCTATGAATGCATCTTGTATTTTGATATATGATGTGATAATTTTCGAACAAATTATTAAATAGTTGGATATTACATTTAAAAAAAAATACCAATGTATTATTAGTTACTTTCAGAAGAAAAACAATCTAAACATTATTTATACAATTACAGTAGATACAGTGGAACCTTGATAAGTTAAAATAAATGCTGGTCCCTTGCGAAAACCTCAATTATTTAAAATAAATATAACTTAAGCATTCTGTGTTCTGAATATAGACATATAATGGCTGATAATTTTTTTAATAATTTGTCTAATTGGCTTGTGAGTCCCATAATTTATCCTAATTGTGTTTACTGTGTTTATTATCATATTTTTCATTTTATAATAAATTAATACTTTTAATAATTATTTAATCATTAATAATAAGTTGACTATATTATGTGCATTAATTTTAAAAACTTAAGTCTTAAGAATATTTTTCCTAAACCCTTGATAACACAAAAACTTTAATAAGTCAAAAAATTGCATTTCCTTTGAATTTTGACTTATAAAGGTTCCACTGTATTTAATAATATTTAAAAAAAAAAATTTTACTAATAGTATTTCTATGTCTATCTGTAGTATGTTGTATCTTTTAGTAACCTCCTCGGTGGGCAACTCACTTTAAATAAAAATTGTTTCGCTTTCATTATAATAAAATTATAAATGGATTTAACACTAGAGAAAGGTAACCTAGGGAACCTTTATTTTGACTTTTTCTAAGCTTTTTAAGTACATATTTCTAGGTCATGGAATAGTAAATAGGTAAATTTCCGCTAAACTTAGCTTGTCTCTAAAAAAAACACCAAAAAAAATCCTTATACTTTTTTTTAAAATTTAAATTAAATTTTATACATTAATACCTGAAGTTTTAGCATTTTATAATATAATAATATTTTTGTTTTTCTATTTTCTTTTTACTGTTTTGTTTATTGAACTCATTCAGGTGAAACAAATAAGTACAAATTACTAATGTTAACTGAACAGCAAAAGTTAGATCACCAATTTTACTTATAATAACAAAATATTGAATATTTTATAAGTATAATACTTATATTAAATAAAACTGGATTGGGCCAAAAATGAATTATACAGATTTCTATTCATTATAAATGTATAACTGACATTTAGTTGTTTGATTAAATGACTTTAATTAATAGTATATAATCATTCTAAAAAATCTCAAAATTACTACACTCAACAACATGCAATTCATGAAAACTTTATCTCACCATACTTGGGACTCAGAAAAAAATAGCCTTATAACTATCCGATGTATCCGTTGTATATCCGATGAATAGTTTTTAAGTAACAGCAATTTTAAATTCTACTAATCCGTGTGAAAACTGATGTTATCTAGAGAATAACCTATCCGTCTTTCACAATAATACGAAATATCTGGTTCCACCCAGGAATCAAAATACTTTTTAAATAACGTCAGAAAATATGCAAGCTTCAATATGACTTCATTTGGTGCAACAAGAAAAAAAAAACCAGGATATCAAACAACATCCAAAATACAAGGTCAAATTTATCATCGGATAGTTTATTTTCTTCCACATGATGGTGAATCATCATTTTTGCAAATATATTTTATTGACAATGATAAAATTCAATTACAACATAGATGCAAAGTTATTCTAAATATCGATCCCAGAATATTGTTACAATACTACAATTTTTACACAAACACAGCGAATTAATAAAACTTTTTTAGAAAATATGTCAACATGAATTTTAATTAACCAATAATAAATGAAATAGTTGTGGTCATAACTAGCAATGAATTTAGTAAACTCGATATTATATTGAAAAAAGGAAGTAATGAATATGTGAAAGTTCAAGAAACACATAAATCTTATGATACTTTATCATATCCATTAATTTTTTGGAAAAGAAGACGGATATCATTTCGAACCAAAACAGATAGATCAATTCAATCAATTCATCGTTGACATATATGCGAAAATTGAAAATGAATGTTTGCGTTATGTACAATGTAATCAATTAAAACTCAAAATTAATCAATATATTCATCTAAAAGAAGCATTTGAAAATGATGTTGATGTTGAAAATATAACATGTATTTACATTGAAAATAGTGTAAAAATAATATTTAAATGATTACATGATAAATGAAAAAAAAACAGATCGTATTCAATTAAAATCAACCGAGAAAATTGTTTGTTTATGATTAATGGATCAACATATACAGAGATAAAATAAGTTGAGGAGCTTTAAAGATAAGTCTGCACATAGTATAGTATCCAATTATTTGTTTAAAATTATGTTTCTACAAGGTTAAGTAATTCACCACTAGTTTATCTAAGTATTAATTATTATTATTTATTAAAAGAGATTGAATAATAAATTATTATTGAAAACTTATCATAGCTAGGTACCTTTTTTTATGTTATGGTAAAATGTGATTTTTTTTTTATGTTAACTGCCTATGAACTTCATTTTTCTTTTAGATTCAAAGTTTCATTTCTATAATTTATTTAATTATAAATTTATAAATGTTTTAATTATGAGTAGGTACTTGTTTAGTTGTTTATATAATATAATTTAAATAAATTTGTGAAAAAATACCACTGAAAAATTAAAGATTACCTACCTAATTACAATTAAGTTTGGTAAAAACACATTCTTATATAAAATCTGCCTTTTGTCTTAACAATTTTAAAATACTTTACATTGTAACATTAATAACATTTTACAGAAGGTACCTAATAGTTTGTTCCATTATGGCCACAAACTTTTAATGATACATTTTTGTGACAATTTTTTCGATTTTTATGTAGGTACCTAATTAAAACTATTTCTTGATTCTTTTTTAATTATAATAATTACCTATTGATATGGTATTATAAAGTTGCCTACTTATGAAGTAGTAGTAAAAAAATCTATAGGTATATATTATGTTTTACTATATTTACTAAAAATTATAATCTGGAGTACCTATATTCATAAATATTATGTACTTTATATAAAAAATCTTTTAAGTTGACCCGTAAATTAATATTTACAAATACAAATTAATATTAATATTAAAACTTGGTGTCACCTTCTAATTTTTTTGTATTAAAACATAAAATTGATGTTTTTGAAGATCTCCGTACAGTATTATATGCTGAATATCAAAAGAAGAACAAAGAAAATCAGATGTCTGAATTAGAATTTTTCAAATATTCATTTAAAAATTCTCTGGAAGAAATTAATTCTTTATGTATGTATAATTGAACAATAAAATGTTAAAATATTGTCATTATATTTTATGATAATCAAGGTTCATAACTTATATCTCTAAAAATAGCTGTTATAGGTACAATAATATGGTCATAAAAACATTCATCTAAACACTTAAATATGCACTAACAATGCTAAAATATCATAAACACATAATGTCTCACAAAATAGAAAAAAAAGTACAAGTTATGAGTCCAAAAGATAACATATAATCAGGGATTTAATAAACCTAATTTGTTGAAAATTCTAGCTGATGAAATTGGAAGTGATTTTAATATTTATAAAACTTTAAATACATACAAAATGATTTAATAATGTACAATATGTATTACAAATAATAATTAAAATTATTTATAACTAGTAAAACATGTATTTTTCTAGATAATATTAAAAATTCAAGAAAAGACTATGACAGAAAGCGTTGTAAGTTAATTAAATATATTAAATACAACAGTAAGTATTATTTAATACGTATTACTACATTATACAACTATGTTTATTATATTTTTTATTTATGATAAGTATTATTTTATTATCACCAAACTATTAATACCTTTGCTCCTCTACAAATATTTTGGCTACAATTCATTTAGGTACCTAACTAAAAAATAATAGTATTTACCTAACCACCTAATGGATTGAATAGAGTGTTTATGTAAAATCTAATATCTCTTAGTACCTTAGTAACAATCAAAATTTTACCTCAAAATTACCATTCCAGCATACTTTTAAATTATTTATAATTTTTGTAATTATTAATAACATTTTTACCTATATTTATTTTCTTAATTTTTCATAGTTTAATGATTATGAACAATTTATTATCTACAAGTACTCTTAACTGGTACATTCAAAAAAATAATAAATATCAAAAATTTAACTTGTTTGAAATTACAAATGAAATACAATTAATGACATCATCAATAGTTTTTCTTTTATTTCTCCAGTATCATTTTATAAACAAATTTCAGAAACATTATGAATAGGTATTTAATTTACTAATTTACATGATTATATATTTAAGTTTTTACAAATATTATTATTATATTTACACTTCTTCAATAATGGTAAGACATGTTAAAAATCCTAATAATTTTAACCAGTTTGGTTCAGGAATATTATGGACATTAGTATGAGGATATTCCGTCATTAATTATAGAACCTTTGAAGGTAAGTATTGTATGGCATTTAATATTACAACCTTTATTTCATGTCACATTTTCTTTGAGTCACATTAGTGGTATAACCATATTAAAATGAATGTTTTGGATGACAACATTAAAAATTAGATTTCTAAATTAAAATTATTCATTTCATATAAATATTGTATGCAAGTTATGAATACTTTACGTCAAGTAACTATGTAAAAATTGTTTAAATTACTATCATAATTATAATGAATCAAATAAAATGTATGTATAGTGTATAGGTACTTATATATTTGGGGATCATCTTTTAACTTGGCTTTCAGCTCCCATACACGGTTAGTCATGAATGACAATCAACGTGATTGACAGTAAAGACTGACAATTGATAATTACCATATACAGTCAATCAAGACTGACAATCTTTAGTCATTCGGTTATTTTATTTTAGTCAACACAATTATTACTATTGAAAGCGTAGTGTATCGTGTAGTTGTTATTCAATATTTATTGAAAAAATTAAAAATATTTTCAAATTAAATTTAAAAATAAACTGCATTAAAATGAATTTTTGTACAAATCACTTTATTTTTCACGCAGCAAGTAAACTACGGTATGAACTTATAAATTCGCGCCAAAAATTCTTCATTATTTACCTATTTGCCATTTTTAGACGAAGATATGAAATGATCGAAAGACAAGAAAGACACAACTGCTCCACACAATTCGACTTGATTGACTGATAAATTGTTCATTCATAGACATACACAATCAATTATGAATTTCAATCATCTTTAGTCTTAACTGATGATAAACATGTTTGAATTTCATCAGTCATAAAATTTGATTGTCAGTCATTATCAATCGTACACATCCACGGTCAGTCTTGAATGACGGTCATGATTGACCGTATATGGGGAAGGGGAATTGGTGATGTCACGAAATGTCATAATAATAATAATGACAGTAGGTAATACGACTGATAATGAACGGAGATAATCAGAACATTTAATTTGTGTGCACAATTTTATTATAACACATAATGTTCATAAATAATTAGTACAAAAGAACCAAATAAAAATCGGGAAAATATTAAACAAATTTTATCAAAGACAATATATGATGCCTATTAAATTTTTCAACCCAAAATGACGTATATTTTGTTGACGAACCATCACTATTAACCAAATTTCGCTCGACACTCAAAATCGTTTTTCGTTAACAATGATTATTCATTGCGTACAGATATAGGTACATTCAATTTCCCCTATACCTATTATAGGTATATTTCATTTTCTATGTTTCAAAAATTAAGTGTTTTACATATATATATATTAGTATTAAACAAGCGATTCTGTTATTATTACAATATCTGGTTATCTTGTTAGTGAAACTCAAATTACCTACCTAGATATATAAACCCGAGGACCGATTATCGTTGGAGTACAAAATTACGACGGTGGCCGATTGTCCGCATAGGTACGTCGTTTTATCGTGGGGACTGATATTGTCTGTGTACTAGTTACGACACCCAATACCCCCCCATTGGCTATGCCACTGAATACAGACGGAAGTGCGAAATAATTAAGGAAATAGGTATTGAATGAGAATCGATGAACCACCAAAGGAAAAAACAAGTACCTAGATTGGAATCTATTGTTTTTCTTAAAACTTCGTATTATATAGTAGGTAGGCAACAATGGTTATAGTGTAACAAGCGTCCATTGAAACCCAGAAGACTGGAATTATACTGCGTACCTACGTCCTGGTTCCGAAACAATTTTCCACTTTCACGAAGTCAAATCAGATACCTGCTATAGATTTCATTAAGCAAAAAACAATCGAATATCGATTGATTTTTTTATACTGTTATTAGTTGTTAACCCAATAATACCGCCGATCATTTGTACGATCATTAATTTTACATTAGTATTTATTATTATTATCATTAATCATTATGGAAAAACGCAAATATTAACGGAAAAAATTGTTTTTTATAATAAATCTGTGGTAATTCTAACTCCGAATACAAATTTCAATTAGCGTTTCGCGAAATATCGATATCAAACTAGTAAACCACAGCTCGCATATCGATAGTGGCCGATAGTTGATTGCGATGAAATACTGCGTTTCAGATTTAATGATAACAAAAATCATTACTCAACCCACGGCTGGTCCGTTGTCTGTACTCTGTGTTAGTGAGTTTGTTTAGTTTGTTGTGCAATCTGATTAATTTACGTTATTCGTTTTCCCGTTGTCTCCGTCTGAAGGTGTTTTTCGTCGTTGAAGTAAGTTTTTTATCGACACACATAACGCTATTTGGGTACTTGGAATACATTGTAGTATTATTTAGAACGGTATTGATGTTCATTGTTCGTTGTCCGATAATTCGAACATCTAATTTACATAATTGCACACTTTATGGTGACCCGACGTTCGACACCACCTTAGTAATCGGAACACGTTTTTATTACCTAACCTTAATAGTTTACCTAGGTTCTTACGTTTCGCATTTTATTAATTACCGACGATCTCAACATTAAAGGAGTAGTAATATCAATATCTGATGACAATATTGTTTGTCTATAATAGCCTTATAACATTATCATAACGCGACGATGTTTACTTGAAAATCGGACACTGCATAACGATGAATGTTACGTCCATATAAATGCATTGTTTTTTTTGGTTTCGAGCTTGATTCTGGCTCTCATATTGAAAATTGTGGTGACCGAATAGTTATTTTCAGTTCTGTTGAAAATGTTTGTTTGCGTTACTAGTTTGCTGTTTTCTAGAAACAACATTCAATGATTCTAGTCTATTTTGTACTCTTAATTGACCTATGGTGTTGTTGTGAATATATACACAGCTGACGACTCACCAATTTAAACGTGTTCAGTGTAAGAACAGTCATTTTGCATCAGTTTGTTCATTTCAGGTTTTATATTAAATACACACTCTCTGTGTGACTTGGAACACTCTCTTTAGCTAAACATAAGCGCTCACTTTATTAAAAGTGCTCTACAATATCAAATTCTGTTCATGGATCGTTAAATATTCTAATTTTTTCTTATAATACTAATGGTATTGAAAATTAGCTGCTATGAATGTTAATTGCTAATATTAATCTACAGTGCAGTTAAGGTTTATTTGATTACTTTTATTTACTGTTACTTATTATATTAGCATTGCCTTTTTCATATTTTTCTTATTTTATCATTATATTTTTAAGAGGTGCACGCCCATATAGTATATACCTAATAAAATAAAACAATGTATATTCACTTCTTACTACGATTGTTTACTGAATCAATTACATAACCAAACAATATTACTTCTCTCATTAGTCCAACTTTAACTATAACTTTTATAAAAAAAAAAAAAAATTAAGGTTTAGAATGATTAGAAAATTATTTGTGAAAATTAACATTTATTTCTAAAACCATATTAGCTTTGTTCATTTCAACAAAAAAAATACATTTTTCAGTTTTTTATATACACTGTGTAGATTTGATTATGTGACACCTACACATTGAGTGTATTCATTACCAAAAGTATACCTTTTTTTTTTTTTTTTAACAAATATAGTTATTTGATTTTGTCAAATACACTCTGATATTAAACATAGATTTTTAGAATTATTATAGCATTAACAATTCTAAAAAAAGTGTCGTAGCAAGTCTATAATTATGTTTATCATTCATTCAAAAACATTTTTCATTTAGTATAATATGGGCTTCAAAATTTTATTTTTTAGTAGTAGCAAAATAACTTACTTATCTTTAAAAGAATTATTGAACATTAAATTAGTTATAGGTATCTTCTTAAGTTTTTAGGAATAAATATTATATTTTATTTAGTTCTATAATTAAATTATTTTCCTCAAAACCAAAAATTAAATTTTTAATATTGAATAAAGCAATTTCAATGCATTTATCAAAAAGAGTACATTTTATTAAAATTCCAAATATTTGAAATTAGCTAATAATTATGAATCAATCATTTATTATTTTTATAATACAGTAGATCAATACAACGAGATCGGTCATAGTGGGAGTCACAATGAAAACATGAAATAACAACTGTATGTGAGCATACCTATATATTATTAATTATTTTTATAGGTGTATACAATTAATATTTAGTTGAAAGGTCTGTGACCTGTTTTTTGTTTTAAAATATGCTTTATAAGAAATACACATGCCTTGTAGAGTGAACTGATTTTAATAGTATTTTTCTTGTTGAAAAAAAGACTGTAGACAGAGTTCCAGGGCTTATTCTAAGGATTTTTTTCATTTAATTAATGATTTAACTTAAATAAGCCTCACCTATAGAAAAAGAACCATGATCTCAAAATGTAATATCAAATTATAGATAGAAATGGTAATGTTATTTGCTTTTTGGTATAATATTTTAAAATTTAACCTTTAGTTAGAAATAAAACAATAAACATACGTGTTTAAAATAAATTATTTTAATTTATAATATCATCTTTACTTTTTCATAATAATTTTATACATAATGTTTTAAAACATTATATTTTCAGTTTACTCATCTAAAGATTTTATTTTTGTTGGTCCCATAGAAATCCCATTGAACCAATTTTGTTCTTTAGCTTTAGGTATGTCTTTGATGGGTCATTCATTTTGGTTTAACCTTAAGTAACTATATTGCTGGTTTGGGTTCCAATTTTGAATAGTAGGCTTGATTAATTGAATAAAAACATATTCATTTACTGTTTCTATATTTAAACCTTGCCGATTATTTAATTTAAGAATATTGCTTCAGCACTAGGGGCAGTATTATAAAATGTAATATATATTACCAGAATAATATTCGGTATGAAAATGTATTTTATTTTCATATAATAATATTTTTTTAGAGGTATAAAATACCTATAATGATGATAACACTGTCAAACTCATATTATCATCTGTTGACCACTGAATGCAAATATACACAATTATATACTTGATGTAGATCTTCTCTATATTATGACTATATACTAGATGCCCGACTCATGCCCATACTTGAAGCCAATAGTCATAATGTCAATTGGGCAATGTTTACAAGCCGATGTTGTCAATCTTAATGATAACTAATAAAATTATAATAATATAAAATATATTGATATTATATTATTATTTTCTATGTTAAAATAGTATTTAAATTTTAAATTAAATGTGGACTGTATTGTATTTAAAACTTAATTTCTGATGATTTGTAATTATGTTGTTATAATAATATTGATAACCGATTGTAAAAATTGCCCAACCTACTTGGCTTCTAAAAACCATACACTGTAAAATATAGATAAATATATGTATATCTGTGTCACTGAACCATGGTGTTATGATCTTTATTAAGCCTATATTATAAAGTACTTAATTCATATTATCGAAATTTGGAGTGTTGTGCATTCAGTATTATCTATAACCACAGTATCTACTATAGCCATCAAAGTGAATTCATATTAATTAATCCACCTTCATAGACATATTACCTATATTAATATTTAATGTCTATAGTTATTACCTAACCTTTGCTACTAATTTTATTCAATTACATTTTTATTTACAAGCTATTGATAATATACATATTTAATACCTATTTTAAATTGCATTGTTTAATTATAAGCTTTTTTTTTTCATTTGTGTCACCTAAATAAATAAATAAATAAATAAATAAATAAATAATAAAACAAATTTAAATTATAAAACCAAAAATTATGTATCCTCAAATTATTGAACTCCAAAATACAAAGTGTAAATTATGCTCTAGAATATCTCATAGTGAATGTCCGATTGAAATTGGTTTAGCAGTTTCTTAAATTAGCCTAACTCTTTAGTGTTATTTATATCATTATATCTATAGACTATCTGGCGTTACTTGGATTCACCCAGGTGATGATTCAATAATTTTTCCATAATGATATTTTAAAATTATTGTGATTTTAGATTTTGAGCAAAATGAGGAATGTATTGATTTCTTTTTTGTGTTTGTATATAGTTTTTTTACCAAAAATCATACTCTAATCGAACAATTTATAGGAACTTTCTTGTAGAATTTTTGATCTAATTAGAGCATTAGAAGGTCATTTTTTAATTTCCCTTGTAGTTTTTTTAATACTTTGGGAAAACTGGTAATTATTGTTGATTCCTTGGTTACTTAGGCAACAAAGAAACTAATAAGATAATCTAGATTTTAAGAAAACAATTCAATTTTCATATTATACCAAAAATCGTGTCTATCCACATCCATGTACACATGTTAAAAATCCTGTGTATGATGAATTTGATTGCGGATCAACTACAGACATACAAATACTTTATTATGTTATAATAAATTATCTATGTAAAATTCACATCACATAATATAAATCACCATATTTATTTATTATTTTTAATATTTGTTTTCATTTTTCAATACAGATTTATTTTTATTGAAAATAAGAAGCCATGTCAACTCCTGCTAGGCGTAGATTGATGCGAGATTTCAAAAAATTGCAAGAAGATCCCCCAGTTGGTATCAGTGGAACTCCAACAGATAATAATATTATGTTGTGGAAAGCTGTTATATTTGGGCCTCATGATACTCCTTTCGAGGATGGCACATTCAAATTGACAATTGAATTTACTGAAGAGTACCCTAACAAGCCGCCAACTGTGAGATTTATATCCAAGATGTTCCATCCAAATGTTTATGCAGATGGAGGTATTTGCCTTGATATATTGCAAAACCGTTGGAGTCCTACATATGATGTTGCTGCAATCTTAACATCTATTCAGTCTCTTCTTAGTGATCCTAATCCTAACTCTCCGGCTAATTCTTTGGCTGCTCAATTGTACAAGGAAAACCGTAGAGAGTATGAAAAACGAGTTAAAACATGCGTTGAGCAGAGTTTTATTGACTAAAAAAGAAAGATATTTACTAGTCTTAAAAAAAAAAATAATAATTCAGTCTTGAGTATATTGATTGGTTTTAATATTTAGTTTTTTAAAATTTTATTCCAGTGACAAAAATTCTTTTTTCTTATTTTGTTTTTACATAGACTATTGTCTTAGGTTTATTATTATAATTTTTTTTTGCTAATGAGATATACCTTAATGCATTATGCATATTTATATTATTTATGTAGACACAAGTGAAATTAAAAATTTGTTATTATTAAGAAATATTAATTATAGTAGTAACCTTATAAATATGATTTGTGTAAGTTCCCAATGTCTTTTTTATTTGTATTTTTTTTAAGTTTAACTATCTTGCAACAGTTTATATATTCAAATTTTAAGTTATGTTTAATTTTATAATTTTTATCATTATTTTTTCATGCTTGTGTCATAAAATTTATTCGATTAGAATTTGGTAATTAATTGATTTTTCAGTTGAACCTTACGTTTATAAATAATATCTAATACATCATAGACGCTACTATTGAATATTTCAAGAATTATATGTAATTAGTCTTAGTGTAAGATCTAAATCATTTGTAACCATTAACTTGATTCAAGTATGAAAATAAAACATAAAAATATTGTTAAAGTGTATACCATTATATTTATAATTATTTATTATTTATTTGTTCAGAGGACATGATACTATCATTTACTGTCTGTGGTATCTAACAGGCAATCATAGCGAAATTGTGTATTCATACTTCCAACAGTATTTATACTCTTAATGGACTTAAAATAAAAATTATTTCACCAAATCAAAGATAACAATATTTACCAATTCTTCATAGAGGGATTTTTTTTAAAAATTTTTATATATGATTAATAAATTGCCTATAATGAAAATATCCCATTGTAAAAATAGTAAATCAAATGTTATTAATAATTCTGTTAAAAAATTGTTTGTATTTGTTTATTTCAGTATTAGCATATTTCTTATTTTATTTAATTGTGTTCATAAATAACTAGTTAATTACTTAGTTGGTTTAATTTAGTTTATTGCCTATTTTAGATTATTTATTAACTTCATTAATATTAATTAACAGTATCAAAAATGCAATTAAAAGTTGCTAGTTACTATTAGTCCTTAATTATCTGAAGTCATCCATGAAAATATGTACTATAAATGATAGCCACCTGTTTAAAAATGATTTTAATGTTTTGGTTATGTGCTTATAGTGTTGAGCTAGAGTTTAATGTCACCAAGTCCCACTCAATGTCCTTTCATAGAAATCATGTTCATCTGGAATTAATTTACTTTTTGTTTGGTTCTGTTCTTATCAATCTAGGTAATCCAGTTAATAAATAATAAAATTAGGATTCTATTTGAACTTCAGGTTCATATTAAAGCAGTGTGCTACAACTTTACAAGATTTTAAAAATAATTAGATTTTTAAAACAAACTTTCAACAAATTAAAATTTTTAATTCCCTTAAAGCTTTGTACTGTACCAATATCGTTAGGTGACAAAGAGTAGCCCACATTTTTGTTCTGCTGCTTATTTATTGAAAATTAACCACCACCCTCATAAGTGTGATCTGGTATCGAATACTCTACTTTTGGAATCCATGACTGATAAGCGAATAATTGCTAACCAGTTATTTCTGTGGAAGCTGATCGACTGTCTCACACATCTAAGTCAAGTTTCTTTTATAATGCTTTACTTTAAGTCCAGATCACCATATCCCTTCCACCATTGAGCCCTGTACTAGAACCTAATAGATACAGAACACCTAATAGATTTAATAAAACATAGGTTGTAGTTATTAGTATTCAATTAATATTATATCCATAAGATCTCAATTATATTATTATATTATTATTCTGTATTTGTTAGCATTACATTTATATCCAATTTTGTAAATAAGGAAAAGTAGCACAGATGTAGAGAGTGATACGAGGACTTATATATGTATCATATACTTATATCAAGTAATTGAGAATACTTAGGTATAATTTTTTCCCAATTATTATGAAAACCTATTGGAAAATCAAAAAATGATAAAATTTTCTTTCAGTGTTCATTCAACAAAGTCCACAATAATCATATAATAATATATACATAACATATATAAATAACACCATAACAGAATAACATCATATAGTAAATAATTAAAATTAAAATAGAATTTTAAAAATGGGTTAAAAAATTAATTTTTTGGTGTTGGTTAAGCAACTTTAACTTTTTAAACTAGTAGCAGTACAATTACGGCAATTTCGGGCGTAATCGATTAATTTACGATAAAATTACATAGGTAATCAATTACGGTTAATTTTTCAAATTACATTGGTTATTAATTGTATTTTATCATTTTTCAGAGTAATCAATAATCATGATTAAATATTTGTAATCATCATTATTGCCAAATTTAACTACTACTATATTATTCATTATACAATTGTACAATGTATAATGTACATACCTACAGTACTGTGTCAACCATCATTAGCGCCCTAGGGTAGTCATCGTATTATGTTTAGTGTCTAAAGTTGATATCAATCTAAAATTTGATACTCCATACATTTATAGCGCCTCTTAATGCCATAGGACAGTTTCTATGAGGGAGGTCTCTTAAAACGGCCCTGTATGGTAAACCAATAATACATCATACATGTCAATAACCGTAGTAAGTAAGAATTATTTAGATGATAATGGAATAAAATGTTAATTGTAATTACAGTGAAACCTTCGCTAACGGACATCTCCCAATAGAGGACGTATTTTTGGGGACGGGAAGATGTTCACTACTATTCAATTGGAAAACCATCTAATAGTGAAATAATGAATATCTCAAAATATAGTTGTTATTCATTAAAAATTAATCATGATTACAAATTTAAGTATTATGTGATCGTAATAAATACTATGATTACATTATTTCTTTAATCATTTAAAATATTTTTTTATTGTGATTTTTTGATTATATTAATAAACACTCGGTATTAGAATACCAATTTGATCACAGGCGACTATGTTACCAATGTTATCTATCTCAGTGACAACTACAAATTTTATTCGTAATCTTCAATCATTAATCAGATTACGATTTGCCCAACACTGAATTACAGGAGTTGAATAGGCAATATTGTATATAAATTTGAGAACCACTTCGTATTAAATATTGCTAACGGAACGTACGTCAAATTTACTTTGTAGAGAATTCATAGATTAGAATGATTAGAATGACAGTATTACAGTAATCGCTATTTTTAAAATCATTTTACAATATTTCGCAATTAGAACAATATTTGGGAAAATGTTAAATCAACTTATGAGCTTTTAGGTAAGTGTAAATTGATATTAATTTTATACAATTGGTGTACCTACCTATAATCACGATGTATTTATAATGTATCTTAATTCGTGTATATAGTATATTGAATTTATTGATTAAAGGTATATTGTATACTGACAATTTTTGCTTTCTTTAATCTGAACATATGAAGACATTTTCAAATTATATTCAATGGTTCACTGCTTGTAATTATAACCTTTTAAATATCAAGTATCTGTATTATTGTTAAAAAATAAAAATAAATTTAATAAGTTGAAAATGCTTAAAAAATATTAACATGAAATTGCCATAATTATTATTATTATTAGTTGTTTAACGGGCAACATTCTTGTACTTAATATTTCCGGTGATTGCTGAATTAATGTCTATCGCAGACAGCAAAAGTTATTAAAGCAAAAATAATTTTAAATTAGTAAAATATTAATTTTAATACATTCAAATACAATCTATAACATTATTTAATAGATTTAGTCAAACAATTATTGTGCATAAATTAAAACTAAGAGTTTTTTTTTACGATTAGAATCAAAGCACTTGCTCATAAACAAAGAGAATGTAGCTATTCCCAATGCATTATTAGCATGATCTACATTAAAAGATGCTGTAAAATATTGAAATTAATAATTGATAAATAATTTAACTGTTATGAAATATGCACATTACCTATTTCATTCGTTCATTTTAAAATTAGGGCAATTCAGTGAATAATTATTTGAGCCGCAGTAGATACTTTGATTTTTTTTATTTGATGTATGACAACATATTCTGCCTTATAACCCATATCATCATTACTTTTGTCAGCAAAGTATATATTTTGTATGCATTTCTATAATGCTGTATACTCTGTATTATTTAAAGTAAATTTAAAAACTTTAGTTTGTAAATTATTTCATATGCACTTCAGTAAATATAGTGGATCATATATATATATATATATATATATATATGTACAATTTTATGTTTATTTATTATATATCCTTGACTATAGTTTTTTTATAGTTGACTCATAAATTATATTTCTGTTTCATATTTTAATATATTATAATTGCAGGAACATTAATTTTTCCTTGGTCTGATAAAGAAGCAACCAGGTTTAGTCCTGTTATACACTATGGACGATGCAAGAGAAAAAAACTCAAACGATTGCAATAAAACAAGGATGAGCATAGTAAAAATGCAGAGTATAATACAGAAATGAAGAATAATTAACATTTGTATTTATTCTTAAAATACTTTCAGGTTCCAATCCCAAAGCAAATCGTGTGGGCTCTTCTCCTTGGTTATCCCTGTCAGAAGACATTACAACACATTACATTCCAATATGGAGGCATTCACTAGACTTCACATGAGCAGTGTTAAACCAAGTGGCAAGCCTACCTAGTTTGATTTCATTTTAGTACCGTATGTTCTGAAAATAGTTCTTTGTTTTAAAATTAATTTGGTTTTGTTTTTTAGATCCATAGGGCCACCAAGGAGGTCCTAGGCATTGCTGGGAGTGATAAATGCTTTAATATTTTAACTGTCAGACGGAAGTATGGACAGTAAAAAAGTGTGTGTTCCATGTCTACCTGTACTTTCAGTAGAGACAGGGAATTTTACTAGATCTCAGGTGAGCAGTGTTTAACCTGTCAGTTTTCGCGATGATTTTCATAACACTGTTAGGCGTGTGTGAGCGCGGCACTCTTTATACCTGTTTTGTTAATTTTGCAAATTAATTTTGTTAGAATAAGTTAAAAATCATAAATTCAAGTTTGTGGTTGTCAGTGAAATAAAAATAATGCATTAAAATTAAAACACTTTTATTTTTTTTATAATGATTAAAAATAATATCTTAATATCTTTTTAAATTAATTAAAGTATAAACATTAATAATATTTTGTAATATCTTATAAACAATATTAAAATTAGTAATGATAAATATAGTAATTCGTCAGACTGACAAAAATCAGTTATTCGTGACTAATGAATTCAACATTTAATAGAAAGCAGAAACATTGATAAAATCAAACATTTAATTTTGTCTATATTTGTACATATGTTAATAAAAGGTATTTAAAGATTCACATGAAATACCCCAGAAACAAGCCTGTGGTGCCTATACTTGTTTAAATATGAGCATAGCGCTCTCATCGCGACATGATGGGTTAACTAAGTGGCAAGCATACTGTTTACAATTCAATTTAAATACTATTAAATATAATTTTTATAATTTTATATAATAAAGTAATTTTGTGGTTTATTTTTTTAAATCCCCTACTAACAGTAGTGTTATCTTAAACAGCTATGGAGTTGCTGCACAAGTTTTGTCTATCGATCAACTAAGGCCGATTGTTTCACCAGTCATCATGGTTCATGATAAAATCCATCTTGAATGTGAGCTACTGCATGCCTACCACCAGGAGCTGAACTGCCATATAAGGGAGAATGAAATTGCTCCAATAACCTCATACCATAATGATGTTTACCAGTGGTTTTGAAATTGAGGTTAAAAACTTCAAAGTTGGGCACAAGTTAAATCTTTTTAACATAGGTACTAAAAATACTTCTATTAATAGTTTTAAGCTCTTTCCTTTTAATTATATTCCCTCAATATTTTATAAAAATGTACATAGGTCTAAACCAGCGGTTCCCAACCTTTTTGAGACTATTGCCCATAAATCAGGTTAGACATTAACAAATAACCCTAACTCAAAAAAAAAAATTGAGTAAAAAAAAACAAAAACAAAATATACATTATATTCATAGTTTATTTTAATTTATTAAACGAAAAAAACAAACATTTTGTTTATTTTACAAGCAATGAGTAATGGAATGTTAGTTAATGAGATGGTTGATATTGCTTATTTCTAACAATTAGTTTAATATTTGGTTCAGTTTCGGCCAATGCACATTTTATGTTGTGTTCCAAGTTCAATCGGTTTCTTGCTTTTGTTTTCATTGTTACCATTGTTAACCCATTTTCATACTTGGAAAAAGGATCAGTATTTTCAAGGCTTTTTCCGATAATAATGTATAGTTAAAACCATTAAATTAAATATTGATATAATTTTTTATTGATAGGATATCTAATGTAAACTTGTTATATCAAAAATAATTCCAAGAAATCCAAGATAATAATAAATACCATAAAAACTAAAACATCTGAAGTATAATATTATAAATATTTTTTGAAGGTAATAAAATTATGTAGGAAAATAAATTAAAGGTGGTATATTTCCTAATTAAAATAAAATAATAATAATTGAGCTCAAACAAAAACTATACTAACTCTCACAAACTCAATGAAACACACAAAACTCTTTATTAATCGACATAATACTGTCGTTTTGATTTCTTTCGCTTAACTGGCCCACCATGGCGACTCTCAGTCAACGATGTGCATTTTGTTTTATCATATAAACACATGTACAAACATGCACACACACATACACATATTTATCTGAAACAAAAATTGGAAAACCGAAAACAGATCTCACAATTATCAGCATCATTAAAACATAGGGTAATTCCCAAAACTATTAATGACAATTATATTATTACAATTACTATTACAATCTTAGTACACATAACTGTTGCAGGGTTAATAATAATAGATATAAAGTATATAAAATAAAAAAAAATTAGTTTGATCTTTTCCTCCCAAAAAATCGTGTTTTACCCCTTGGGGGTTAATTACCCTCAGATTGGGAACCGTTGGTCTAAACCAATTATATTTTAGTATAATATAAATTTTCATAATTTTGAGCATTGATAAGAATGTATGTTCATTATACGAGTTTTACTTGTAATTAAAAATTGTCTAAACAGTATAATATTTTTTTTGATTGTTTGTAAAATGAGTTAAATTATTTCATTTACTTAGACACTTAATGTTATAGTTCATTAACTTAAGAGAGAAATGCAATAATTACTGATAAGCAGATTAACCAAGTTTATGTATAATTAAAATATGCCCATATTTATTATTATTAGATAAAATTATGTAAATTAATTGAGATAAGTTAAATAAAATTTCATTTTGTTTAAAAATACATTTTGATCATTGATCTTAAAACTTTCAATATACTCAACTAAAAATATTAATATTAAAATAATCAAATATAAATTAAGCAACTACCTTGTTACCTAGTTATCTATAAATAATTAATTTAATTTAATTAAGACCATCAATACTATAATAAAATAATTGTTATAATTTATCAATATTATGTATTATGTAGTATAACTGTGTACGTGTTTAATCCTTATAAGTAAAGACCAGATTTATATCTTCTTCTTCTTTTGGGTTAATTCTGCCGCTAGGACCATCGTATCTCAAAACCAGTTCTCCAGCCCTCTCTATTCATCGCTAAATTCTTCCAGTTTGCTTCGCCTCCTAAGTCTTTTACATCTCTCTTAACCATATCTCCACATCTCAATTTTGGTCTATGTAGAATACTTTTTCAGTGTTTATTAAAATTTTTAATTGTATTTCGTAATTTTAAAGTGAAATTGAAGTTGAAACTATAGGTAAATACTAAATAGTTAATTTAAAATTTGTAAACTAAAAAGTATAATAAAATAAGAATAAATTTGATTTTTACTTTTAATATATTTTGAATTATACTGTAAAAACAAAGTAATTAATATTTTAGTAATCTAGTTTAGTAAATAAATTGTTAATATGAAAAAAGTACAAAAATGTAGTAAGTATGTTAATTGGAAAAACAATATATTATTAAAGTGTATTCAGAGTTTAATTTTGTAAAGTTAGGTCACTACTTGTAAGAATATACTTTTAAGATGATGAACTACATTCAACATCAACACTGGTTATTAGTTAAGAAAATTAGAAAATACATCTGATGAATAATTAGGAACAGGCAAATTGTTAAAAATAATATTTTCACCTAGAAGTATAAGAACAACATCATCTACCGTGATTTGAAAATGTCATCTGTGCAGGATGAAATTACCCGATTTGCTCGCAAACATGCAAGAAAACTGGAGCTCCTCACAAATACGGCTGCCATAAAACTGCGTAACAACTCGCAGGACATCAAGACACATCTTTGACAAAGTTTGGCACCAAGGCCTATTGTTAAAACTACGCGAGCAGCTTCTGCACACATGGTGCACACACCTCAAATCATATCTGACTGAAAGACATTTTCGCGTTAGATACGAAGGAACGATGACTAATTGGAAGACTATATTAGCTGGAGTACTTCAAGGTAGCGTTCTCGGACTTATTTTGTACGGACTTATTTTGTACCTACTCTATACAGCTAATATTCCAACTAACGACAATACAATGATAGCTATGTTCGTCATACTGCAATACTATCAACAAGGAAGGACCAACAAGCTGCGACTGAGATCCTACAAACGACAATCAACACTGTACACAACTGGACGAAACGATAGAAATAAAAATGAATGGAGATAAGTTGGTGCACGTTAACTCCGCCTTACATATAACCACATACATCCCAGTCATGCTAAATCAACAGATAATTCCGCAAAATAATTCAGCTAAATATCTGGGAATGCACCTTGACTCACAATTTAACTGGAAACATCATGTATACCAGAAAAAGTTGCAAATCAAACAAAAAATGCACAAACTGTTCTGGTTAGTTGGACGACACTCCGAGCTAAACTTAACCAGCAAACGTCTCTTGTATATATCGATTGTTAAAGCGATTTGGATTTATGGTATTCAACTGTGGGGTTGTGTCATTAAGTCCAATATCGGCAAAATACAACGATGCCAGCGCATCGCTTTTCATACAATTGTCGCAGCATATCGGTATAATAAGAACATCATCCTCCGCGATTTGAAAATGTTATCCGTGTAGGATGAAATTACCCGATTTGCTCGCAAACATGCAAGAAAACTGGAGCTCCACACAAATATGGCTGCCATACAACTGCGTAACAATTCGCAGGACATCAAGACACAGAAATACTATCAACAAGGAAGGACCAACAATCTGCGACTGAGATCCTACAAACGACAATCAACACCGTATACAACTGGACAAAACCATGGAAAATAAAAATCAATGGATATAAGTCAGTACACATTAACTACACCTTATGTAAAACCACACTCATCCCAGTCACGTTAAATCAGCAGATTATTTCGCAAAATGATTCAGCTAAATATCTGGGAATGCACCTTGACTCACGACTTAACTGAAAACATCATGTATACTAGAAAAAGTTGCAAATCAAATAAAAAATGTACAAACTGTACTGGTTAGTTGGACTAAACTCCGAGCTAAACTTAACCAGCAAACGTCTCTTGTATATATCGATTGTTAAAGCGATTTGGATTTATGGTATTCAACTGTGGGGTTGTGTCATTAAGTCCAATATCGGCAAAATACAACGATGCCAGCGCATCACTTTTCATACAATTGTCGCAGCATATCGGTATGATAAGAAGGACACCATCCACCGCGATTTAAAAATGTCATCCATGCAGGTTGAAATTACCCGATTTGCTCGCAAACATGCAAGAAAACTGGAGCTCCACAAAAATATGGCTGCCATACAACTCGCAGGACACCAGATGACTGAAACGATTGAAGCCATTTGATTTAGTCTAATTATTAGATCAAGATTGGGGCTGCTTCACTGGAAGTAAAACCCCACACATGTTTTGTGTATATATATATATATTGCATTGTATGTATCAACTTCTGTTGATTTATATTTATTAAGATCTTTTTATTGTTTAAATAAAAAAAATGCCTTTAGGCAATTTAGAAAAAAAAAACCTAGAAGTATTTTCAAAATTTGTTTAAAACCATTAATTCTTTATTTTTACTTAAAACATTTTTACATTTTGATGTAATTATTGTACTATTTGTGCTGGTATAAAGTTTATTTATAGAATTGTAAAAATTTTAATGTGTCTAAAAATGAAAAATTAATAGTTGCAAGTTTTTTGATACATGAAAAATTTGCTTTAATGTAAATAAGACCACATTTTACATATAAAATAATATACATTTAAAATTAATTTACAATTTTTAATGTGTTTTGCTTAATCTTTCAAGTTTGAATTAAATTTAGAACTTCAAAATTATCTACATAAAAGAAAGCTGACTAGCCAAGTACCCCAATGGGTAATTATTAGCTAAATACAGTAATGGTGTATTTGGAAACATTTTGTTAAACAGCTGAATTCTGTGTACAGCTTTTAAAAAAGAACTTTTTGAAAACAAGTAGGTATACAAAATTCTAATAAAATGGTTTTAAATTTTGTGTAGCTTTCATTATTTAAAGAATAACATCAAATAACATTAACAGAACTTTGTCATCATTGTTACTTTCGAATCACAATTGTTTTCAAATTGTGCTAAGTTTAATTATTAGTTTTTTTTCGAAAACTGTTAATGTTAAAAGATACAATTTAGAAAGTTAATCTGCGTTCAATTTACCAACAATAAAATTTAATACATATTTTCCTCGAGGATTATTAATTTCATCAATAGTAAACAAATTTATAAGTTTAAGTACACTCAGTATAAGATACTGAGTGTAACTGGACTATTTGACATTTTTACATGTAACTATAACGTAAAAATATCAAATAGTCCTGTTACATTCTGTATAAATAGTTTTTCTTAATGTACTTTCGTCTGGTACCTAGGTATATGTTGATGAGTGTAATTTTTTAAAAAATTTTATTTTCTAGTTTATGTAAAAGTATGTTTGAAGAAAGTAAAGTTTTATTAAGTTCTTTGAAAAATTCTGATTGATTTTCTTTTGATAATGATGTTTTGTGAACAAAATTTGTCTAGAATATTTGTTTGAACATTATTCATGTAATAATGATAACATTATTTTGATTAATTTGACATTTTTTTTTTTAGCTTACACCGATTAGAAAACTGTTTAATTTTTTAAAATGTTGAAAATTTCACCAAAATTATTGTAGAACATATTATTACTGAGTCTCGTTTTTCACGCGGTGGTGAGAGACGGCGCGCGTTAATTCTGCATGTCACCGTCATTGTAATTTATAAATCTCACACGTTCGTAGTATAAGTTGATTTAAGTTTTAATCAGATGTCCCGTTCGACCATCGAAAGGGCCTTTGCGTTTTATACGTTTCACTAGTTGTCACGGCCTGTATACGTGATGTGGGTCACGATTACTTAATACTACGTGAATTCGGATACACAAACTACAACTTAATACCAAATATAATTATACATTAATTATTATTATTCGGTATTGTAAATCGTAATATTACCTATATATAAATTTAATTTTTGGGCCTTCAAAAGTTTACTGTACCTATTTTAGGTACACTGCGTCGGATAGGGAATGCATTGACCCACTGAGTTTTAGGATTTTCACAAGCCCAAATGTATAAAAAAAAAATGGATCGAATTGGTATAAATTCAATTATAAGTAGGACATGTAGGTACCTATTTCTATACGATTATTTATATTAAAATATTGTTCTATGGTGTACCTACCTACAACGTGTATTTTACATATTACTTTGTAGGATGACCGGTGAGAAAATAAATAAATAAAAACATAAAAAATAGGATATTTTATCAACTAGGACAACAGCTTATAAGGATATTTCGGAAGACGAAGCCATACAGTTTATAATGAACTATAAAAAAGCTAAATTCGGCAATAAATAGTGGAAAATATTTTTATCAGCATTTATTTTAAAGTTATAAACTTTCAGATGTGGCAATGTATAAAATAATAGTTCAACATTTTCAATCTGACTATGTATTTGAATTTTTTGTTCCTTATAATACAAATCCATTATGTAATTATAGTGTTTACCACGGAATTAGGTACAGTGAAAGTACCTATGCAAATTATAATTTTTTTTTTTATTTTTATGAGATAATATTTTACACATACATCTGTGCTGCAATAATCTGTGTTCAATAAGTCAACAAATAAGTAAACTAGGAAAACGTAACGATATTTTAAACTATATTCACGATAATCGTGAAAAAAAATGGGCGTCCAACAACTAATAATTGGTGCCTAAAATAATAACACCACTTTATAAGCAAATTAATTTACAAATTATTTACGTTTAAAATCCAAATACTCATAAATTATAATAGGATGTCAATGTGAGCGATTTTAAATATAAAAACCGAGTGATTTTACCATAAATAATTCCAAAAAAAAAACAAATCTGTGGCTTGGTGGAAGAAGGGCCAATTTCGTCACATTTTGTGATTGTTGAGAAATGGGCTTTGAAATTTTATTTCCCCATAAAACCCCGTGTATTTTATTAAATTTACAATTACAATAATTTAAACAATTTAAATTATACACTTTTTATTTTTTATTTCCAAAATTCAAAAAATTGACATTGGCCTTTCTTTCACCAAGCCAGAATATACTTGTATAATTTATAATAATTTCCCTTTTTTCAGCTCGGTTAAGTGTCTTCTTGATTTTGCGCGTCCTGTATACTACGAGACGTATTATACTTGCTTTATAAACAAAGTCACAGTTTATACACGCCGATCGTAAAACTTATGGCCTCGGCCCTCCGCTATATTATGCATAGATTTATAATCTCAAGACAAATTGCGTACTGCTTTCGGAAAGCCATGGAAATTATGCTTATGGCATAATAATATTTCACATTTATGTTCCTCAGATACCACACTTTGTTTACACACACATAAATATTGTTTTCTATTTACCTTATTAGGTTAGGCGTTATAGTGTTATAAATTCTCAAACGGTTTCCACGAAGTACTTATAAAATGAATAGCTGGTGTATAAATAATAACAATATATAACCGACTGATATTAAATCTCTAAATATTCATAGGGGGAAAAAAAAAAAGGCATTAATATGTTTTAACTAATACCTATATTTCGTACATTTTCCCGTTTATCCTCAGTTTTTTTTTTTCGGTTTTTCACATTTGAGCGAAATTTCTGGTAGAAAAGTTGCGTACACAGATAAATATAAAAAGTAAACACCTTTGTAAAATCATAAGATTTTTCGCTCCACTCAGAACCTGAAATACGCAATTCGAACGCATTTATTTATTTAACCGAGACATCCCAATATCTTTGTGGGACACCCTGCGCATAGAATTTTCGATACAAAATTACTAGGAAATATTAATAGAACTTAACCTCTGTAAAACTGTGGTTCTGGTGTTTGTACAATTATTTATTTACTTATTGTATAATTTGAAAACCCTTAAGTAGTTCAATATTGCGAGTGCAAGTTCAGCCTAAACAGTACTAGGTATAAAAGAAATTTTACTTGCGAAAAATGATAGAATTACCTAGCGCAGTAAGAATAAAATAAAATAAAAGATCGACATAATATAACAATACGATAAAAATGATTTAGTATTGATTTGTGTATAGTTTATAATTTTTTACGAAAATAAAATAATGTATTAACTATTATATAATGTATATAAATATATATTATCTGGTTATTATATAAGTAAATGCAATGCGTTCAGACTAGATTATTAAAATAAATTACCTTTTTATTGTAATTTATTTTATAAAAAATTTAACTATTCGAAATATTGCAAATATATTTTTCGTTTATAGCTAAATTGAATTGATTTTTCATTAAGAATTTAATTTATAATTTAAACGAACAAATTGTATTTTTGTGAGTATCGTGCCTATTACGATTATTATTCTTTTTTTTTTATACATTTGATATTGAACTGTTATTAGCAGCCGTTATTTTAATTGGTTTCAGCTGTGTGGGAGTTCATTCTTTATTCTTTCGAATACAATTACTTAACCAGATGTTTTACATTTTCAAAAAACGACCTCGTATTTTTTATATTTACGTTATACAATTGGATAATTTAAGCCACCCGGATTTAATATTGACAACAATTAATGTACCTGCCATGTTCTCGTTCTTTGTGCTGTCAAATTAAATTGTATCGAACATGTATTTCGAGCTTTAATATTCACCTACCTACCGACCTACTATAATTATATTCTGTCGATTTCTGTTTAAAATGTTTTAGAATTTCGATTAAAATGTCTATCAGATTGAATTTGCTAACAATATTATAATGACCGGAATAGAAGCCGAATGCGGTTCGTTTTCCCGTGTATAAGCGTCATCTGGCACGTCATGCAGGTATATCGATTAACGGTTGTGGGTTTGTTTGCTGTGGTTTATCTGTTTTGGATAGTACGACCAAGTTTACAGAACGGTTTGCTAAACAATTTAAATGTATCAGTATGTACATATTGTATAGGTAGTTACACTAATTTTAATCGAAAACTTATATTTGTGTTTTGATTATTATATGTATCGGCTAATTAATAATATGCGCTGTTATTATAGGTACCTACTATAATTATTATTCGAAATGCGTACAAAAATATTTTTAGAAAATTAATTTTGGTGTTTACCTATACATTAGAAAATATACTAATTATTTTAAATTTGGTTAATACGAAAATAATAATATTGTACCTAGGTACAATTTATAAACACAACAAACGAACAGAGAAAATGGCTAATTCAGTAATATTAATGATAACCAAAATTGTATTTCCCGTTTTGTGACCATGTGTTGTCGTCTGTTTTTTTTTTTGTTGTAATTGGTATTGCAGTGAATTAATGCATATAGATAAATACAACAATAAACCATTAAGGCTTATCAAATTACAAAATGACACTATCAAATAAAATAGAAATTAGCGACCATAGGAGGTTTTTTTTTATGAAAAAAAAAAGTCTTAACGTTTTGAACAGTTTTCAATTAATTTCTGATGTTCTCGAATCTTCTCCCTAACAATTATATTTATGGATAACATGGTGTATCGGGCAAAGTATACTTTGCGACCTTTTACATTCTAATTGGAGCGAGGATAGTATTGGTTTTACAATGATATTTGTTTCTTTATTTTTTTTTCCCACAAACATCTTTTTTACTAGCAATTTTTCTCCGATTTATAATGATAGCACTTTTTCTGAAAGGAAATCTGACTGGGAAGGTACTTTCGGGAGGTCATTTTTTGATTGTTTCAATAAATGGGAAAAACCAAGAAAACCGAGAGAACGGGAAAATAGGTACGATATTAAATAAATATTATTAAAGGTTTAATATATATAATTTTACCATATTTAATAATGACTTATATAATGTTGACAAAGCAACACTATCAACCGAAATCGGCTCAGAATCGTTTTCTCGTTAGTAATGGTTAATCGTTGCGTACAGATATACATTAAATTCCCATCTGTACCTATTTTCCCAACTTCCAACCTATAACAGTGGCTACACCCGGCCCCATTTTCCTAGCACAGCTTTTGTTTATTTAAAAATGGTATCGCGAAAATCCTAATTTATTGTTGAATAGTATATTTAATTTTTTTATTCCACTATTCTTTATTGCGATTTTATTATTTTACTCAACAGTTTTCCATATTATTAGGCATCATCATGTATAATACGTGTAAGTATTTTCAACGGCCCAAAAGTATAAAATGTATCGTGGCCCATCAAGATAACTCGCCGACTCAATCCGGCGCTAGGAGGGAGATCTATCCCCCATATCCCCTCCGAAAATACGCCCTGCAATAATATAATACATTAATCCAGTATGTTTATAGAGCGCGTTTAATGTAACAATACAAATATGTTTAATGGTTTTTTATTTCTTTTTTCCTTTCAAATAATATAATTTACACATAATTAAAAATAGGCGCGAATAAAATATTAAACGTATTTTACAGTCACATATTTCACGTTGAAATAAATTGGTTTTTTTTTTTGTGGTTTACATTTCCCGAATAGAATTACATTAACCGGGAAAAGTACACTTCGCCCGATATTCCACATTGCCCATAATATGTAATAGACATTCGAAAATAAAGTCCGAAAAATTATCATTTTTATTGGACATGTTTTATTTATTTTTGATCAACTAGATTTTTATTACTTATCCTTTGACGGCATAAACATAACATATATTTGGAGTAAGCAATTTAAAGGGAACATGGATTCGAGATTTATTTCTCTTTAAAATGGAAATATAAGTACGAGCGTGGAAATAAGTTACATATGATTCATCATTAATAACTATAGGTAGTTACTATATACAGTGTGTCACACCGTGTTAGATGGATTTTTCCACCTCTGTAAATTACATTTTTTTCGACTTTTTATTTTTTAAATCGGTTTATTATCGATTTAAAGAAAAATTAATTTTTATTTTCATCAGAAAATTTTCAAAATAGCCATTTTGTGAAAAATATTGTTCTAAAAATTTAAATATATCATACATTCATATATCCGATTAATAGTTTCTTAATCATAACAGTTTTAATTTCTAGAAAATAGGGGGTAAAACAATTAATATTCAATAAGGAATTACTATACTGATTGTAAATTGAATATTAATTATTTTCACGCCTAATTAAAACGGCTATAATTAAGAAATTATTCATCGGATATGAATGTGTGCATTTTTTGAACAATATTTTATAATATGGCTATTTTGAAAATTTTCTTAAGTGAATAAATAAAGTTTTAATAAAATTATTTTCTTTTCCTCTTTAGAGGATGAAAATAAAAATTAAATTTTTCTCCAAATCGATGTTCCCCTTGAAGACAAACTGACAGAAAAAAAAAAAAAAAATCGAAAACATTTAATATTACAGCGCAAGGAAAATTCGTCGAACACGGTGGGGCACATTGTATAATATATCTACTTAATATATATTCCTTCGTATTAAATTGCCATTCACGGTCGAATTACAATAATTAATGACAATTTTAACTACTGCAAGCTTTAATGCCAAATAATAATTTATTTACTGTCATTTTTTGTATTTTTTGTATTTTTTTTTTTTTTTTATATCAAATAAGAATTTATAATTTGATTAAATTTCTTAAAAATAAAAAAAAAAAAATGAAATTAGGATATTCATTGTTCCTGTTATTTTCAAAGAAATGTTTATAATATTATACGTGTTGTAATACGAGTATAACGTATTGTATAACGTAAACACATTATTTATTCATGTGAGAATATAATGGTATGGTAGGTATATGTTCACTGCCCTCTTATTTTAATGCCTCTTATCTCCATAGTGTAAATTTCAAAATCCGTGTATGTATTTGTATACATACCCGTAAGCTAAATCAAATTAAAATGTTTGTTTCACCGTTTTAAATTAAATTCCATCGTATTATGAAAACATTTGTATATAAAATACACATTTTAAATTCCTTCGGCATTACGAATATAATGACAATAAAAATATGTATTATCCACACGAAATATATGTGTATCAAATAATAGTTAAAAGGTTTTTGCTGTTAGAATAAACAAATCAATTGGGAAGGTCGGATGCATAGGATAATTTAGTTAATATTTTTCGTACGCAATGATATACTATACACGCAGAACCGTAACATCTAAATATCGCATCCGTTGCGAAGCGTCAAAATGCGCCCCCCTGAACTCTAATTTATAACGAAAACTATTTTTACAAACTACAATCAAATGAGTGTTTTAAGTATGCCATATCCAGGGGCGGGGTGGCCGGTCTGGAAATTTTCTGGAAAGATGCAAGATGGCCTGGACCATATTATGGCCTAGTGGCCTGATCATTTTATACGCGTACCATGGTTCTTACTCGTATTATTTAAAAATGTAGTAAATATTTGTTTGTATTATTTCGGTAGACTGTTCAAATATTATACCATTATTGACGTATCTATAATTTTGAATACAATTTATAAGCAAGCATTGAATACAAAATGTCAAAATACTATATAACTATAAAATGTTAATTAAAATAAAACAAAAATAGTGTCATGCGTCGACTGGATAGAAATAGAAAAATAAAAAGTTTGAAATCAATGATAAACCAATTGAAGAATCAGAGAAAAAAAATGACTGGGTAATAGGTATTGGAATTTACAAAAGTATTGAATACTGTTATTAAAAATATATGTACGATATTAAGATTAACAGTATTAAAAATTAAAATACTAGCTATTTAATGACTGACTGATCTATCTTTTATACCTCCATCATCATTAAATTTATATAAAAGCGGACAATAAACTTTTATAAAATTAACTCAAAATGGAGTAATTTATAAAATATAAATTATTGTTTATTATTATAAAATAATAATATGCTGACGTTCTTTTTCGGTTTTCTTACATTATTAAGAAATTAAGGCAAATAAAAAAAAAAAATGTCCTTCTTCTTGCACAAGACAAAATTGTCTACTTTAAAGTTTAAACCGCTCTTGAAGTTGATGAAAAGTGAAAACTTTGTAGACATTTTACCAGAAATGTATGACATAAATATATATTGTCACAATAAAATTAATTAACATCACTCAGTGTTTGAAATTTATTAAGTTAACCATTTACTGTGAATATCACATTATTTTAACTCTTTAACTGAATTTATTACTGAGGTTTATTATTACAACTTAAGTTAAATTATCTAGTACAACAAAATAAAGCTTGAAATTATTTTTGACTATGCATTAAAAGCTAAATGTAATAGTAAAATTATTTAACTATTTGAAAATTTAGTATTGTGGGTTCAAATTTAAGTACTGAAATTTAGCGTAATGAGAAAAATTTGTTGGTACGTACTTTATTGAGTAGCCTGGATACATTTCAATCTTTCGGTCTGAATTTTGTTCTCACTCGGTTTCTAGCCATATTTCATTATTTGATTTCGTAAATTTAAAATTTTTTGTTTATTAATATTTTTTTAACGTAATTTTAATAGGATTTTAGGGTATCTTTTGGCTATCCCATGTATTGCGCCCGGGATATATACACCGCTCGTCCCTTCCTCGTCCTTTCCTTCTCTACGAACATCTTAAACTGAATTACAATAAAAAAACAAAATTGAAAATAATAAAGCATTATTTTCGTATATATTCCCGTTTTTCCTACGTTTTTTCCCAGTTTTCCCGATTTATTATGAAAACTGCTTGGAAAATTAAAATTTGATTTTTCTAAAGTACCAACCATAGAATTCTCTTTCGAAAAGGTGATACACATCGGAGATATATAGATGATGTATAGGTTTCTGATAGAAATTTTGTACACTGTAGTATAAAAAAAAAAAAAAAAAAAAAAAAAAAAAAACATCACTTTAAAACCAATATATTCCTAAAAGAACATTTCTAAATAGTTGGATTTTCGAGTTGGTTATACCGTCTATGGTAACAGACGTTTTAATGCAGGTCGTCTTTTAATACAGATTTTTTTTTTATCTATACCTATATGTAATTGACTGGACAATAAGTACTCCCAAAAAACGGTAAATTGACGTTTATTAAATTTCAATGTCTGTTAGAAGTTTTCATTTTCATTAGATTGGAATAATAGCTTTGTGCCTGCCAACTCTGTTGACATTTCATTAAGGACTAATATATTATCGAAGACATCTGCAAATTCATTATTTTATGAGTTTTGTTTTCTGAGTTAATTTATCTTCGTCGAATTATTAATATATTATGTGGTGATTTTCACCAGCTGTTCGGCTCTTTATACAAATTAAAAATGTAATCAATGAGTTATAATTAGTTATAATAATGTAACGGTTTATTGATCCCAAGATGTGAGAGGTCAAAAAATATTTTATTAGAAAATACTCGACTTTTTCTGTACGAAAAATATGCGCACATTAAATAACGTTTTTTAAAATAATATTTCATATTTGATAAAACAGTTGGACCCTAGATATTAATAAAATAATATCGAAGGAATGCGAATTGTAAAATTATATTTTTACGGGTATAATACAGAATAATAATAATGCTATAGGTACAACATTTTAAACTACCATGCAATTATATAGTTCGAATGGAACTACAACAATATTATTATAATATTGTATTAAATTTGATCTGCAGTTCTTTTGAAATAAGTGCATTAGGTAAAGCAAATATTACTATTTCACGACATCAATGTACTTATTTTATATAATACTCATATTTACTATATATATATATATATAAATGTAGCTGTAGAATATATTCTATGGACGACGGACGTAATATAATTTACATAATAGAAATAATTCTGTACATATTATTACTTATTTATTCTACGGGACGAATAAAGATTAGACCCTGATTTAAAAGAGCCCTCATCTGTCATGCACGGCGGTCCCCGATAAATCGTTTCATTCTAACTGCGTTCGTTTTTTTTTTTTTTTTTTTTTTTTTAAAACTTCAATATGTAATTTTTTTTGTTTTCCTATAGTTTATTGGATTTGTAGATATATGTTTTTCTGTGTATAGAACGTGATCACTGTCTTCGTTAATACGTAGGTTTATGTTCGTAGCCCTTGGGAGATTTTCGATTTTCGATTTAAACTTTATACGATTCATTTGAATAAGTAATAGCAATGCGAGTGTATTATTTATTTCGTTTTTTGTGGTTTCTAGTTATTTTTAAATTCTAAATCTAGCGAGCAAACTATCGGTTTTCAACTAATTGTGGTTTTTTTTTTTTTTTTTTTTTTTTTGTGTCTTTTTTACTATACATTTTGCTCCAATCAAAAAATTACAAAATAAATTTTGTTTTTGGAATTTTAGATCTAGTTGGTGAGTAAATAAGTCGTTTTTTGATTTTCCAAGCAGTTTTAATGATAATTTCGAAAAAGAACGAAGAAGTATAGTTAGAAGTAGAAGTTTTTTTTTTATAATCGTTTTGAAATCAAATTTTGACGAACATTATAAATATTAAGGCATTTGAAAACACGTATAACTGAACTTCACACACAATGGTATTTCTTTAGCAATCGTTGTTTACAGATATAAATTATATCACTTTATGTATCCTACCTTCCCGACTTTTTAAAAGATATGTCGTAATATTGTATACGTCATAATAATTTAAATATAATAAATTATATTTTTATTATAAATTCATGTATACTTAAAACTTAAGTTATATGATAAATGGAATTATAAAATATTTGATATATCTTACAAAAAAAAAAAAAAAAACCGGTTAAAACAAATAAAATAATACAATTAATTCTTTAGAAATATACGAGTATATACAACGTTACTACATTAATCGAGTGGTATTGATGGGTTGTTAAAACTGATTGGGAGGGACAAGGAGGCCGTATAACCACGGAAATTCAGAAATTAGAAAAAACGTGTAAACATATAAAATTATTCAAATTCAAAAACCCGGTTCCGAGTTATTGTCGATACGCAGTATTCTCCTCTCAGAATCTAAAAGTACAAAACTTAAAAAATGAACGTAATCAAACCGACATGGATTACATTTTTGTTTTGTTTGAAATGAAAACATGTAGTGAGTATAAGTTTCCACTTTAAATTATTCATCATATTATCAAGATAAATATAATTAATGTATAGCGTTTAAGAGAATATCATTATAGAGTATACATCACTGTAGCTACATAATATTATTAAATTAATTTTATATAATAAAGGAGTCATTATTTAAATTATAATCTTGATTTTATTTTAAATGACCAAAATCCTTTAGTCAATCTTTGACATGATTGAGTAGACGGTAAAGTAGGTAATAATTCACAGAGATAATTCTATTTACACAATTATGTAGAAGGTAATCAACAAATTCTTAGTTAGTACCTCGGCCGGAAATGTTTAGAGATTATCAGGGTGTTCGAGTATAAAATATAATACATAATGTGAAGGCCGAAGGGTTATAAATTAAAGATAACGATTTTCTTCATCTGTATTATAATCTATATTCCAGCAGCGTAGGCAGGATTTTGAATTGAGAGGGAAGGCTAAATAAACAATCATTTTTTTTAAATATATCAAGCGTGTAGGTAACGGGGGTTTGGTATTCCCTCAAAAAAAAAAAAAAAAAAAACATGTAAAATTGTGTTTTGATCAATATGGATATATTGCAATATTATACCTACATTAAATTACAATTGATCAAAATTATTTAATAACGAAATGAGAATACAATAATGTATGCAATGTCTTGTATATTTTGTAACTTTATACATATTTTTTACTTATTACATCCCTCGTGACAGTTTTTCATTAACGTCTTGTTTAAGATTCTGAACGTAGCGAGGAATGTATTGATTTTATTATGAAGTGTGTTCTATTATTATTATTTATTTCTGTCTGTAAACTTTTCGAAAATAAATCTCAATCTGATTTAAAGAGTATAGTACTTTTTTCTGAAAGGAAATTTTGTTCAGTTGGTGCATTAGAAAGGTAATTTTTTTGATTTCCAAAGAGGTTTTTGAAATAATGGGAAAAACCCTGAAAGATAATTATAGGTAAAACGGCGCGCCGAAGCGTTACCGTCGTTTTCATTGTTTCACATTTTTAATCACGTTGTTTTCTGTCAAAAGTCTTGCTCCAATCGAAAACGAATGTGATATAGATTTTGTTCCTTTTAATATATAACCACTGATTAATAAAAGTCGTTTTATAATGTCTATAGTATTTTTCACCATTTTTTTTTCCTTAAAATTACACACAACGTTATTATTATTTTTAATTTTTTCGGTTTACGTTTTCTACAAAAAATATTTCTTCAATAGAAAAACTACATGAGAGCTGTTTTGTAAAATTTGGAAACCATGAAAGTTGTTTTTTGATTTTCTTTGAAGTTTTTTTTAATAATTAAGCAAAACCGAAAAATACGTAGAATGTACGAGACGATTTATGAAAATAATTATTTTATAATTTTCAATTTTGTTTTCTTTTATGTGATTCAATTAAAAATATTCGTTGAGGTTTTTAATTTGATAGAAAACTTAAATTTTGTTATTTAGACCTGGTAAAATTTTCAAAACATTTGAACTATTTTTAAGCTATTTATAGATATTTAAATTTTGCGTTTTTTACGTCATTTTTATTTGTTAGGCACTGTATGAATAAAATTGTTAGACTTAATAGAAATACTTAAAAATATGACAAGAGGTTTATTATAAGTGGTACTTAATGATAAAAACAATTTTTTATCATTATTTTTTTTTTTGTATATAAGAGTTAAAATCAAATTTTGACGAAAATTGTATATACTACAGTCTTTCAAAACAAGTATAACCGACTTTCACTCCTAATCGTTTTTCGTTATAAATGATTTTTCGTTGGTTACGGGTATAAATCAAATAACTTAATGTATCCCCCACCTTTAAAATTTTCTACCCGCAACAGTTACACACCCGCCTTCAGTATCAGTTCTTTGTTAAAATTCGTACATTAGCTATGGCTAATATATTGAGTCTATTTTTAAATATGTTTTCATACGATTTAGTGTTGATAACGTTCTTTCAGGAGTGAACGAAATAACTTAAAACTTAGTTATTAACATTCAAATCATAAAATTGTGAACATATATAAATACAGTCAATAAAAGCGGGGGATATAGCCCTTTTGAGTATCTTTGGCTACGTTACTGCTATACTCTTTATATAGTATGATAGGTACATTTTTCATGTGCATACGCGTTAATCGAATTAAATCAATTTTGAACAAATTATTTTACGGTTAGTGAAAAAAATAAATAATTTTTGTTAAATTCATAAATGACGTATAGTCAGTTATCTAATGTTTATTTATGCGAACGTGTCGAAATTTGAACAAGAATACCTAATGGAATAATACTTTTGAATGATAAATCGACTGTGCAACATGACAAGTTATGCGGTTAGGTTAGACACATAGTAACGGTTCATTCGGCAAATAGACTGTGCAAACTGTTTATAGCCTGATAACTGATATTAATGCAGGTGAACGTGCGGAAAATATCGCATAGCCGCATATCTAACTAATATGAAATTACTATAGTGTAAGGAGATTAATTTTAAAACGCGTTAATGTCACACTGGCTTTGTCCGATAAACGTGCGTAATAACGAAGTGAAAACCACGACCCAATCGTTACCACAAACACGGTTCTAGAGGCCTCATCTGAAACTAGCAATACGTTTTTTATTAAATTATAATACCACAGCCACATCCGCAGCACAATACAAATATTTAAATCGTACGGATTTTTAAATTTCCGTTAAACATTTCGAACATAATTATTACGAATTAATTATAAATATTAATTTCGATGAACAAACCTTTTGTAATAAAGTGTTTTCTTTTGGTCGGAGATTGCATATTACTAATTTTTTTTTTTTTTTTTACTTTTTAAACTAAAATATTATTGCGATTCGATAATAAATTCTGATTAATAAGACTATATTATTCTAGAATATTTCATAGAACTCTTTCAAGTACATTCAACAAATCTCAAAAACAGACATTTGTAAATAATTGTAAATTGCACCCTTGATATTATTATTATTTTTTTTTTGAAGTATCTGCCTATTGAGACTTCCGAAATTGTTTGTACGAAGTTTGTTAAATTAGATATATTCATTACTAAAAATTATAGAATACCGAAATCATTTTGAAAATCTCTATCCGTAAATTATGCATTATTGCATCAATGAACACTAAATAGCGGTTTTAAAGGCATCATTGAATTCTAAGCTTTACACAGGGAGTCAGAAGAATTTTGTAGCTATTGTTTTTTATGGCACTAGAATAACAATTAAAGAAGATATTGACTTTTATCTAGTGAATCGGATTTTGAAATGAGTATAATATATTGCAAATATACTACGCCAACGTTGTACGAGGTGGATGGTTCGTTCAGCGGATAATTTCAGAGACAATAATAATTGATCAGTTCGATGGTACTGCTCGCCTATATGGCTGTATTCAGGGGAACATTATAATTAAATTTCAAACGAAATAACGAAATAAGCACATAGGTAGATATTGAAACTTTTTAGAGGAAACTATGATGGGTACATATTATTCGTGTTTTGTTCGCATTATTTTTTTACTAGTTATTACAACATAGTATACAATTACTGACTTTTTAAGAACAAATAAATACTTGTAAGAAAAATATAAATTAGGAAAATTAGTTGAATTCACCTGGTTCTGATCGAAATATAGTTCGAAATGTTGAATTTTGTAACAAGGTCCAACAATAAAATATTATCAAACTATTGTGTTTTGGAATGTATATTATTATTTTATTTAATATCATGGTGTTTTTAAAGACATCCTAAATATATAAACTCCTATGTTTTATTTCATCAATTATAAGTGTTCCAAAATAGATTTGTAGGATTTCGAATTAGGTACAGACTACAGGAAGAAAAATAATAATTTTTGAAATTCGTAGTTTTACTAAAATTTTTGAAATACTGTCAAAGACTCGAAGGAAATTACAACACAGTCATTTAAAATACAATTTCTTTCAAATTTAATATATGACTATTTAGAACTGTTCTTTTAGAAATGCATGGGTTTTAATATAATATGATATGTTTTATTTCGATTTGGTTAAAACTTTAGATTCTGAGTGGAGTGAGGAAGCTTTTGGTTTTATAAAGATGTTTATTCATTATTTTTTTTTTTGTAGACAACTTTTCTACCAGCAATTTTGCTCCAACTTTAAATGATAGCAATTTTTCTAAAAGAAAATTTTACTGGGGATGTACTTTAAAGGGGTCGTTTATCGATTTTCGCCGGACTTGTTTTAATAAATGTTAAAAACTGAGAAAAAACATAGAAAAACCTGGAAAAACGTAGGAAAACCGGAAAAATCTATACAACATTAAACAAACTATTTATTTTTATTATTAACTTATTTAACTATTTATTTTACTATAATATGGCATATATATTATTGACAAAGCATCACTATCAATTGAACTCCGCTCAGAATCGTTTTTTCATAAGCAATGGTTTATCGTTGCTTACAAGGATACATTGAATTACCTACAACAGTGACTACACCCGTCCGCATTATCCTAGGACGTCATTTTCTATTTATATATTATTTTGATCGTTAATTATATAGGTGGTTTTTGGTAGAAATTCTTTTTTTAGTTGGTGCATTGATAAGGTAATTTTTTTGATTTTCTTAATAGCTTTATAATAGCTACTTAATAATTACTCAACCTCTATGTAACCTAACTTACATTGAACCACACAATATAGAATTTGTTTTGTTATATTTTTAGCATAAAGATGTTATTTTTATTTAATTTATTTTTATTTATACAGACGGCGTATAAAGGGATATACTATATTTTATATTTACAAGTGTTAGAGGAAAGAGTGTATACAGATATAAATGAGACTGGCTTATTGTATATAAAATACAAATTGTACGGGGGCTTTGGACGATTTTGATAACTAAGGTCTCTTTATCCCCCTCAATATCTACCAATTTCATTGGTGTAAAAATGTACATAAAGCTTTAGAGGTAAACGGTTTCGCGTTAATTAATTTTGTATTCGATTCTAGACAGACGGGTGTATTAAAAACGTCAGACTGTAGATATTACATTTAAAATTAACAAAAATTCGTCGGCACAAACTTTGAAAAATTAAACAGTATACTATACTGTGTGTACCTACCTAATAATATATAGGCAGCGTCTCCTTGAACGATAATTAATTTTCTCGGCGAAATTTAATTTTAAACCTATTTATAAATGATAAACATACGGCACGCATATTAAATATATATGTTCATTGTCAGCATTTTACATAGGTTAACATAATCGAGTATAGTAACTAAACTGTTTTGCCTCGAGAAACAATGATATGTTTGCCACGGGGTGAGAAATACCTACATTAAAAAAAATAATTTTGTGTTTGTAGTATTTAATTTATTGAAAATAAATCCGACAGCTCCTTATATTAAAAAAATTAATTATTATGTCATTCCAAATATTATTCCGAGTGAACGTCAGATTTTTAATTAAAATCACTTGCTAATACATTTTATCACAGTAGTTCATATTTTTTTTTTTAAATTATAATAGGTTGATATTGCTGTTGTTTAAAAAAAAAAATTTACCACGGTCCAAAATTTAAAATTTAAGTTTTATATTTTAAATTTTGCGTTTACATCAAAAATTCGAATGTTTTATTTGTATTGAAAAAAAGACAAATATATATAAGTAAAACAAATGCACATGTATGTATGTCTATATGTTTTTAGTGAAGTTCAGATAACATCAATATTAATGTGTGAACAATAGTGTTGAACATTAAGAAAATTGTATGAAATCAATATTGATGAGACTTTTGAAAGCAACGTCTTATACTACATTTTATTTTAAAATGTTGAGCTAATGGTAGGTACAATAGTGCATTTTGATATAAACCTATTATTGATTGAAATAATTATATTTTTCATAGTAATTATGCTAATAGTAAATAGATATAGATGGGTACATTTTTGTTCTACATGAAAATTATTTTAGGTTATAAAATAATGATACCTATATAAGTTTACTTATATTATTAGTCCTTTTTTATCTAATTTATTTAATTCAATATTTTTTAATAAAAAGAATATAGTGGATTTGGCTAGGAGATTTTGATTATTTTGGATGTTGTACTTTTAATTAGCTATGCTAGATTCCATATTGGTACTTATATTGAAAACATAACATATTTTCCTGGTAACAGAAATTCTATATAATGGTACATAAAAGTTAGAAAATTATAAAATCTCGTGTGTTATGTAATATTAAATTTTTTTTAAATTTTTTTTTACTTATCCTGTCAGAGTTAGTTAGTTTGTTTTGTTAACAAAGGATTCGGTGTGCACTTATATTATTTTCAAACTAATACTCTATGGAATTATAACTTAAAGTTTCGGCGAATTGGATACAATGCCTGTACAGATGTGTATCGCATGCGTGTGTGGAGTTTTGTAACAGCATGAATAACGATATATAATATTTGCAGACGTCACATATTGTGTTAGGTATATTTTTTTCCAGCATTTGTATTTTTAGAGAAATATTTATTTTTTTTACTGTTATGTGATATGAAACCTTGTTACAGTTCATATTAATCACGGCAACATAATGTTGAACACAATAATATATTCGTTATTATGAAAAATGCGGTAACACAGAACACTTACTACATGATTTACATAGACTGTTCGTTTTTCTCATAAATTACATTAAATTTTCGATTTAGAATCGTATTTCATTTGCAATAATTTATCGTTGCGTACAGATATAAATTAAATAACTCTATATTTTCTACCTTTTCAACTTATCACCTACAACAGTAGCACATATTTCAGGAGCGAAATTTTTTTTTTTTTTTTTTTAAATGCAAAATCTACATCACTTGATGGTTTGAATATTTTGAATATTTAAAGTTCACCAACGTTATCAAATTATCGTTTTGTTCATAAATAAAATATTTGTATTACGCACCCGTATTTAATTTAAAATTTATGAATTTATATTGCGCTTATATTTATTCGCACAATAAAGAGTCTTTTGTGACTTGATGTGTATGTTATTTAAGTGTATAAACACAAATATCAAATATGAGTTCGTATTTTGTTTGTGAACGCAAAAAGAATCATAATAAATCCGCTGTGCTGAGTGAAAGTTTAAATAAAATGATTGCGGTATGAGCACAGAATATAAATTTGTACTCATAATGATTTTCGTGATGTTTACCTTCAGTCTTTAGTGATGGTATTCAATTGTGTAGCTTTTGAACTGTTGTAGTGTGCATTTGCTCTCTTTAAAGTTATTATTATATCATATGAATCTGTTCAAAGTTCTTTTATATAATATTATTGCGGACGCGTACGGGCACAGAAATCAAATTTACTGTCTGAAAACCGACAGTAAACTTTTCATGCAAATCAAAATAATATACAATATTGTTATACAGTAACTAGTATAAGTACATAATACATATTACTACTTACCCTTATAACAATATATGACAGTAATAATTTTACTGAGAAATATTATTTAATAAAAATTAAATTATTGTTTTATTCCTCTACCACGACTGTTCATATTATTGTGTACAACATTTTATTTAATTTAAAAATATAGTAAAAACGAAAAATGAAATAAAATAATATGAATTTTCTAAAGAGGCTATGTTGTTGTCAACCTCTATACCTTATAAGTAAATACATATTAAGTATACATATATTTGACCAACAATTAGTTGGTTGATTGAGATAAAAATATGTATTTTTTTAATAAAGAATGTGACTACCTCATCACAAAGACCGTATGATGACAATTCAGTGGCGTAGCCAGGGGCTTAGGGGGCACGCCCCCATTGGCCGTATTTGTTGGAAAAAAATGATCTGGTTTAATTTTTAGGGATAACTTTTAGTATCAAATGTTTTTATGCAATTTAATAGCCATATATGATAAACTTCTCAGACTACAGTTGCACATGCACGCGCGAATTAAAGAGAGAGCACTGGGCTACAAGACTCCACAGTATATTCTACAGTATGTTTTACATTTATGAATTAAATCAAATTTGTATTTTTTGATATTTTATCTTTTTAATATATTTTCGTTGATGACCTTTGGTGGAAACGACTTGGTTTCTATGTGATGTATTGTTTTTATTATTATTATTTTTAAATATATCGAGTAATCATTTTTAAAAATTTGTTTTTATTATTCTTTTTGCGGGTTTTTATAGGCCTCTAAAGTCTAAAGGGTCTCTTAGGAGTCTAACATTTACTCGGAATGTGGTAATTGGTCGATGGAAATTGTCCTAAAAACGATAACGAATCGAAAATTACGTTATACGACAAAAAACCAGTCGATAAAAATCTAACGTGGTGTTTTGTAGAATGGTTTTCAGGGGCGGACTGGGAGTACTTCGGTATGAATAGAAAATTATATGAGCGGCCCAAATTACATAATACATTTTTCAGCTTTGTTCACAATATAAAAACACTCCCATTAATTAAATTTATCAACATTTCAATTTAATTTTAAGATACGATTCGTATTGTTAGATAGTATAATTATATATCGAGATATATACTTGTACAAAAATAAATTTAACTTTTGACTTGACAGGTCCTTATGGAGGTTAGGAACTGCAGTATAAGTACAACAATATTCTGATTTCTAAATCTGGAATAAAAGTATCAAGTATCAATATAAAATATGAATTCAAAAGTAAATAATAATAGGTATTAGGTAAGGATGAGATATCCAGCTGGCTACACCATTGGATAACATATTATGTTTCGACGTTCGTTCCTCGGATTCTGTTACAGGTAAGTATTTAAAATTTCTATTCACTTTTAGCACAAAAAGTTATGAAAATAGTTTTTTGTTTGTTTCTTTTATATTTGTACGGCGCCTTTTTTACAGCAGTATAGCGATATTTTCACTTTGATAATGCATCATAATATGGGGATAACGGTATCGAACCGCTTTATCTTCTAAGTATTCATGGTTTCGTTTCAGGTTTGCAGGAACAAGGCAGCTCGTTGTTCGAAAAAAGAACACTGCCGGTTTTATGAACGGCCGGATGCGTATAGTTTTTACCCTGGTAGGTATGTACGACAAATACGAATTGCTCATACCCATCATCGTAATAATATTGCCTGTACGACTCTTATACGTTTTTCGGAGGCCACAGATACCGCCATCGGTTTCGTTTATCGATCGCCGACCGTTGCCCGGGCAACGGCAGTTGGTGACGTTCGGGCGCACCGATGGCGAAGTTCTGCGGAGGGTGCGAAGTTAGCGGCGAAGCGGTAGGATCTGAGGGAGGCAACCGGCTCGCCCGTACACCCGGCAGTCCAGTGCAAACAGTCGCACACACAGTTCCGTGACCGTGAACTTTCACAATTTCCATCCGATTTTATATTATATTCGTTGTACAACATATCGAACAACTACCTACTTTTTATAAATTATTGTAAAACACTATAGTAATAGTTATTTTCGTCACCGTAAACATTCACGGGCGTTTGCAAATAAAATTAAATAATAATAATAATAAAAAACTATATAAAGTTGTTTTTTATTTGTATTATAATGATACGTTATCCCTACACACATATACACACACACAAACACACACGTATATATATATATATACATAAATAGTATGCATGGAACGTGTGTGTGATTTTTTTTTTAAAGCTTGGTTACACCGATATCACAGTAATAAAGATCAATCGTTATTGTCGAGAATTGCATTATGTCTACACACATTAATAGAATAGCGTCCACTTGTATATTTTATCTTGTCAACTATTTTACATATCACATTTTTTTAATTTTTTATTTAAATAATCAATTTAATGGTTATACATTACGGTGACATACATCCGGATTTGTATTGCACAAATTAATTTAACTATACTATAATTATAATTTTTATTATCATATCATTCAAATACTAAATTGATTTTTTTTTAAACATTAGATTTTTATACAATATATATAATTTTTATATTAACTATTTATTAATTTATGGTATCAACTACCATATAAATGTTTAACGTCAAATTGAAAGTAACATTATATACATATATTTTTGTGATTTAAATTTAAATTTTTGAAAATTAAATTAATTAATAAATTTTTTTTTTTCTTTTTGATGAGATAAAATTATAAGTATGAAAAAATGTTTTAAATTCACAACGTTTGGAGTCTTATTTTATAGGTGAGACTATATCTATATTAGAGTAAATAATTTACATTTTAGTGAGTACCTATAATATACAATGTTTAAAGGAAAACTAAGCTTATAAGTGCAGTTAGCAAAGATATGATTAGTAATGTTGTATGAAAGTATAATGGTAATCATCGATTACCATACACGTACATAATAATTGTTTTTATCAAAAAAGCAATTAATGATTTTTTTTTTTTTAGAAATCTACTAATTTCATAAATTATTATTATTGATATAATTTACTACCTATAGTGGATTTTGTGTATAACCAGTAATGTTTTTCAATTTAAATGTAAAATTTTAAACGAAAATGTACTAAAAAAAAACTTAATAGTGAAACAAGAGTAATAATAATACGTAATAATACATAATAATACGTGCACTGTTTTATTAATAAAACTATCAGTAATAATAACTTGTAATAATATTTACTCTCTTCGATATTTTTATCCTAATAGGTTAATTTTGATTTTTATTAAAGTCATATTTTTTTTATTTACATTAACTATTTGCTGAAGACTTTTAACATTAATAATCAGTGGTGTGTCTAGGAATTATTAATGGGAGGGGATGTAGCAAACAAGAATCATAAATAAATCATAAGTTCGTTTCATCTATCCAAACTAACTGTGGAAATTGGTTATTTAAAAGCCGGATCCCCAAAAAAACCAATTCCTAATCAATTTTTCAAGTTTTTCTTGGATGAAATAAATGCATTTTGACATTAGATTAATTATATTTCTTTGTACTTTAAGCTAATGGGGGGCAGGGGATATAACCTCTTTCCCCTGCGCACGTCATTTCTAATAATTTTCAAAAAAGCGATTAAATACACGAAATACATGAGACATAATACATGGTACATGGTACTAAAGAATATATTGTATTTGTACTCATAATTATAATAGTGGAATTTATTTCCGTATAACATATTTAATAAATAAAAAGATGCAAAAAAAAATTTGAAAAACAATAGAAGGGTTTAATAGTCCCTTTTCTAATGGTTCTAACTTATTAAATACAACTTTTTTACACTACAAAATATGATTAAAATAAAGTAATTTATTTTATAATAATTACCTCTGTAGTGTTAGAATATTGCATTAAATAAGTTAGAACAGTTAAAGGGGAGATTTTAAAACCCTTCTAAATATACCCCTCTAATTAAAATGTCGTGTTTTAGTAATATTTCAGTTTAGATCAAAATTCAAAATTTACGTATCTATTGAATTAATAAAATAATTAGGTAATTTTACAAGTTGATTTATGCATAAAAGTTTGTGTAATCCAAAGATAAAACGTATGCGAATTAAAGTACTTAATTAGTTTTAAGTTTAATTATACTAAAATGTGCAATAATTATTGAAAACAAACATTTTTACATAGAATGTATCAAAGATATATTGTTATTTTCTATTTGTATTTTTTTTTTTAAATACCTATACCGTTAAACATAGTCGTAAGTATAGACTATTTCTGAGGGGGGGGGGAGGAAAAAGTTCTAATCATCAATAATTATTTGTAATAGGAGTGAGTTGGGAATTGAAAAAATAATACAATATTGAAATGTTAAAATTGAGTTGACAGGAATATTAGGGAAGGGGGTTAACCCCTTTTGATAGTTTTGAATCGAAAAAAAAAAAATACGATTATTGTAAATTTATTTTCACTCGAAATTAAACAAATAGGAATAAGGAATGATTTTTCATTGGTTATTAATGATTTATTGTAGTCAAATATAGAAGCGCTAGCGTCGTTATATTATTACGACCTATTCTGTATACATTTAATGCGACTGAATGTGAGTTATTTTCAATTGAAAGTCAATTATCCGAACCACCTATAATGTAATAGTTTTACCCCAGGAACAGAATCTAAAATTAGTATTATTAAATTAGTAATTTAAATTCGGCGTCTTGTCGATGGATGCGAAATTTGGTTAATAGACTGTTAAATTAATTATAAGGAGTCGTCGCAATGCTTTCGATTATTAAATTTAATACTGAAGTCGAAAACTTCGTGATGGTAGGTGACCTTTCCAAGTGTCTGTCATATTCATTAAGCCGGGTAGTTATTTCATAGTATCAGTAAATTCTACAGACGGTCTGAATAATAATCATTAGCGTAGATATAATTTTGAACAAAAGCCGAATAAAATAATGGTACTGCTGCAATATGTGCTAACATCATAAATGTATTTCTGTCAAAAAATATTTAAAACAAGTATACAAAGAGGTATAGTTTAATTTCCGGATGCACAATTTACAATAAGTGTCACCAATAAAAATACAAAATATAATACTGTTTAAGAGGGCATAGTATCATCCGTAATTTGACGGTTAAAAACCGTTTTGTTCATGAAAATACTGCTCAGACTACAGACTTAATTATGAAATAAAATTTTCACTAGGTATAGAAAAAGGAAAACTTGTGTTTTGAAACGTTGGTGTTTTTTTCGAAATAAAAGTTATTATTGTTTAAAGATCTAATAGTTTTCAGTTCTTCAAACTAGAATACATTTGTTCGTAATAATGACATCAAAAAACTAAAACCAATGTTACATAGTTTAGATGTTCATTGTTTTACGGTGAAAATTTGGTTTCATAACTAATATATACATTTTTCGTAAAAATAATTGTTAATTTTACAACTCAATAAATACTAGTGAGAATATGTTTCGAAATTTCTAGCAAATATAATTGAAAGAAATTGTAGTATTTTTGAATTGATAAAATTTCAGTTTTCTAAAATTTTCATGAAAATTGCCTTTACGGAACCCTTTAAATACTAGAGGTAGCGTTTACTTAACAGTTTACTATAATTTTCTTGGAACACTGATCAAAAATTTAAATTATGCTTTTTGGAGTAAAAGTATAATTTTAAATTAAGTAAAGTTATTGGATTTCGCAGAGGCACGGGTTGCGTTTTATTATAGGAAAACTTTATTTTAATTTTTGAAAATAATATAATATAGTCCGTAATAGTATAACAGTAACAGCAATATTCGCGTAATAATTTTTCGTGAATAGCTTTTTTAATAAAATTACAACGCCGTTAAATTCCAATTATTTATTGTGAAAACCATAAAAACCATACCCCGTTCAGAAACATTTTGGAAATGTTTTTCCTGTTAAACGATTATAAATTAAATTTTACACGATACCAACTCGCCCAAGTGAGAGGCAAGTTATTCGACTTTTAGCCATTTCAAAAGCGTATCCAAATATTATAATAGTATATATGGGTTTAATGGACGCTTTCTTATATTGAAAACTTATGAATAGCTATTACTGAAACAGCTATATTAATAAATCTTTTGGAAATTAACTGCATCATTTTAAATATATTTTGTTTTATTTGTTTTTAGATGTTGAATTATATTTCTATACTTAATGTATTATCAACTTACTACGAAGAAAGTAATACGTACGATTTCATAATATTATTGAATAAAACGTTCATTTTAAAACAATAATATTAATTTTTTCATATTTGGCTGGTTATTTTTTAACCGAATATTTTATTCATATTTGTTTAGAAATATTGGATAAATCCTTGAATTCACGACCCTTGCTGAAACAGTGTGGGCATTCACTAAAACCAAGCACGTACACAGAAATATCTATACAATTCGTATAATGTGATGCGTTTGAAGTGGCATTTTTCAAATTTCAGGTAGTGGGGTGAGGTTTAAATCCTATCCCTCTTTCGTATACGTGTCTAGAAAACTATTTATATTTATAATAATATCACGTACCTCTACGATATAATACGATTTATTTTCTGATCGAATATGTTTTTGTGAAATACCTCTGGTTGACGTCATAGTTTCTTTGACTTATTTTTAAGTTATTTTTGTTATAATGACATAACTATTTTCAGGGAACTCTTTTGATGCGAAATTCGTCGTATAGGTATTGCGTGCACATGTTATATGTATCAAAAAAACATACAGGTATATAATATTTTATACTTGGAAGTGAATTCATTTTGTTAGCGAAAATAACACGAAATATGTGGTAAGGAATTGCCAACGTCTGGGAAACATTTTATAATGAGTTTGCCACCTACGTAGTCCTATATGTATGTACTCATGTAGGTACCTACATCAAATAAATATTATGCGACTACGCAACATCGCGTAGTTTATAATTTGTTTTTCGTCTCAAAAAACTATACTTCAAATGGTATTCGCTAAAGTTAAGAAAGCGCGGTCCTAAGAAAATCCCACGGGACTGTTCTTTGGCGAGTAAGATAGAATATATTTGGAAATTTCTCGCCACCACTAGGGACTAAACTAGGGTAGTACAACATACTCTATATATACACCGAATATAAATAAAACGAAATTGGAAAATGGGCTATATTTTATCAGCGGAATGCGCTGTGGGGAGGAGATTCTAGTGATTATATTACCCTTCCCCTCTTATTCGCTTAAAAGTTCAACAACTATGAGTATATATTTAGTAATTTTATCTCGAAATTATGTTACAAGGATTAAAGCTTGATTTATTAAATAATAATCGCATAATAGAATAATAATTTTGGATCCAGCTTTTAAATACTCATAGTCGGGTTATTTATAACAGTAGAAGATTCTACGAATTATTCATGAATCACGGTTATTCTTTACTACACCCCCTCCCATTGAAAATTTCCGAGCACGGCACTGTTGTGTGTACTCGTGTTTTATTATATATTTACCGAATAAATTATACTGTTTATTCATATTTTGTTTGTAATACCGTATGCGATTAATATTTTAGTGATTTTAGCGATGGTGCGTTCAAAGAGAATTAAAAATTATTTATAGATTATTCATTTTCATTTGTTCAGGGTAGTACATCATACTGCGTTATTATTTTATACGAATTAATAACAGTGGAATAACGATGTTCGTAATAATAACTGCAGTAAAAGTGTTTTTATTTTCGAAAAGATAAATACTTACTTATTTTTTTTTTTTTTTAGTTTTAATAAGCTTAAGAGTATTTGAAAAAAAAAATTAAACAAATATTATTTAATCTAAAACTGTTAGTATTTCCAGGACTTAAACACTTATATAGACAATAAATAATATTGTTATTAAACAATCGTTTATTTTTTATTGTTATTTTTTTTTTTTTTTGTAAAATGTTTTTTGTATTATGAATACATTTCAAACGTGAATAACTGTGACGTTTTAACGTTTATAATAATATTATTTGAAGTACCTACACACAAAATAATTAATATTCATATACGAGTAGATATCATCCTTCTTAAATAATACGAGTACTTATATGGTATATAGTATATAGTGTATATTATATTAGCCGGGGAGATCTTAGAGTTTAATGTTAGAGTGGTTTGGAGTAAACTTTACAGACATCAAAGGACAAAATTTGACAACTAAAATTAGTTTGAGTGTGTATAGCTAATTTGAAATATGAATATCATATAGGAGTAAGATAAGTATTAATAGGAAAGCGTTTGAATGAGGCGATGAAAGTGATCTCCCACTCATATGTATAGTCCGTAATTTGTCTTCTATAACTGTCATTGTAAAGGAAAATGATTCTGAGCGAAGTGGTAGTCTGTAGCAATAAAGTGGCGGTGTAAATTACAATTATAACGTTCATTTTTTTTCCAATACTAAATAAAATTTATGGTGAACCTAGTATCAAATTGCTGAACATTATTTTTCGAGGTATACATTTTTATTTACTCGAAATAAGAAAAACTAAACAAATTTAAATATTCATAAATAATTCAAATAGTGCTAAATATTTTAAAAAATTATAACATATATAAAAAATACTAATATCAGTAGGTATTCGGTAAAAATATCAGGGTTCTATGATTATTTGTCTGTGAATTACGAACAAATTTCCAAATTAATTTTAACAGAAACTGTTGTTGTATAAATATTTCCAGTTTCCAACGTTTTTTCTTGATTTTGTCTCATAACTAAAAAGCGTACATAGAATATCAAAAAAATGACTTAAGTACTCGTTGTACTTCTGTACGCTGTGTTTTACAAGAGCTCCTAAAATTATTATTAATCAATGCCTACCTATTTTTTTGTAAAAAAAAAAAAAAAAAAATATCGTTTTAAATCTAATAAAATACAATAATTGATAAAATAGCGTTGCACGCAATACTTTTCTGGTATAGCAAAATTATTTTTAAATAATTTTGAAATTATAATTATTGCAGCAAATTAATACTGAAAACATTTTTTTTTTTTTTTTATGATTTTTAATTGCATAATGTTTTGGTACGGACGAATATATAAATATAATTTTATAAAAGGTGTAAAAAGTAAATAGACACATTTTTATATTCGTTTTGAAAACTATTTTTCATTATTATAATAATATAATGAAATATTCTGTCAATTGCTTTCCACACAGTGTGCCTGCGTAGAACGTCAATAGCGTTTTATTCTATAGCTTTTATACTTCAGTGCACTATTATAAATATATATAGACATTTCAATTATTTAAACGAAAAAGCTTGTCAAAATGTATTACTCGTCATAGAACTACAATAACTTAAGTAACACAATAAAAAAAAAAAAAAAAAAAACCGGTGTTGTAAATTCTGTTAACAATAAAAATACAATATTTTGTATAAGCAATTTATTAGGTAAAAAAATGATAACCTTGCATTGCATTTTCATTAATATTAGAGATAATGAGGAAAATCTGATTCTTTTTTAACCGGTTTTTCATCTACAAAAATATAAATATGTAAATATATTTTTCTGTTTATGTTTTAATCATAAATATGAATAAATTTATAAATACTTGTAATATACTATGTACTTATATTCAGTGGCTGTTTTGAGAATTTTTTATTAATATTATTTTAATTATTAAATACTTATATTTTTTAACAAAAAATAATAAAATGAATATTTAGCCGTTGATCGATTACTGTCAGAAAAAATAATTTTTTTTTTTACTTATATGATCTAATCTGACCTATCCACTTACATAATTTATAAAAAAAAAGAAAAAAATGATTTATAAAATTAAAAATTTGTACTAGGATAATGGAACGGGTGCAGCCACTTTTATAGGTAATTTAATTTATAATCTGTAACTTAACCATTGCTGACGATTCTGAGTACGAACCTTTGAAAGATCAAAAATAAGGCTGTTATTGGCAATTGTTTTTACTACTAAGTTTTTATTATTTTAATCTTTTTTAAACAATCATTGTCACGAAAACGTACATTATTGTAATCATTTCACTATAATATGTCATATAAGTATATTGTTGAAAAAGCAAGACTATCAACTGAACTCCGCTCAGAATCGTTATTTCGTTAGAAATGGTTTATCGTTGCTTATAGATGTACATTAAATTCTCCTCTGTATCCTTTACTTTCCCAACTTCTCACCTACAATAAAAGCTGCATCCACGTGCCAATTATGTTTGTCCTTTTTATAATTGTAGTTATTCCTAAAACATCTCTAAAGTGAATTTATACCTGTGTGTTGAGTTTAATATAAAATATATCCTCACATGATTACTTAATAAAATATTATCTCTTACATAGGTATGCTTTTAAAAAATATGATGTGTACCTACCTAGAATTAATAATTCATTTTTTCAATATAACCAAAACAAAAGAAAAAGTTAATAATATTTCAATGAGTTTTTTTTTTTTGAAACAACAAAAGCTTTAACGTTTTAACATTTTAAAACAGTAGTATTATTTCTTTGTTATTAAGTTAATTTTCGAATAGAATAGGATAATACCTAAATGAGTTATTATTAAAATCAATATTTTTGTAAAATGGAAACAATACTTACTATAGTTTAAAACTTTATGATTACATTTTGAAGTAATAATGGCACAAAGATTGTTTTTATACAAGTTTATAAATTATTAATTAGTTAAACTACAGGTGAAATTTCAGTTTTAATCTTGAAATGTATCCATACATAATTCAAAAACCCAAAAGTTAAATGGTTTCGCAGATTTTGGAAGAAATTATAAATTCTCTCCCATGTATCGTTTAATAATTTATTCTATAAAACTTTGATATTTATTCCAACATAACAAATGTTTCCGTTAAATTTACATTTAGGTACATATGGCTTATGTAGCTTACAATTTACATTGTAGATACTACCACATTTACAGAAAACCTTGAATTATTCATTTTAATTATTTTATAAAATATTATCCGAATATTTATGCACAGTATAAGTAAGCGTAAATTGGACTTTCCTTTTTGACGGGGAGGGGGTGAAATTAATATTTGCTAAAAATATGAGAAAAAAATTTTCATCTATAGGTATACTAGTAACACACAATAAATATTATAAACATTAATAATGAATTAGATAAAATGAAAAAAATAGTGATAATGTGGCATTTTATTCACTTGATAATTTGTATATTTTGTATCATATGTAACAAGAACCTTTAAACAGATCCAAGCAACGGTAGCCTGATAATGGTGTAACTAATACATACATACCATAGGCGTTAAAAATTATACGAAATTAGCGTTAGACAAAGAATGATTGGAGGAAATATATAATGTAGAAATGGGCCTATACATACGGTCTTTAAAATTTAAAACATTTAGTTATTCAAAATGTAAGTCTATCACCTGGACTTTTTGGTAGAGTAATGTAACACCCTCATTATAAAACTTAAGTATATCATTGCATAACATCGTGAACGATTATTTTATTTTTTTTCAATTTATGTATGTAATAAAAAGTATAAAATTAATTTAGAATTATATATAGTGTATTAGGTTGAAGGCAGTTATCCGAAAATGGTAAGAGACGGAAACAATAAAATTTTAGCGTCAAATATGTTGTGCTACACATAATTCTCCAATATTTTATGAAAACAGTTTTATATTAATTTATTGGTAAATTAAGGTTGTCCATAGGGAGGGGCAATGAGGCTGTGACCCTTCGCTTTAGATGATATACATCATACGAACACTGAATTATTTAAATTACGGGATATGGATTTATAATTTAAATTTCAAAAGAACAATATTTTTTATGTTTTTATCTTTGATTATATCCCAATATGAAATTTAAAATTTTTATTCCGAAAAAAACAAAATCTATGATAAAAATAAAATATTTTTTGTTGCCCTTTCTTCCCTTCCAAAGACATATTTCCGCGGGTGGTTTTGCGATAAACACTATTAAGTTATAGCATTTATGCGAAGTTTTAGGTTTTATGTGATAATTATTGTATAGTAATAACGAACTACTATCACGTATCAAGTGACAATGGTGCATGATGTTTGTAGTTGATATTATGATAGGAAAAAAATCCGGAAGAATTCATCTATATAGGCTTGAGGAATGGAGAGATTTCTGTATTTTATCAAATACCAAAAGTTTCAACACATTATTTGTTTTAAACATATTTTTGTACATTATATTATACGTATTAGTATTTTATTTAAGTTTTTCCTATTGTACATATTTTTTTTATACATTAATTGTGTATAAAGTGGTTTAAGTGATATGTAAATAAGTGAAGAGTTGTTCTACTTCTCATATATAATTGCATTGCTTATATACACGAATAGGAATTGGAATCAGTTAAACCCGTAGACTTTTTTTTTAAAAACAATTTTAAATATAGTATACATTTTTGTTATTTTAGTTTATGTCATTTTTTAACCAGTTTTTTTATTTACAAAAAGTATAAATATGTAATTATATTTTTCTATTTATATTTTAATCATAAATATGGATACATTTATAAATACTTGCAGTATACTATGTACTTACATTCAGTTTTGAGAATTTTTTTTGGGAGGGAGTCCATTGATTTTAACTACCTATATTTTCAACAAAAAATAATAAAAAACAAATATTTACCCATTGATCGATTATTGTCAGAAAAAATTATTTCTTTTTAATTGCATGATTTAATTTGACCTGTGATTAACTAACTTAATTTATTAAATAAAAAAAAAAAATATTTCTAAAACTAAAAAGCTGTACTAGGATAATGGGAACGGATGCAGCCACTGTAATGTTTAATGTATATCTGTAACCTAACCATTGTTAATGAAAAAATGATTCAGGTTGACAGTGTTTGATTTGTCAATAGTATATAATTATTATGGTAAAATAATTAAATAGGCATTATATGTACCTAGGCATTATAATAGTACCTATTTTCCCGTTTTTCCTACGTTTCTCCCGTTTAATTGGGAAACTCCTGGAATATCAAAAAATTACCTTCTTAAAGTACCTCCCTAATACGGTTTCCTTTCACAAAAGGTGCTATCATCAAAAATCGAAGCAGTAGTGCTGGTAGAAAAGTTGTCCACGAAAACACTAAAACTAAAAATCATTGTAAAACCAATATATTCCTCACTTCGTTCAGAATCTATAATATATATAAAAAAAAAATTATAATACGAAATATGAGTTTCCATTTTGTTGACAAAATTCGTCTAAAACTTAGTCAGAGATTAAATTTATATACATGTGAATACACATCATTGCTGAATCATTCGGTCTTTTCTGAAATATTTTAATGGGCAAATTATAGATAAAATTGTATAATAAATATATTATTCTATATATTGTGCTTAACATAATATTTTCCATATATTGTATACGACGTGTTATTAATTATAACGTGTTATTACGAATTATAATTCGTGTTAATTTGCCAACTATTTTCCTTTTTTTTTTTTTTTTTGAATTTTCAATGACTAATTCAAAGTCTAAACTCGGAATCTGGTGGGGAGGTCAAGACTTCAAGACCCCTTGGTAAAATCGCCACTGTACTAATGAACAATTCTATTAAACAGTAGATGGGTAAAAAAAAAAAATTGAAACAACTAAACTTTTTTTTCATACAAATTTTATGCCATTATGTAAATTAATTTATGTACCTTAGCCATTGTAATTTCGTTGGCAGTGTTATTATGTTTTCGAATATTTATCATTTCTCAGATCTTTATTATATTCGGACAACTGCCGATGACCCAAAGTATCATAAGAAAAAAGAAAGGGCGCGATTCATAAACAGGTATGAATAATTTTGTATTTTAAAGTGCCTAATTGTATGATAAAATTAACCTGGAAAATAAAATGGACCTATAACGAGGTTTTGTATAAACAAAAAAAACTCGATAGACCATAATATTATAATAAATGCGTTACCGAAACAAAATGTATTATTTAATTGTAGTTTGTTTTTATAGAATTTTAAAGCAATTATCAATATACTCAAACTTTGTAGTTTGTGTTGTTGTGTAATAACGATGAGACATTTCCAGCTTCGATATTTACTGCAAATAACATTTATAAATTTAAAGGCGTTGTTATTTTTGCGGACAAAAACGATTTTCCGTAGACATAAATGTGCAGGGCAAAACAAACACAAAAGGCAAACATTCTGTGCTTTGTGAACACACTAAACAATAATACAAATGCGTATGATTGAATCAATTATCAATGCACACATAGTAGAGTACATTTAAACGTTTAAAATGGCTGTGAAGAAAATATGTGCTGTGAACGCAAGCTTATATAATTCCATTAGAAAAATCAATAATTACATTAAACAATCACGAGAAGTCTAGTAATAAAACAAAATATTTTATTTTCATCTGAACAGATTGCACGGTTGAAGAAAAGAAATAAATACGTCTTTATTAGGTATTGACTCTTGAGTCATGGCCGGTGTAAATTTTCCAAAACTCTGTTTTGTGTATGGGTTGATCAATGGGTTATCAATGATCAATAGTCTATCACATCGCATTTTTTTTATGTTTTCTGTAGTCAAATAGACCAAGTCCATTAATAAAAAATTCTAATAATTCTTACTTGGCACTGATGGTATAGTAGTATGCCATAATTGTCCTTTCCCCGCATATAAGTACAGATAAGCTTTACTAGACAAACGGGAAGAAGACCAAAGTAAAAAATAATAATAATAATCCTACTCAGAAAGGAACTAGGTTACTAAAGATTTTTTGCTAAATTTAAAATCAACGTTTAGCTAAAAAATAATTTGCAATACATGGGCATTATTTAATTTTATCGTTGAACGCGTATAAAAAATAAAATTATGAAATTACGCCTGATCATTAAGAACAAATTGATAAACTTTATATACTCATTTTTTTTTATCATGTTAATAGTTAGATTTTGGATGCTAAAAAAAAGAACAAAAAAAACAATTGTTGGTATAATTTTAGATTTTAAATGGAGCAAAGAATTCATTGATTTTATAAAGATGTTTGTTTTTTTTTTTTTTTATATGACCAATTTTTCTACCAGAAAGCTTACTCCGATGTATATGATGTAGACCGAAAGGAAATTTTCTTAGATTAGTACTTTAGGAAGGTCATTTTTTGATTTTCCCAAGAGTTTTCCTAGCAAATGTGAAAAACCGTGAAAAAACATGAGAAAAACGAAAATTGGTACAGTATTAAACAAATATTATTAAAGAAAATATATAATGTCTATTTAATTATTTGACCATAATATGACATAAATATTATTGACAAAGCACCCCTATCAACTGAACTTCGCTTAGAATCGTTTTTTTGATAGTAATTAATTATCGATGCTTACAGATATATTTTTAATTCCCGTCTGTATCCTACCTTCCCAATTTCCTATCTACAACAGTGGCTGCATCTGTTCTCATATCTTACCTTGTTTTTGTTGTATTTTTAACTTGAATATAATAATATTACAATAGCATTATTGTTTGACGAGACTCCTACACTCAAAAAACTTCGAAAATTGTATGGAATCTTTACTAAAACTTAAAACTTTGGCGTAAAGGAGAACAAAGTGTATTAGTGACGCATGAGAGGTGACGCACGTGACAAGGTGAAATTGCAATTTTATGAAAACACTGTTCCAAAGAATATTTCTTAATACGCCAAAAATACCACTTTCGCAAAATGTTGACACATAAACTTTTACCGTGATGTCAAACACACTCAAAGGAACTATTATAAATATATATATATATAGTGTTATGAGAATAAAGATTTATTTTTCTCTATCACTGGATTAAAAATTCGTTACGGAAAGTACGGGACATATTGCAGGTGTTTCATTTTTGTATTTTGTTTAAATAAGTAATGGAAAACTAATCCATTATAGTATATTGAAAAATCGATTGTATATATATAATCTCACAGACCACGGTATTGTAGGTTTATTATTATTTTTGTGCTGTTTGAGTTCCCCTTACACTTAATTTTTTTATCCTTTAGGATTGACAAAAATTACTTTTTATTTTAATCACTTAATTTTGACGGTTTTCCTTTATTTTTTTTCGTAGTTTATGTCGAACTTATAAAATTTCAATCAAGTTTTTGGATCAATAGCGTCTTTGAGTGGTTGGAAGATAGGGGCAATAGTGTCCTCCGAAAGCTTTTAGAAAGATAACTTAATAATAAAAATAAATGAATAGAAAGATGAATAATAACTTAACTAATAATCAACTAAAAATCTTGTGCCAATTATAAACACTAAGGGGGGTTTTTGGTAGAAAATGTTGTCTAGTTGGTATATTTTTAAATATTTCGTTTTACTTTTCTCAATAACAGGGGAAACTGAAGACACAAGATTTTTTTAAGAACAATGGTTTCTAATCAAAATCGATTTTTTTTTTTTTTGTTGCGATTCAGTGAAAAATATTTCTACTTACCTAACATTTCCTCAAAAGACCTCTATCTGTACATTCAGGACGTGGTACAATTTCGAAAATATTTTGGTGCGTTTTAAGTTTTTAATAGTATTATGGAGTATTATGAAAAGTGTATTATACTACCGGTTTCAAATTGAAAATTTATCAACAGGTATATCACAGTCAAAATGTAAAACGAGACTGAATATAAAAAATTCGTTTTATATAGAATATAGAAATAATTAATTTTTATTAGGAGAGATTATTTAAACTTAATATTATTTGACATAGATATGTTAAGAAATATAAATTATTTGGCTATTATTTATTATAAAATTAAATATTTAAGATCTTAAATGAGTTGATATACAATTTGAACATTTAAAATATTATTAAAATTATTTTTCTTTATTTCATTGTGTATGTGTAATTACACATAAAACTGAATTAATGTAAATTTTATTTTAGGTATTTAATATTTTTTTATGTCTGTATTATTATCAAAACTTATATTATGGTTATTTTCTAAAACATGATTAGCGAAATTTAAATAAAAGACAGTCTTTTTAAATTTTATTTCCGAAATGTGTTCTTCACATCTTATTTTAAAAATTATTTTTGTCGTACCTATATGTAATTTATTACAATTCCATTTAAGTTTATATATACCAGCATTTTCAAAAGAAAGAGGATTATGAAGTTTTTAGTTATATTGTTTATATGTTTGGTTAAATTATTATTAGTTTTAAAAGCGATTTTTACATTATTTGTACTATCGTTCAGAATTTTAGCAAAATTGTTGGACATATTATTTTGATATTTCATATTACAATAGTTAATAAAATTATTTGGTGAGTTGTGTATTATTTTTTCTTTAATACGTTTTTGCATTTTTTCAATAGTATTCAAGTTGAAATAATATCTATGGGCTATATTATAGATAATATTGCACTCGTGTAGATAATTATGTTTATTTAATGAAATACGTTCAAGCCCATAGAATATTGAATTAAGAAATTATATTTTTTGATAATAAGGATGATTAGAATCATGTGGTATTATAGCATCAGTTTGTGTACGTTTCCTGGAAATAATGAAATCAAATTTACTGTTTATTATGGAAACTGTAAGATCTAAGAAATTAAATTAATTATTTATTTGTATTTCGAATGTAAATTGAATGTTTTTTTTTATTTTGTTTAAGTAGTTAATTAAATGTTCTGCTTGTCTATTCGAACCTCTAAAAAAAATAAACGTGTCATCAACATATCTATAATGTGCTTTTATATATGGTCTGTATATTTTGTTGTTAATAATATTATTGGTTTCATAATTTTTCATGTGAATTTCAGTAAAAGACCATTTAAAGGGTCGCCCATAACTAACCCATCTTTTTACGAATATAATTTATTATTAAATTCAACTACGAGTTATTAATTTAACTTCCATAATTTTCAATAAAGCTGAAAACAATTTATTAAATAAAGGTAATAAATTAAATACATTTCAAACATTAAACTTTCAATAAATTAAAAAACAATACAATGTGAATGTGTTATAAATTATATACAATTTCAAAATCAAAATCAAACAAGATATAACTCATTACTCCAAGCGACGCATTCATTAATTAATTAATTTTATTTTTATATATAAACTTGTTATTTATACATTTATTTAATTTAATATTTAATTTTTTTTTTCGATTCTGGGTTTGGGAGATCCAGACATCTGATCCTCAGGTACATTATTTATATACAGAGTGACCCACGGAGACATACCCATTTTAATATCTCGAAAAGTACTTACTTTTTTCGGAATTTTTGTTTTCGGAAAATATGCGAAACAAATAGTTAAAAAATTCCACGTCATCATTTTGTCCATTCTTATAATTGGGGGGTCAAACAACTACCTAATTTTGATTTTCAAATGGAAATTTATATTGGATATTCCTGAAATTGGTTGAGTATTAACTAAAATAGTTTTTGATGTTGACATTCTTGATTTCCATCAAGCCATTCACGAGTTATTCTACTTTTATGTTTAGTCGAGTGTGGGGGGAGAGAGTAGTGGATCACTATCCAAACCACCACTACAAAAATGCTGCACCAAAATTGTTTGATATACTGCAATGGGTATATATTCATGGGACACTCTGTACATAATATTATATAATATATGTGTGACGTGCTTGTATGAATCATATAGTCTACCCTCTCTAAGATGAGCACTCAAGCGTGTCACTGTTTTGTATGGTGATTCGTCCATAGATACATATTTTATTTTGGCTGTTTCAAATCTATTTTGAGTATTATTTCGATAGCAGTTTTGTTTTATACATTATGTACAGTATAGGGTGCAAAATTTTGTCCAATATTAAAAAAAAAAAAAAAAAAAACTGTTTATATTCATACGCGTGCGCAGACTTCACAGGCAAAGGGTCAGGGCCCAACACTCTGCCAACGATACGATTACTGTGTGGTAGGGAAGGATGTTAACAAGGGGACTATTGCATTGTATTAAATCTGAAAACGATGATCGGGTATGTTTTGATGTGTGTGATGTTTGTGCCGAGATAACTTTTTGACATTCGATGATCACTTCTGACAATTTGAAGCAGCTCCTAAACGTTTAACTAAACGTTTAATTAAATTACCCCTTCTCGAATGAGACGGTTATATATATGTACGAAACAATAGCTGATATTGTCGAATCCAGTATATAATAGCATAGCATATTTTAACAAGAAATGCGTTATCAAGATTTCATTAACTGTACATACTACATACCGTTATAACCTAATACTACTAATATTATATTATATTAATTAATATGAAATTTAATCATCTCTATTTTCTATTGTTATGCGATGCTGTATCCCGAAAATATCAGATTTAGATCATTAATTATAGTAGGTACCTACCTAGTTAACTGTAGGGCAACATTTTGAAACAACGTTTTCATTCGAGTACCTACACGCAGACACTGCATTTGTGTCAGATTTATTGTTGTTGAAAATTGAAAAATTACGTTCATTTTTATTTTCAGTAGCTATTTTTAGTATCCATTCAATGTAGTTAATTGAAAAATATTATATCAAATAATAATTTCGATAACAGTAACAAAATAAAAAAAAATTAATATAAATGTTTGAAAACACCATTGTTAAATTCTCGTGAATATGTAGGTGTTCAATGACTAGACGTCTAGACTTTTAGCAATTAACGTATTAATATTTTAGAAAAATGTATATTTTTTACCAACTAGTACATATTTCAAATTTTGTGAGAAGTAAATAACATATTGATTTTACAATGATTTGTTCGTTTTGTATCTGTAAACAACTTGTCTACTAGCAACCGTGCTTCAATCAAAAATTATATAGGAATACTTTCTTATACAATTTTTTTTTCTAATTACCTTGTGTATTTGAATAGGTAATTTTTTAATTTGTTCAACTATTAATGAATTCTTGGTTACCTCGAAAAATACGACTAATAGTACTTTGTTCAGAATCGCTTTTTTTTTTTTTTTTAGTAATGGTTTTTCGTTTTTTACCGATATAAATTAAATTACTCTGTATATGTTCCTTTCTAACTTTTCTCTTATAATTAAACACATCTACACTATTAGCATTTTTTTTTTACATATTTATTTTTCATAAAATGGTCATCGCTTGATTATTTAAAGTAGTAGTTGTATAAACATTTATTCCCGAGAACCATACAATACTATTCCATGGTGATATTAGTTTAAGAGAATAATTTATTTTAAAAAAGTTTTATAACATGTTTCACGCAAGAAACATTACTAAAATGTAGAGATACCAAGACAAAGTTATACTTTATTTAATTATGCTCTATTTTTATGTACTGATATGAAATATTTTTTACGATGAAAAGTAATTGAACCAAGGTGGTGACCATTTTTAATATAGTATTCTAGACTGTGACTGTGATAGAGTGATGATATAGTATAATAAAGCTGTATTAGGATAGTGTAGACGGATGTAGCCACTGTTGTAGGTAAGAAGTTGGAAAGGTAGGATATAAACGGGAATTTAATGTACACCTGTTGGCAACGATTAACCATTTACGAAAAAACGATTCGGAGTTCGGTTGATATAGTATTGCTTTATCAACAATACATAATATGTCATATTATGGTAAAATAATTACACATGCATTGAACATTTTTTTTAATAATATTTGTTTAATATTGTACTTATTTTCCCGTTCTCCCGTGTTTTTTCCCCGATTTTTTTTACATTTATTTGGAAAATCAAAGGGATTTCCTAAAATACCTCTCCAATCAGATTTCCTTTTAGAAAAAATACTATAATTGCAAATTGGCTAAAAATTTGCTGATATAAAAGTTGTTCACAGTTAAAAAAAAAAAAAATTAACATCATTGTAAAACCATAAGTTCTTCACTCCACTCAGAATCTAAAACCGATGTATATGATAGTTTGATTATCAAACCTGACCCACACTTGGAGACGATCGTTAAATCTTGCACTTAAGTACACTATCTATTTTAAACCGATATTTTTTTGATTCCAATTTTTTTTTTTTCAATCAAGCGTTTATTAAGTCAACACTTTCACAAAATTAATTTTTCTTAACACTCATAAAAATGGGTACATTTTGAATTTCGTAGTTAAGGTCTTTTAGAACAACCTAGTATATTTTAGTATATTTATGATACAGAAACGTATAAAATTATGTATATTTCAATTAAATTGATTTTGAAGGGTATCGAAAAACCGACAAAAGATTCTTTGTTGCGCCATGCTATACACAATAATTGGGCTTTACAGTTGCTGTTTATGTACAGCATAAGTAAGTAATGAGTAAATAGTATATATCTATTTCCCAAACTAATTGTAATCATTAAAATTTCAGTCTCAGTGATGTTTAATTAAAATTAATTGATTTAGTTTTTTGTCGGCGGGTACTCGGTTTATTTTTCTTAATGATTCTAGTTTTCTTTAAAACTCTTATTTGTAGCTGAATGGTATTTCGATACTGTCTTATATTTTTTTTTAATTTTGTTTTAGTGTATTTATTTAATGTTTCTTTTAGAATGGTTTTTTTTTTTTTTTTGTAAACGTGTTTGTACAGAAAAAAAAAATCTCAATTCCAGAACCAATGCAATACAATATACGTATATAGTTATATAATGATTAAAAAAATATACCTACAGGGTATATAAAAACATTGTGTATCAAACATATATTATTATTTTTGTGACATCCGGCTAATATATCATAAATATTATGACGTCTAACATGACTAGAAATATTCTCGGGTATCGTTTTAACATTATTTTTTTCAGAAAATAATATTTCTTTTTTGTTTATTCGTTTTAATAGGATACGCCAAGGTATCGATCATGTAAAAATTTCGTATGCATATTATGCTTGCAGGCAGTTGATAAAAGGTCGACAAAGAAAAACAATTTCAAATAAAATTAATCCACACGTATATGACATAGGTATAATGTTTTAGGTCCCGAGTTTTCATTTTTTTTTTTGGATGATGTGTAACACATCATTTTAAAATATATTATATGTGAAGTTTGATGGAAAAACTAATTTATCTTCGTATTTTTTTTAGATAAATTATATATATATATTCTTTTATTTTTTGATGAAATCACGTGACGAAAAATAAGGTCTATACTGTATTTTTTTATTTTTTTTTATTCAGATTTCACAATATTTTATTAGTTTACTACAGTTTTAAGCATTCAATCAATGTCATCACACCTACTCGTGTAATGGCTTTTTATTTTTAAAATTGTTATAGTTTTAGTACTTCCATTATAATACTTTAATAATGTTCCTAAATCAGCAAATGTATTATTATATCTAGTTTTAGTTCATATATCTATGTTGAATATAATATAGATATATGATTAATAGATAATATAGATTAATTATCTTATAGATATGTCTTTAGGAAAACATTTGTAACATTTTGTGTGATTTCGGAGCGATATTACAATAGTTTAAAACAGTCGGCGAAAAGACAAATTACATTACTGTCGTTTCTATGGCGGAACCACGTAAGTCGATTTTTCGAAATTTTCTAGGAGGAAGAAAATATTGATAATCGAGTTAAGTGTTTTCGTTTAATAAATTCTAAAAAGGTGCATTTGTGATATTTCATTATTATCGAAATATGTATTTTTGTTTTATTATTTATGGATAGGTGTATTTGAAATACTCCATTATCATAAGAAAAACAATAAACTATTTTATGTTAAAAACTTTTAAAATATGCGTTAAAATTCAAAGCATGGAATCATCAAAGAACAAAAAAAAGAAAACTTCGAGTTAGGTACGTGGTTTTACCATGAAGATGCAACGATATTACATTTTGTGAAAATACGTTCCACATATTATTTGCTATGACTACTTTTAACTGGTTAGTTCAATTTACATAATTTATACTATCTATAACTTAATAATGAAAAAACTTTATGCATTATTATTTTTATGAAACGTATAGAAATATCATTAAAGATATTATACGGGAGAAATGTCAAATGTAAACCGCTGTTAAAACTTATAATAGACTTTCTTGGCGCTGTAGGTAGGTACCTACCGAAATATTATTACAATATATCACGATGCGACGGGAAAACGCGAAAGTTAGAATACGGTATGTGACTGAAATTTCGATTTGCGTTAAGATCACGTCAATAAGGAGATGACTCCGAATTTATATATCACATTAGAATATAAAACGAAAATCAGAGAAACTGTGCGCCCATAAATTATAGCCTATAATAATAATATACAGGGACATTTTCGATCATTCGAGCAGTGGTCAGCCTCATGTCGATTGGGTAGTCACGGATGGCCGACAAAATAATGTATGAGTAAATAAATTCTGTGTCGAAAAAGTTATCATTTATCATTGTCAATGGTAAATACATACAACTATGGTGTCAACACACTGAACGTTTGGTTGATAATTAGATTTCCTACTAAACACGTGCAACTATTATTTATTATATTACTATAAAAAAAAAAAAAAAACAAAAAAAAAACTTTATACCACTGATGAGTAATGTGGGTAATATGAGTAATACAATACTGAGCAATTAATTTATATCTATATGCAACAATAAATCATAACTAACGAAAAACGGTTCTGGGTGAAGTTTAGTTAAATATATTTTAAATTGCTACGAATTTTTTGATTTACATTTTCAACGATTATAATAGTAAACCACGAATATGGATTTTCAATATTTGTAGTGACATTGTGCCACAAGAACAATTTATGATACACCTTTTATTAAATTGACTAGTATTTTATGAATTTCACAAAATAATGTCCGCCTAAAAGTCTACAAATGAAAAAATTATAATGGGTATAAATAGCGTGAAAATTACTAGATTATTTAGAAATTTATTTATAGGTACTAAGATGAGTTTTTTCTTGGGAAATTTTTTTTTGCGAGTGTAAACTGCATACATTTTTGTATGACGTTCCTTCATAAAAGATGTGTTTTATTTTTGCAAAGTGATACTTTATTTTAACATAATTTTTTTTTCAAGATTCATGATAGTTTTTCATAAAAAAAAAAAGATAAATAAATATTTTTGTTGATTTCTAATATACTCCTTGGTTGGGTCTAGGCATTTTCGGCGCTAATATTTTAGCACTGCTGCAAAAATAAATGCCACGGTGAAAATGATTTTCGGGATAAAATAATATGTAATATACGCAGTCGCATAAAAAAAAAGTGTTAATACTGGAGACGAGTGCGGCCACTGTTGTAGATGGGTAGTTGGGAAGGTGAAGTTAATGACAGGTTAGATTAGGTTAGGAGAGATGGTACACATAAAGTTATTTAATTTATACCTGTAACCTGTAATGATAAACCATTGCCAACAAAAAACGATTCAGAGCGAATAGCGAAGTTCGGTTACACATGTTTTGAAAGGCCGTAAATATTTACATTTTCATCAAAATTTGATTTTAAAACTTATATATATATATAAAAAAAAAAAACGATTTTATTGAATACCGTCTAGGTTAATAATTAAACATGAAGTTATTTTTTTATTATTTTTCGATTGGAGCAATATGTCTGGTAGAATACATTGTATAATATACAAAATTAAAATAATCAAATCGGTAACGCCGCGCCCGGAGCACCTGTAAATATTTATGTTTTTATCAATATTTTTGATTGAGCTCCACTCAGAATCGTTTTTCCTTAGCAATGATTTGCCGTTGCATACAGATAAAAGTAAATTTCTTTTCATGCAACTATACAACTGTAGTAGCCTAGGTATACAAACGTATTATCTTTGTTATTAAGTATATTTTTGGTTTTATTTTTTCCTTTATATTATTATGTATGCTCAAGGGGGAACTTCTATATTATTCTTTTGCCCCGTCGAACACGATGACATTAGGGTGTTGACAGCGCAATAATAGTATTGAACGATGCATCGACGGTGGCGGTCAGTGGGTCCTGTGGCCTGACCCGTGCAGTAACCGATAATGGGATACGAATCGCGCCGTCCATCAGAACCGCGGCGGTGATCGTGACTAAATAAACAGCCATGGTCGGTAATCCGTTTTACCTAAACTTGGCAGAAACAATATAAAGATAATACAATACATTATGCATTCATATAAAATATAGTCACGGTCGTGATTTCAGCGTCCGAAATTCCACCTATAATATGTGTTCATATGTAATACGTGCGCGTGTCGGTTCGTTTACTCGCGATACCGTCACGTTTGGGGAAAAGGGAGCGTCCGAAAAGTAGGGTCGGCGAAGTAACACGGCAGTGATGCATTATTATCGCAAGCTCTCGGTTGTGCATAGGGTTACATATTATTACAATTGTCAACACTTTGATTTATACGCTTGTCTCTGCGCGCGTATATCAATCAACGTGACCGGAAATCATACGAAAGAGGTTGTTCCATAATGGAACGCTGTTTTAGGTTTTTATCGTATCGTCGATACATCATCGCACGCGAATACAGCGAACAGCGCATCGCCAATTCGAATTCCCCCTCCCTCGGCGAGCTATTTTGTTTACATAGGCTAGTCCAGTTGATAATATAATGGATTTTCACTAGGCGACATTTCAAAATAAAATCTAGGACTCTGTCAAATTACCCCCGCGCATAAACAAAAAAATTAAAATCGTGACTATAGATTTCCGATACTTGTGTGTAGCACCACAAAAAAAAAAAATGTACGGGGAGTCTTGTATTAAAATTGCATGTGTTTATACAAAGCCAAAAAGATTTTGTTCAATAACTTATACAATTTTTGGAAAATTGGACTGCGTTTAGAAAACCCTATTATGAGTTTTCATGGGTTTTAATGTCAGATCCCTAAATTTATCTTTTACTGAATCAAAACAATAATACAAACTTAAAATTAGTAGAAACCATAATTACGCGATTTTTTTCGTTTTCACCCCATGTTAGTACTTACCTATAAAAAAGTACAAAACAAATGTAAACTTTCGAAAATTTGTTTTCCTTCCAATGATTTAATGACAATTCAAAAAGACAACTATAAACAGCAAGCTCCGTCATTAGAGTCAAATTTTCCTCTAGCCGAGTTGTTACAGATGCAATATTTATATATATTTTTTTTATAGTTTATCTAAAATGATGGTTTACTGGTGTTAATAATATTATTAACCTAAACTCCAAAAGGCATGATACTTGTACTATGCATAATGCACATAATTTATTTTCCCTGGCTTCATTAAGTACTTCACGGTCTCCAGCACGAAATTTTTAATTTCACGTGTAACAAGCAGCCCAATTAAAATTACAAAATAAACAACATGTTACCCCGGTATAATACAATAATATTATATTATTGAACAGGTAAGCACTGTCATTTAATCACACCGCATTCTGCGATCGGCTATGCAAATGTCGCTCTGGGGGATCGTTTCACTATGATGCTTTTAAATAAAACATTCATCAAAATTCCCGGAGTTGCTTTTCGACTTTAATAACGAACAATTAAAAATTAAAACGAAAATGCAAGACGGGATATCATTACTATTAAATTTCGCGCGTAGGCGAACAAAAGGAAGATGAGTTCCAGATATTTTTAATCTTTGCATATTATTATAGTACCGTCTCCTCCGTTCATTTATTATTATTTATAACGTACATATTTTAAGTTTGTTCATATTATGATGCAATCAGCCTTATAAAATGAATGTTTATATATTTTGTAAAAATTATTGCATTGTATACTTTTTATTTTTTTTGAAAATATCGATGCCTGAATAATAGCTGCGTTTATTAAATTTCCAATCAATCACTGTTAAGAGACATTAATAAAAGTCATATTCATTAATATTGTATACTTAGCCACCGAGGAAGAAAGATGAAAATATATTTTTTATTGGTACCCGAAAGAAAAATATTGTGGACGATTTTTGGGATTATTAAAGGAGAAAGAAAAACAAAGAGATACAGATGACATTTACACAAATCAATATTTTAGGATTTGTCAAAAAATAAAACTAAGATCATCTGCACAGGAATGAAAAAGTCAAAACTAGTGTCAAAAAATCATAGTGTGTAGAGCAAGCAGTACTGTGGTGTTAACGTATATTTGAGAGATCCCACAGCTATTGAAGAAAGCAATGCCAAAAGTAATGAATTGTTAGAAAAATAGTTCAGTTAGCAGTCAGCGATTTTTAAAATGTTTCTAATACAAAAATAAAAGTAAAATGAGTTTGAAAACCTAAAAAAGTCTATACACAAAGATCAACCTTACAAGGGTCCGAATATAATTATCGCACACGGGCATTTTAATCTGTAGTCACAGCATTGGCCAAAACTCATTATTAGGGCCAGTGATTGAATAGTAACCGCTAGGGAAAAGGCATTTAGGAAAGTCGCGAATGAGGTAGAATAACGTATACATTAAACAAGGGACATGGTAGTATTAGGAACTGTAATAAATTAGAAATTTCGGTGATGGCCAGAGATAAATGGAGGATTAGTTGTAAGACGACTCGATCTTAGAGTCCGAATAAATCCAAAAACAAAACAAATTAATTTCTTGTTTCCTTTATTATTGTTTAATAAATAATATATTATTGCTGAGATTACCTTGCTCCAGACGGTTTTAATATCTTATTGGCAGTTTAATATTTGTTCGAAATTTGATATTTATTATACTGATATATTATACGTTAGATATAAAAAAAAAGGAAATTGTAAATATGTATCTATTCGTTTATACGATGAGAGAATCCAATATATTTTGCGCAGAGATCGTAAACGCGCATTATTACCGATTATAATTTTTTACGAGGAACAATTTTCGACGGTTTATTTTTATAAACTGTCACACTAATGAAAGTGTATTCTATGCGAGAAAAAATAAAATGAAAGTTTTTATAGCTCGTAAAATACGGCCAATTGGTTACTCTCGGATTTTCTCAATTCTCAATACAACATAATATTATTACATAATATATATTTATATGGGAACACGGTTTTTTTTTTCTTCATATAATAATATAATATTTTCGTCGAAATTGCTCGTGGGTCGAAAAATACGAATCGCCTATAAAAGTTTAGAATGATTACACAATACTGGTCCGTTAACAAGTTTCACGAGTTCTACATGATGTGTGCACAGTTAACGAAAATAACGATTTTTTCTCTCCCTCGTAATGTTATATACTCTCGTTAATAACGTTACGCAAACGTTATTAATCGACAAGAGGGTAGGGTCGAGTTATTTTCAAACTGTTTGGGTTCTCGGAGACGCCTACAAGAGAACTAGAGAATTGGCTCATTATGTGTAAAATACTTTTATGTCAATATTAGCCGTGGCAGGCTTCGCCTTCTATAACCCCATAACATTATACATTTATAGAAAGTTTTTATACGTAGATACAACAAAAATTTAATGAAGATATATGAATTTCAAACACAAATAAATGTATTTATTTGTTCTAACAAAATATATATATATATATATATATATACACACTACAATTATATAAATCATCTAACAGCATATTCTTGTGAACATATTTTTTAAAATTCATTCAGAACAAATTTTTTTAATACTCAATTATATTATATTCGAAATGGCTTCTTAAAAAAGTATTTTAATGTATGTATATGTTGTAGGCATATAGTCAAATCAAGAATTTTACTATATGCTTAAGCAATTTGTTATATAGTTTAATTCATATACGAATTTACTATCCACCTAGAAATTTAGTTAAATGCCTAGTCATTTAATAAAATTCCTAGACGTTTAATAAAACGTTTTAATAAAAATTTTAACTAAAAGACGTTTAACTAAATGCTTCCATTCAATCTTTGTGTTTTTAAAAAAATGTTAAATGTTCCGGCAAATATTACCGAGCAAAAACCATGTATTCACAAGTATTAATTAAAAACTTAATACAATTTTTAATTATAATATTACTTTTTGATCATTTTTTTATACTTTTATCATACTTAATTATTAGTAATTAGTGATTACTTATTTTCATTTATAATTTAGGAAAGTTTCAAAACAATAATACTTTACCTTAGGACACGAAATTGAAAATATTTTATATATTAATAAATTATATAGAATAGCAATAAATACTGAATAAAAAAATACAGTACAGTTTTTAAAATTATGTAAAACATTTCATTTTTATTATTTGCCCGACTTGAAATAGGCATTTAATTAAATTAAATTACCAGGCATTTAACTAATTTTCTAAGTGGTTATTAAAATTGTATAAAAATTAAACTATTTGACTAAACAATAAATTTACCTAGGTATTTAGTGAAATACCTGATTTGACTATATGCCTGCGGCATATATCATATACATACTGATAATTGTTCAAAATCTTCCAAATACTTAACGAATATTTTTTTCAATATATTTGATATGGCGTAAGAAGATTTATATATTTAAAAAGTTACAAAAAAGAACATTAACTTATTTATGGATATTTAATTTTATCAGGTTCAAGAATATTATATATTTCATATTGGAATATTATTTATTTATTCTAGTAAATGGGTTTATCAGGTTAACTTTATGAACGTAAATTAAAATATTAAAATGATTTATTGAGTTAAAACAATACATTTGGAAGAAAACGCTTAGAACAATAATAAAATAATGTTTAGTAACATTTAAAATAAAAAAAAAAACCGTAAAATTCGATAATTATTAATTGAACAAAAATAAGAAAAAAAAAAAATATTTCTTAAGTAAAATATTAAAATTATATTTAAAATTACAGTCATACTTAATGCAATGGGCAACTGTATGTGAGAAGTTAAAAGGTAGGATAAAGAGAGGAATTTAATCTATATCTGTACGCAACGATTAATTTTTGCTAACAAAAAACGATCCTGAGCAAAGTACAGTTATGTATGTTTTAAAAAACCGTAATTTTCCAAACTTTCCTATGTTATTCCTATTTATTATGAAAACCACTAATAAAATAACTTACCTAAAGGACCACCCCGGACAAATATCCTTTCAGAAAATTGCTATAGCTGAAAATCGGAGCAATTTTGCTGGTAAAAAAATTGTCCACTAATTAAAAAAGGCCGTAATATTTAATAGAATATTTCATTCATTTTTCCAGTTATTCTCATTTATTGGGATAACTTCTGGAAAAAACAAAAAGTTATCTTCTAAAAGTATCACCGTAGTCAGATTTCATTTCAGAAAAAGTACAATATTTGAAAATTGGAGCAAAACTGCACATAGAAAAATTGTCCACAGAAAAAAAAAATAGTTTATAGACATTTTAATTTTGCGAGTATTTTTATAAAAAAAATATTATATATATGGTAGGTACTGTGTGGTAAAATTGTTATATTAAACAGAATTGCTTGAAAATGTGACAAGAGGTTTATTATAAGTCCTACTTAGTAGTTAAAAAAAAAAAAAAAAAATGAGTGCAATGTTATATTATTATTATTATTATCGTTTATTATCGTTATTTTTTTTATGAGAGATAATGAAATGTTGAAGAAAATCGTAAATGTTACGACCTTTAAAAACATGTATAATCGAACTTCACTCCAAATCGTTTTTCATTAGCAATGGTTTATCGCTGGTTACAGGTATAAATTATATAACTTGGTGTATCCCACCTACTCAACTACCCACCTAGAATTGTGGCCGCAACCGTCCCCAGAATAGGTTTTTTAAAATTTTATCGCATAAGTTTAAACTGACCGTGTCGTGTTTTAATTGTAATGATTTGCTTTACAGACGAGTAAATATTGAAATATCGAACAATATTTCCTCAGGTACACAAAGCTCAAAAATTAAAAAAAAAATATATATTATAATTTGTAGGTACTTTATTATGACTAAATTAAACAAATAAAACAAAAAGACGGACATACATCGCACGTAGGAGGTAGAGTTGAAAAGTCACAGAGAAAATTTAAAGTGTATATCTGTACGCATCGATTAATTGCTAACGAAAAACTATTCTGAGCGGAGTTAAATCAATAGTGTTGCATTTTCAACAATATATATTATGGTAAAAAAATGTCATGTACATTATATATTTTCTTTAATAATATTTGTTTAATATTGTACCTATTTTCCCGTTCTACCTACGTTTTTTCAAATTTATTATAAAAATAGATTGGAAAATCAAATTTATATTTTTCTGAAGTATTACTCCACTCAGATTGTCTTTCAGGAAATGTGTTATCATTGTAAATCGGAGCGAAATCGCTGGCAGAAAAGTTGTTCGCAGATAAAATAAAAACCCTATTGTAAAACCATTATATTGTTTGCTTATCTCAGAATCTAAAAACAAAAAGATTATTTTATTATTTTTTTATTATTAAGTAAAATATGTAGAAATTCGAAAAATTTCAAACAAATAGATTCAAAATGCAATAAAAAAAGTCCATTGGTATTCTTTGATAAAAGCAAAATGCCTAGTAGTAATAGTAAATTTTCAAGCATTTCTGTTCGGCTAAATAATTTTATTTACAAAAAAAATCAAATAAAACTAAAAAAAAAAAACTCAAATTCTAAACAAAAATTGATTTATGGAAAATATAGAAAATATACTAGAATTTATAAAATCTTTTTAAAAGAAGTTATAGAATCATATCTAGCATAGGTTGTCACGCTACTTCGAACCAGATTTTTAAAAATTTCAACAAAGTTTAATATTTATTACAAAAATCGTATATTTTTTTTTATAAAACCGATCTAGTTACTTTATATATTCTAGGTAAATGAAAATGGAAATTTTAGTCAATTGACCTTTACCTTCTGGGTTTTCAAACAGTATCAAAGTTTGTCAATAAAACATTTAACTTTATTCGAACAAACCTTAGGAAAAAATAATAATTTTTTTGAGAAAATGATTACACTATTGTACCTATAGCCTGTTATCACAAAACATAGGCGATACGTTATCTTCCGTAAAAATAATAAAATTAAATGTTTAAACTGATGTTGAATAAAATTGTGTATTTTAAAACCGCAATTTGAATTTTCAGGATTTGTATTTATTTTTTTATTTAGAATATTGTGAGGTGGTATAAAATTTGCACCATCTGCTACCCCCGTCTCCTGTAATCCATACAGCTTTGCATTCAGATTCTAGATGATAATGTAAAGACGAGGCAGTAATCATTTTTTTTATTTCTGAGATTAATGATTTAAAACCGGAAACTAATTACCGGATTATTCGAGACGCAGCCGCGCCAATGCGTTTTGAAAGTTATTATTTCTACACCGGGATTAATCATAAATTATACAAGTTTCGCTTTAATTGGACTTCGCGTTTTATAATCCTTAATAATAAAAGAATAATTAAGCGAATTCGATAAATTATTATTATTGCACCTACAATAAAATATAATGCTCGCCGAGCATTGTAGCGGTAATAAATAATCCATTATTCATTAAAATACAAACATTAAAGTTATATTGTATTATTAAGACGTAATTCGATTAATTTTTTTTTGACAGACAATTAATAATTAATCATTGTGGATAATGCGAGATTTGGGAAATTTTGGAAAGTGGACTTTGATAAAGGAAGAACGTCGCGGCTACACGCTTAGTACCGTAGAAACCGCGGTACACAGCACCTTGCCCCACGCGTCAAGTTCATATTATGGTGCCCAAATATTAAAACATAGAATTTATTTTGTTGTTGTGATTCTGGGAATATATTTTAAAATCGGTTCAATCAGTTTCTAAATGTCTGCAGTCTAATGATATTCGTATCCAAAATGCTTGTAATTTACTTCAGCAAAAAATTGGTACACTTGGAAATCTACGTGAAAATTACGACTGTATTGAATACCGAAAAATATAAATCGAATAATTAAGGTATTGTCACTCAGTCAGAATGTAAATGATAATGTTACGCTAAATCATATTTTGATGAGTTAGATGGAGACAGACGTTTGAATGCGAGAAAGGATAATTTTTAAAAAAAAAATAATATTTTTACCTGTAATTGATACTGATTTGGCATAATTACCTAATAAATTTACTGGATTGAATGAAGTAGTAATATATATACCAGGTGATTCATTGAAGTGGGTACACTCATTATCTCGAAAAGTATTTGTTTTCTAGAACATTTAAGAAACAAACTGCTCCACAGTTTTATATTTATGTTATTTTTTGTCACCCTTACTTTCGGGGGTGAAATCATTACCTATTTTAATTTTCTAATGGCAACCTATATTGAAAATTCCATAAATAGACGGAGTATTAGTTGAAATCAATTTTAGAGTTGAAATTCGTAATTCCCGTCAATCAATTGACGAAATACTCCAGGGACAAAAGCCAAACCGAGTGACCTACATTCAATATGCTTTACTACATTTCTTCTAGTAGTTTTTTTTTTTTTTATTGTACACAAGTAAAACTATATCGATTAAAAAACTTGTTGATTAGGTAACTACATATACTTAGAAACTAGTAAAAAAACCTCCTGATGATATAATACACTTATATGTAGCACAAATGCACAACAAAAGTGTATTTTCTATCATTAGCGGCTCGTTAAACTTTTATAAACTCGATCGGTGTACACTAAACTCTATATATTATGTATAAGCAAACTTGCACAACAAATTAATTGCCTTATTTCCCAGTACTGCTAGACTTACTTTTTTTTTTAATGTTTTTATCCAGTAACTTTTTAAATAAGATACCTATTTATAATATAGACGAGAATACAAAATAAGCAGTTGGGTAAATACAAATTTTGAGGTCCACAATGTATACAATATAATATGCATATTTTAAATTAATAATCAATAATTTAAATTTTTTATTGACAATGATCGAGTGGAATGCAGATTACGAAAATCTATATTATTTACTCTACAGCCAATTAAAAAGTTTTGCATTCGTGGAGAAACACTTATCAGTGGGTACACATCATTACGTATTCACGTGCGTAGTGATTGGTAAATTTCCATACACTTCTGGTAAATTTCGAATGCCTATAAATATACCACGATTCCCAAAGCAAATATCATTTGTCGAATACATCGAAATCCGAATTATATTTACATACATTTTCGATATTCTTATGCGCGCGCGATTCCCAAAGGTAAAGGTTATTTTTGATTTACACGGTACTAAGAAAAAAAAAGTTTGCGAGTTATATCGAACGTCACATTGTGCAATAAAAATATAAAAAGATGTACTATATTATCATAAATAACACGAACTTTAGTATGTCGTCACTCGTCAATATAATATTATACAGTATTTCAAAAAAATTGAATACTATATAAAGTTTTATTTTCTAGAATATAAATTTTATGTTAAACTCTAAAATCTGTCTGAATACTGCAGAAATATACATAATATATTTGATGAAATCATCAAAAAAATATAAATAAAAAATGTATTCTGATTTTATAGTGAGTGAATAAAACCCATGTCATTTAAAAAACGATAAACCATTGTTTGACGAAAGATGATTCCGAGCGCAATTCGGTAATATATAATTTGGAGTACCGTCATTTTTTTTTTTTGCGATTTTCGTAAATCATATAAATGATACATCACTACTCTCCTTTTGTCTAAACTAAAAATTAGTATATTTCGTCAACGGGTTGAATCGAAATTATCACACAAAAACGTATTTAAAATTTTACACTAATACTCCGTATTTTTTTTTTTTTTTATATATAAATCACTATATAAAAATCAAAAGTTCCGATTAATTCCCACCAAAAAAAGAATGTCAAATATAAGGACAATCTAATATTTTAATATTTCACATTGCTAAAATCAGAAACTGAGCGTTAGAAAAAAATAAAACATCACGTGACCGCATAAATGAATATATGAAATAATATTATACAAACGCATTTGACATTTCCATTTAATCCGATTAAATTTTATATAGTATTTTCAGTACAAAAATGGGTTTTTATTTTTTGTTTACCGAAAATATTATTTCGGTCAGTTATATTATTTAATAACGTTATGAAAATAATATTTTATGATTATGAAATGCGTGCGGTTTCGTTCGAAAAATATGGCGTTTTGTTGATTTTGTCGGTTTGGCTTATCCACGCATTTGGATCTGCAGGAGAGAGCTGATTTGTATTATTATTTTTTTTTTTTTCATATATGTGAAAACGAAATAAAATATAATAAAAACGGACGGTAAAAGCGGCGGTTTATTAGATATTTTATATAGCGAATGATAAAAGCACAAAAAGCAGACTATATTGAGGCTGGAGGCCATTAGGCATGTTCGTATTATTATATTCGCCGTAAATAATTTATTATTCTACGACAACAAATCGAATATGGCGCGGAGCCGAATATTGGACCGGTCGTCGGCTCGCACATGGAATATTAATATGATTGGTTATATTTTGATAACCGACAATAAGGTTTTGGGTCAAAATATCCGCGACAAAATGTGAATAGTAATATTATCTCCGATACTCGATATCGGTGGTAATAAACATCTATAGCTAAACACGTACATCCATTTCGAAATATCTTCGGTGGAAATAATTTTAGGCAAAACAATATCTCTTGTAAAAAATATCTTTCAATTGTCTCATCTCAGATAAAACTTAAATTTATTTTATAATTTTTAATTTAAATTTGTTTGTATTTGAATTACCTATACTCGGTTATTTAAATTGGAAAAAAATTTAAAAATTACCAAAAAAAAAAAAAAAGCTGCCCTAAATTGACGGAGATGAATGTAGCCACTGTCATAGGTAATTTAATTTATATCTACAAGCAACGATTAGCCATTGCTAACGAAAAACGATTCTGTGCGGAGTTCGGTTGATAGTGTTGCTTTGCTAACAATACGTGTATTGTATAATAGTAAAATAATTACATATGCATGATATGTTTTCTTTAATAATATTTGTTTAATATTGTACCTATTTTCCCGTTTTTATCGGTTTTCCTATGTTTTTTTCCCCGGTTTTACCATTTATCGGGGCCCTGGGAAATTATCTTAACGCTTCTGTCTTCCGCTCAATCCACTTATTTTAAAATTATAAACGTTCGGTTTTTTTTTTTTTTTTTTAATTTGTATAACTTTATGACGTAACTATATTTTTTAATAAAAAATAACAGTCGGTTTCGAAATGAGAAATAATAACGAAGTGCCCGTAGTTACGCCTCGGCTTATACATTAAAATTTGGCGTTGACGCGATCACGATATTTGTATTTAATTGCAGTGCGCTGTACACACTCAAGCGAATACTCAGCCAGCGAAAACATAATAAATATTTATGATTTCGTAATATGTATATATTTATATTATATTTTAGTTCAAGTTTTGAACCACACCAAGTCATTATACAAATTACATTGGCCAGATGGTACATAATTTTGTTTGGCGGCGGAATGAAATATCGGGCGCGTTTCACGGATATACGTGGTTACTTTAATATTTTAACTCTTATATTAATCGCAAAAGTACCTACCCCAGACAATTTCGAGAAATGTAATTTATTATCAGACCTGCTTTGCATACTTTGTAATTTATTTTTAAAGGAAAAGAAGCCTCCTTATCTTAATATTATTATTATAATCATTATTATTTTTTTTTATAAAGTTTAACCGTTTTAAATAAGTATATAATATTAACCCAGATAAAAAAAAAAAAAAACGATTTATTATTATAATTTTTTTTCGAATATTCTAAATGCGGAATGTTTGATTTATAATGATTTTTCTTTTCAACTTAAAGAATTATGTGAAAAAAACAAATATAAATATATATACCTATACTTGGAATACATAATTACATTTTGTTTACAGTGGTATCATATCTATACTATCCATCCGTCTGGAAATTTAAATTATTTCGTGCGGCTTTTAATAATTTTCGGCTCAGTGATTCTTTTCGTGCGTCTGACAAATCTGTTCGGTAAATGGGTATTAGGTAAGTGAAAGGTAATCAGCTTTCCTGTGGGAAAATGAAAATCCGTTAAACAGATATTATATCATAAGGCTTTTGATATGCTCGGTTCGTCACAGCTCGGCAAGGAGGGGTCCGTGTCAATATTATGACTGCGTAAATGGGGTATTACTTAAGCTCAATAAAATTAATAAACTTAAATAAGCTTTAGGCACGAAATCTGAATATTCATGGCGAACCGTTCCGCCTTGTATAATATCCTCGGCCGTAACTATAATATTATCACCTACTGTAGCCGTTAGTAGGTACGAATTAATGAATATTTCAATCTTTGGTTTAATCGTTTGACCGCTCACGGAAATAATTATAGGAGACAGTGGGACTTGGCCCCGGGCTCCACATTTCAAACGGGCATCATAATCACTTGGAAGACATCTTAAAATAGTCATTTTAGATTATTGTTCGTTGATCATGATTTCAATAAAAAAAATTTAACCGTGATATAGCTATGATCTTTAGTACTTGTATTTCGTTTGATTAAATATATAAATTTGTATTGGAGTAAAAGTATTTTGTACAAAATGTAATAATGGATACAGCTCTAATTTCTAACGCGTTGTAAACAAATCTGTACTTCTTTGAAATAAACGGTGCTTCCGGACATCAAAAATATAAATAAGTTTTTGTGACCGGTATTTTGTATAGAGCCAAATAATTAGACGCTGCGGTTATACATAATAAACAATCACACACGAAAAACGTAGATTCATGATATTATTAATTATACGTAGTCATAGGTACATTGTTATGCTAGACGCAGAGCGCATGATTACTTGTTAAAGTTAGAATTTTGCATGACTACTACAGGTGCCAATAGTAAATTATAATATTTTATGCCCACAAGAATATGGCCGTTGGAAATTAGTAGTATAGACTTGTTCCTTCTATCATGCAGCAAAAAGTCCCATAAAAAAAATGAAATAAAATAAAATAACCGTGAATTTAGCACAGGATCCAATTTAAACTTGTATTAGTTTTTTTTAGAAGCGTTTAAAGTTAACATTTTGGTAACAACCTTAAAAACCACGGCATTTGACATGTACTATTATCTTAATTGTTATGATTAACTTCTTTGGTTCCTTAAAAATCCTCAACAAAGACGAAAAAATACCGACAATTGCAATTTATTTTGTAGTTATAAATTAATACATTTTTCAATTTAATTTTTTTAAATGAAGTGTTTCTGTATTTGGAAAACACAAATATACAATCGATTCGATAAAGTCTTGCGAAAATAATTTTTTTTTTTTTTATAGTGTTTCTGTTGTGGATGTTTCCATCGAGTTCAAATTTACATTTAAAATTAAACAATAATAATGTCTGTGAAATACTAAAAAAAAAAAAAAATAAAAGGTCGTGCAAAAAATATTTTTTGCACGAATATTTTTATAAAATATTTTTTATTTCGATTGTTATTTTACTGTTGTTTGTTACTTAAAGGTGATAAAAGATAAAATGTACAATTGTACTTCGAAATTTCGTAGAATGCGTAAACAATTACTCAAAATGAAAATGTACAAAGAAAGACTAGACCTATGACAATAGGACGTATATTTTTATTATTATTATTTTTTTTTTGATATAAAATAATATATATACATCGCATTTTTTTTTTTTTTACATCGAAAATAATTGCGCTTATAAGCCCACTGAAAATACGTCAAAACCCAACAACTATAGAAATTAATTTTGATATTGTGGATTGTAATTTACATAAGGTTTTTTGCTTTGACCTAGGTATGAGCTTTTTGAAATAGTTAACAAATAATAGCAATACATATTAAAATATTGAACACAATACTAAATAATTTGAATTAGTTTATATAACGCAGCAATGACGTCTTTAATATTTAGAAGATATATTTTTCTTCTTGACATTATTTTAGTATTTATTATTTATACAACTATACCTGTTTTTTTTTTTTTTTTACTTCAAATTTCTTTACTTTTTAGTTTGAAAAATCAAATATTTATTGATACACCACGTTTTATATATTACCTACGTCCTATAAAGTTAATATATTAAAAAACTTGACCGCATTTAAAAGTAAACCTATCATCTATATCTCAATAATTACTAATATCTAACTGGATATTTAATTTCAATGATAATATTAGGGCAGATTAAATTATTAATTTCTAAAAATATACAAATGAAATATTTATACATTTTTTTACCCCGTTTATAATAATGACACGTATAACATGGTATAGTTTTCAAATTCAATATTTTCCTCCAAGGAAATATCCTAAATACGCCACTGATAGGTAGGAAATTATGTAGATATATTATAAATTATAATTGTATAAAGGAATTTTTTTAACACGAAAATAAATTTTGTTAACAGGGAATCAAATTAGCTTTGGATTTGGAGGAAAACCGAAACCCAAATAACGTTTCAACCCAATTTCTATCCATAAACCTCAACCCGACAAATTTTAAACCGAGTTTGTCGTTATCTTTATACATTTCTGTCATTACTTCATTTAATCAATTGTATTTATACAATTTATGTTCAATTATTTTATTTAAAAATCGGCTTTTTGTTTGTAATAAAAAATTTGAATTTTATTTGAGTCTAAATACCAGATTTGTATGTTATTTATGCTATTACCAAAATTTAACATGCAACTGTTATTTGATTAGTTAGCTAATCATAGCTCAATATATTTTTCAAGATAAAATTCGGTTATAATCCACACTTGGAACCCATTTAAACTATAAAATCCGATTTTAATCTGTCACCTAGAACTCGTTGTTAATACATTAAACTCGGAATCTGGAAAAAGAAAATTAATTTAATTTCCTGTTTGTAATTACTATAACGTTGCTAATTCGTCTTAAAGTGCGTGTCTCAGTTTTTGTAGTTTTATAGAATAATCGATTAAAATTTTTAGAAAACTATCATGTGTAACAACCATAAGTCCAACAAATTTAAATAATATAACAAACTATTTTTAGAAACACTTGTTTTATTAATATCAATTTGAATATCATTTGAAGAATTTTTGAGATACCTACGTCCTATTGCAGAATACGATGGGTTTATAAGTGTGGTTATAAGTATGTCTAAAATATAAAGCATAAAGTAATTTCAATAGGCATTAATTAATAATTTTGGTTGTTTTTAAGTTTGATTTATTCAGTTATATTTTAATAGTCATATTTATTATTTAAATATCATTACCTACTTTGATTAATACAAAATAATATGCCATACCAGAAATACGTGTAACGTCTTACAAGACATTGGTGCACCACAATTGTCTACACGTTGCGCCGTCTAATATTAATAAACGTAAAATTAGCTGCAAAATTTCATTACCGATATAAAAACGTATTCCACTAGGAATATTCTCGATATTTCATCGATAATTTTAAAAATATTTATATAAGATAAAACATAATTGCTAGAATAATAATCTAGATGGAGAATAAGTATACACGATAGTTTAATTATTTAAATAAAGATAATCAATCAGCAACTTTTTATTTAGACAAAACATACAGTTGTAGTGAAATTGTACCACATTGTATACACATTGTATTTTAAAATGGTTGTGTGAATGATGAAACGTTATAAATAATTTATTAAACCATATCAATATAAATTAAATATTTAACTAATATTATTTTTAATAAATATATAAATAATGATTCCCAACGATTTATGATACGGTTTAGTTTTTACTAGATTATTCAGTATTTATATTGTGTAACGGCTCAGGAAACTAAATCTCATTATATTTGAAAAATGATTAATTATTTTAATTAACAAGTTTAATGAAACCCGAACTTTTATTTACATGATAATAGTCGTATAAAAATTATATTATACGTAGTATACTGCTACTAGGTAGAATATACGATTTTGGTAGGTTTTAGTAACCTAACAAAAATCTAAACACTTGAAGTATTTTAGTAAAATAATTGGAGTCGATGGTACCATAGAAATACTGTCGTTGTGTTTTACTGTCATGTACACGACACATTCACAGATGTTTCTATTGAAATCTACTAGCTATAACTCCAATGTATTATTATCGCACAGACGCTTCCTCTGGGACAGTTACCATGCAAATATCAGAAAATAGTCACAACACTGACTATCACGATAGTTATTATCATAGTGCGGCCTATGTTAATATTGTTAAGTTTTTATACAAATAAATTATAGAAATACTTACTTAGAGTAAGTTCCTATCTAAAAATCCTATCATAAATTTGAAAATGTAAATTTTCTAAAAATTATTTATTAAGAATTAAAATGGTATGGTATTATATATTTTTTAGATTCTGAGCATAACAAAGGAGCTATTGGATTTACTAAGATGTTTTTCTTTTTTTTTCTAGTCTGTGGACACGTTTTTTCCTAGTAAATTTACTCTGATTTTTACGTGTAGCAATTTTTTTGAAAGCTCAAGTTGTCTTTATGGTATCTTAAAAAAGATTAATTTTGTCTTATTTTTGATTTTCGATGATATTTTTTTAAATAAAAGCATTAAGTGGGAAATAACGTAGAAAAACCTACAATTTCACGATTTCATTATTTTATAAAAACATGGACGACGTTACTAGATTTAATCGAAAAATCACAACACACCTTTTTTGTTGCCTTTTTTATTTACTTTCTTAGGTATCATCGCCAAAACGTTTGAGCCACTTTTGAGCTGTTAAGAAATTTTGATTTTGTGAAGTTTTTTGTTGTAATTTGATTATAAATACACGTAGAGACTAGAAACTCGGTAATAATACTTATATTGGACTTCCCTAGACGTGGTAAAATTTCCAAAATTATGAGATGACTTCTTTATTTTTATAAGCGTTTTGAAATAAAATTTAAACGAAAATTACAAAAAAAATTATTGCACTTCAAATTATGTACTACCGAATTGTGCTTGGAATTGTCTTTCGTCCTCGTTAAGCAATAGTTTATCGTTGCTTTCAGATATAAACTAAATAACCTTTTGTATCCTACCTTACCAACTTCTCACATAGAACAGTAGACCTGTGGCCGTTCCTATCCCCAGTATTATTTCTTTTTTTTATTTGGTTCCAATATTGCACTATTAAAAAGCCCATATTTTCAAGAAATTAAAATTAACACACTTTTTTAGTAACAATACTAATATTATTTTATTAGCATATAATAATAGTATGATGCAATGAAGCATTAATTCACTACACTCTTTTGTTAGTCGGTATACCTTGTTAATGCGTAAAATATTATTTTGGTTTACATAATATACGAATATAATACGTTTGAAAGGCTTTTGCACTTTTATCGACATAGCCATTAAATCAAAATTGATGAGGTCATAAATAAATACTATTACAATAACTCGGTATTGTATAAAATAAAAAAAATTGCATTTCAATAATTTTTATTTTACAAAAAAATGAGTAAATCTTGTCAATATGAAGGAAAATATTCTTTCACTATTCAGCAAATAAAGTATGATTCTGTATGGGGTTCATTTAATTAATTTGTTTAAGTAATTTTTTGTACCTGTTCATAACCGAGGAAACCGAGAAAAATAACAATAAACAATGTGTAAAATGCAAACGTAAGTCTCCTTTCATTTAAAATAGAAATTTAGCAATCTTGCTTCAAGACATATTGTAAAACTCTTATGCGTTCACTATGTTTTTATTCTTTCCTTCTACCTAAATTTAAAAGTGAAATATCTCGTCAACGGGTTAATAGAAATCAAAAATGTTAACATTAAAATGTATTTAAAGTAATACTCCATCTATTTATAGAAATTTGAATATAGGTTAGTGTCACTACAAAATACTTCTTAAATTTTTTGAAAAGTATAAGTATTTGAAAATATCGGTTTTAACTGCATTTAAAATTTTCAAAAATCAGAATTAGAATATATGTGAAATTTAACCAAAAAGAATGGGTTAAGCAAGATAAGCGAATCATCCTGTATATTATAAAGATACATTTTTGAGAGCATAGAAGTGCAATTTCGAGGGATAATTATATACTTATAGAATTTTTAATTTAGGTACTAAGATTAGTTAGTTGAAAGGTACCTGTTACTATTTCTGACCGTAATAGGTGGGTATTTTCATATTTCATCTACAAATCAATATAATCTAATCATACCTTTTATAAAGAAAACATTACTACATTTCACGCGAACGGAGTCATGGAGAAGAGCAGATATGTAGGTAATTCTAAAATGTAAATTTTTGAATTGTTTTGAACCATAACTGTTTGATCTAGACAAATGTTTAAATTCTATACTTTCAATGGGATATTATATATTATACGCAGCCCCAAATTTCATATTATATACCATTAGACTCATACTCATGCAAACGATGACAAATAGTGTATTATATAATGTATAGTGTACACCTAAACTCAATTTTGCCGTGTCAAATTAGCATTTACCGCATGTGACTCGTCAACAATGGCGAACATTATAATTTATCTGCGAGTAAACTTGCGGCAGTCGATTTTTCAAATCCAACTCACCCAAAAACTTGTATATTATGTATAAATTATTCTTATTTTTTTTTTCTGGCTTTTTTAGGGCGTTTATAAAATATTATAAACTTCCAAGTTGCATGCAATAATATATTGGTGTTTAAAATAGCATATAATAATATTATATGTTTGTCACATTATTTATCTGTACGTGACCTAATCTATAAAATAGTTTTGTTTATTTTTTGAGAAACCGTAAGGGAAAGTTTATCGTATAAAAATGGATAGGACATTTATTACATTTTCCTATTCCAGTTTGATCTAAATAATGTCGGGCTTAGTGCAACAACACGATAAGTCTACTTTTCGATATTGCTTAGAAGAAAATATCGTTTATGGAACTTGTATTCCTTTTACCCAGAATTTGGTTAACCCTGCAGACAAACCCACATCACTATTTTCTCCGTATCGATTAGATGGAATTACATTATTTTCATACCAAATTATGTTATTACAACAAAAACCTTTTGCCTACAGCAACGTGTAAAAAAAAAAATTACCAACTATTGTATAACACGTAAGTGTCCAGCATTATAAATTTGTAATATTATTTGTGCTAAGTGAAGTTTTCGATTTACTTGGCGAAATAAAATAAAATTTCCTAAACAAATATCTTATAAGTATTTAAAAAGATGTAAAGTATTTTAAGTATTTATTTATTTATTTAAACTTATTTTATCCAGCATTATAATAATAAAATAATTAGTAAATTGTATAAATTTCCTTTTTATTTGCTATTATAGCTGTTTAAGAAATTTTATTTGCTCTCACCAAGTAAATCGAAAACTTACTTAACACCAAAAAATAATATCACAACATTATGGTGCTGAGATATGTAGATATGAGATATATAATAACTGGTGATTTTTTTTTTTTTTTTTAGACTTTTTTTTACACTTACACTATAGGAGAAATGTCTTTGTTGTGATATCAACTTTTTTATGCGATTAATTTTAACATGCATTACTGAGAAAATATTGTTTTACATTATTTTTTTTAGATGATCTATTGCTAATTACGTATTATTATTATTCCAAAATACTTTTGGATTGCACCCTAGCAACAACTAAAGGAAATTTTAATTCAAACATAAGCTTATTGATTCATATCAATATCTTATTTTGGTAACAATTCTGAACATTAATAACCATAACTTCTGTTCTATTGAACCGATTTACACAAAAGCAAAATAAGGCACCTCTCAAAATATTTTCAATGTTTTGAAATAAATTAGAAGTCAATCGATTCTATAGTTTTATAGTTATGAGTGCGCGAAAAATATGAACCGTTTTATATGTGTTTAAGTGGGAACGTTGTTGATCGATATAATATACACTGTTATTCGCAACGTTTCTTTTTTTTACTTAGCGCGTGCAATGACCGTTGCACTGGATATGCTTATCAAAATGATTAAAAAGGTATTCTTTTTTCGAATATATATTGAAAAAGATGGGCTAACATTTAACAATCAAAATGTATGCACAATTAGAATTTTTGGGAGTTCCAAATATTTTGTCATCAAAAATAAAAAAGTAATAAATTAATGAAATAAATGTTTTAAAAAAAAAAGTGTAGAAGAATGCCAGATTTACTCTCCTATAATGTACTACTGAGAAGGAATAGGGACTTACAACCACGGACATTTAATTTTCATGTACCAGACCGTTTGAGCAAAGGTGTTGCGTAATAATAATTATATTTACGAACAAATTGTTTTTATTTTTGTTTGCCTTAGAAAATGGAATACGGATTATGGTCACACATGTCACTAATATTATACAATAGTGTCGCACGAGTGTTGTGTGTTGAGAAATGTGAGAGAAACTAACTTTTGGGACCTTCCCAACAACGTTTTCACATCCAAAAAATGTCTGAAACAGTTACGGTAACATTAATTAATTTAAAATTCAAATTGTACTATATTTTAATATAAAAAAGGTAAGAATATAGTTAATATTGTATATGTACAGTAACTATATATACGAGTGTTTACTTGGGTCTATATGCTAATTGGGCCATATTTTCAGATGCGCATAATGTACCTACGTGCTAACGAATACTGGAGTTTTGTCGGTTCAGTAACTTTCAGTGACGTTTTAAACAAGATTACCAAAAAGAAATAAAACAGAACAGGTACAAATAATATTGTTATTCTTGTTTAACATGATTTTAATTTATTTTGTTTGTTATTATCTATTATAAAATAATAGGGATAGTTATACTATATTATTTTTTTTTTTTATATAACACTAAAACGAAATTAAAAAAACGCAGTATAACGTTATAATACGTTAAAATTATAACGTATTAATAATAAATTCATTCCATGAAATCGCAGGAAAAAAAAAAAATTAAAATATTAAATAATGGCCCCGATTAAATGTCTTTCCGTTCTCGTTCTTATCGTAACTATAGGCTATCATAATTTTAGATTTTAGACAATGTTTATAATATTTAAATTTATGTACTTCTAGATGAATTATAATATATATATAAGCCTGGTTAGCATTATTCAAATGACGCGGTGTTACTCATTACATTCCGATTTTGTTTGTTTTTATTATCACCGGAGGTCAGGAGAACGGATTTATAATATTATTAAATAATTAATATTTTGTGGTTTGAAACATATTATAATGTCGGTTGACATCAAATTATCAAAACGATGTCAAAAAATGTGCACTTACTTTTTATTAGGTTTTAAAAACAAATTGGATTTTAATTAACATAAATGTTAAAACATTTCATTAAAAAATAAAAATTACGTGATCTGACGTGTAATTAAATTTTTGATTAACTGAGTAATTCTAAGTAATATTTTTTTTTATCATGTTGAATTTAAAAAACAGTATGGCGGTAACACATCATACGTCAAACTGCAGACTCAAAGTCATTTTCAATCAATTTCCTGTTGACATTTTCTTCTTGTATTATTTTTTTTTATAATCAAGGGATTTTAATTAAATTTAAATTAAATTATAAATATTAGATATTTTAATTTACACAATCTGCACTATGCCAATATAGGTTAAACTTCACGAAACAACTGAGTCTGAAAACTTTATAATCGAATATATATCGAATTCTAAGACAAACATAATATTATTTATTAGCGGTCTAAGTTTCGGTGCAGCTACGTGACAGCGGAACAAACTTGTTTAATATCCGCGCACAAACTCTTTGTACATACCAAAAGCCTATTGAATTAATAATACGCAATATTGCAAGTTACAATAATTATTTATTTTAGCTATTGTCTCGTATAATATGTGAGACCCTTATAAGGATGCTACATACACATTACTTGTACAAGTCTCATAATAGCGCGACATAGCAGATATACGTTAAGCAGGACAAACTTTTTTCTCTGATGGTTTTAAAATTAGAATAAATTATATATACCTATTATCAGACTTGGAGAAGAGAACATTATTTGTATTTGTACGCTGATGTTTTTCGTTATTTTAATTTTGAACTTATATAGTGTGTGGTGTAATATCACAATTTCAAAAATAATTTTACCTTGCTTGAAAATAAAAATATCGAAGAAAAACTAACTTAAAAATACATATATTTATCAAAAACTTAAAGGTAAGACATTAAGTTTTTGATAATTGGACAATTCACAGAAATCTGCAGCACAAAATTGGTTCTGCTAAACGAAAATGTGCTTTGTCGTCTGTTTGTAAATCGGAGACAATGAGTGCATACGTCCCTATTAAACATTTTATACTTTATAGTTTCAAACATTGGGTAATTTTTTATTTTTAATAGGTACATTAATTAATACTATAAATTGAATACTGTTGTTTCGTTTTTAATTTTTTTACAGGAGCTTCAATTATTTTAGCTCATTGACATTGGAATTGGCAGTGAAGGGGACTAACCCGTTCGAGAACTATCCACAATATATTCAGTTGTACAACGGTGGACCCCGTCATGTCATCACCGTATTTTAGATTCTGTGTGCCGCAGAGTAAGGACCTATTGATTTTAGAATCTTATTTTTTTTTTGTCGGTAGGTGTACCGTTTTTTAGTCTAGAACGAGCTTTCGAATAATATTGCACGTTTACCAATTTCTATACAATTCGTAGTATTCTAAATAAGTCGTAGTTTTTTCCCCCATCAATTTAAAATAATAATTGCAAAACCTGCAAGCGGCAAATAACAATGAAAAAAAAAACTGTCTGAATGATTTATTTACGTCAAATGCCAATATTTCAGTTACTATTAGCGTTTACCTTGAAAATAATAACCGTTCAGACTTGTATTATATATATTTCACTTTTAGAAGCACTTCAAACGCACAACAATCACAATATAATGAGTAATGACGTTGGAACGAAAATACAGAAATACGAAATATATATAAGTTAGGTACATTAAGAATAGAAAATTATTAAATATTTTAAAAAAAAAAATGTTTCAAGGAGAGGTTTAAAAATTTCTTGGAATCGTATACACATTTTTTATATTATATATTATCTATATTACTTTGGACGAAAGTTTGTGGAGAAGAGTATTTTTATTAATAAGCTTCAAATAAAATATAATTTTTACAAAAATATAGACTATTGCACTATATTTTATCATTTTACTTTTACGTATTACAAATATATTTTTCCCGATACATTTGAATATTTTTCGTGGCTGCCTCTGAATTAAATAATTTCAAAATTGGGAACTAGAGTTTTTTTTTTAGCCCGACTAAAGTGACAAAATTTTGATTGAATCTCAATTTGGTAAATTTTACTATGCCATTGCGGGAGGCAGGTATTTTTTGTAACTTTGTATGCCTTTTGTACTTCCTTCCAAATGAAGCCAGAGTATGACATTTTATTTGTAGATGGTGTAATTACTAAGTATATGTATTTTGGCGTAGCATAATTTTTGTAGTGGTGTTTGAATAGTGTTCTTCTACTTTCTTCCTGCCTAAACTTGTGAAATATCTCATGAACAATGTAACGAACCCAAAAGTTTCAGGACCAAAATTTATTTTAATTATTACTCGATCTATACACATAATTTTTATTGTAGGTTCACATTTGAAAAACCAAAGTTGATATCGCTACATAATACTTCCTTAATTTTGTGAAAAATAAAAGTATACGAAAATATCGTCTTTAACTACACTTACAAAGTCCAAAAATCAGAATTTCAATTTATGTATAAATTGTCTCTGAAAATAAGGAGTATGAATTAATGGATTACCCTATCTATAAGTATAATAACTGTCGACGATGTGCTTTTCGAAGATTTGAACTTTAAACCTCCAACCCAACGTCTATTTAAACGATAACATAAATATCGAAAAATGTTTTATTTATTTAAATATATATTTTAATTATAGGTAAAAATATAAAAAAAAAAACCATGAAATATGTAATGGCAACACGTTAGTTGGGAGAAAATTCGACATTAGCGACGGAGTTCTTACTATTCATGTGTTTTTCATAATAAAAGTTTTATCTAATTTTTACATAGTAAATTATCACTAATATTATGTTTTTGGTGTTTATTTAACTTGGCGATCTGGAAATCTAACACTACTTTCATCGTAAAGAACTTATGTATAAGTTGTTATGACTGTATTCGAAAATCTCAAAACTTGTAGTTAATATTTAATTTATAACCATTGCGACCCTCTTCTGGAGTTTAGGAAAAAGGGACCTATAATTTAGTGCTGCAACAACAGATTATGGGTCCCGGAATGTTTTCAAATTTTTTTTTTATTTTGAGCGAAATGAATTGTGCATTTGTTTTACAATAATGTGCACGATTTTTTTATTTTACGTTGGTAAAAAACTTCTTTACCAAAATCCATGCTCCAATCAAAAAACGACATGAGAACTTTTTTGTAATATTTTTGATTTAATTGGTGCATAACAATATTTTTTTTATGTTCGTTATAGTTTTTTTAAAAAATCAAGAAAAACATATGAAAAACCGTAATTCGACTACAAATAATTTTTGACTTGAATTTTAAACAGAATATTTAAATTGAAATCTTTCCTAGAGGTTGCAAAATGTTTAAAATATGTTGACGTATTTAAAGCTATTTATTTGGCTTTTTAAAACACTTATTTATTTTAATATATTATATAAAATTGTTTCAAAAGGTTGAACAATTTATGAAAATTGGATAAAAAATGTACACAATACATCATGCGTTGCATTTATTGGTTTAAAAAATGTATTTTTTTTTTTTTTTTTGTACAAGCAATTTAGGTCAAATTTTTACAAACATCTTAAACATCAATTTCAAAATAGTTTTAACCAAATTTCATTCGGAACCGTATTTCGTCTATAGTTATGTATACAAATTTAATATCTCTATGTATCTTACATTCCCAACTTCCCATCTAAAAAAGTGGCACACTAGTTGACAATATTTGTTTATTTTTAGTAATAGATTTTTTATTATTTTTTTTTTTTATATTATTCTTATTTATCTATATTCCATGTAATGATAATTTGAATTGACCCAAATTTCGTTATAAATTATTAATTTCACTGTCAATGATCAGTTTAATTTTCATATATTCTGAGAACGAGTAAACTATTTAATTCGTTAAAAACTCTGATGTGTGCCTTTTTTTCTTAAATCTAGAATTATTTTATTAGATATACATAAGTTCACCGAAAATACTGAAAAAGTTTACCCAGTAAAACTTTGCTGTTAATATTAAATTATTGAAGAATCTATATTTCATTTCAAATTGTAATGAATTACAAGATGTTAAAAAAAATACGAAAACATTGAAAATTGTATTATAATGGAACAAATAATATTATAATTATGTACATATATTTTACTACTGCATAGAGATTGAACAGCATGAAAAGTGATAGTTTTAAATTCTCAGCGCAGTGAGCATTCCTATTGTTCCTAGCATTTATGGTGCATGGTTTTTTTTTTGTATTCGAACAATTTTTTTTACAGAAATCTTGTTCCACTCAAACAACGACAAAAGAGTTTTTTTTTTTGTAGTATTTTGGATCTATATTTGGTACATAGTGGAAGTCATTTTGTTTATTTTCCTTGAAATTTTTTTTATAACTGGAGAAAATATGAGAAAATTTACGGAAATAATGGAAATAATAATTGATTAATGTCGATTTTGTTTGTTATTTTTTTTTTAGCTATTTGGTTATAACCTTAATTTTTATACAATTATTATATTGATGTTTTCCGGTTTAGAAAAATGTTTAAAACATTCTATCAATTTCTTAATTATTTATAGGTATTTGACATTTTCATGGTTTTAATTTTTTTAATTTAATGTGGATAAATTTTGTTGACCCACAAAAATACTCGAAAATTAAACATGACATTATTATCATAAGTTTTACTTAGTGGTCCAGAAATATAATTTATTATAATGTAGTAGCTTTTTTATAACTTAATTTAAGTTCAAATAATAATGACAATTGTACAAATTAGGATATTTTAAAACATATTTAACCTAAATTCGAAGAGTATGTTTTTACATTAGCAGCGATTTATCGTTCCACGTAGATTTACATTAAATAATTCTATGTATTACTTTTCTTTCTTCTCACCTACAAGAGTGGTACACCTATCAGCAATATTGGTTCTATTTTTTTAAATGCTGGTTATTCATAAGATTTAATTTTAAAAAGACAGTTTTGTATTCACGCAATAGTTATTCTGGCGTAATTTAACTTGAGATGTTATGTTTTATTTTGTTTTTTTAATAAAGTAGGTATTAAAAACTCAAACTATAGTTTTATCAGAAATAAATTTGTTAACATAGGTTACTTTTTTAACTGATCAGTCACGTACTTGTATATAGAATAATTTATTTCGAGGGGATAGTTTATTTCAAAGCACTGTTTAAATTATTTTTTATGAACGACACATGCATGTGAGAGTAAAAATGCTGAATGTTTTGAGTCCATGAGTATTATACTATAAAATAGGTATTTAATTTCCAATGTATTGCTGCGGTTCAATATAGTGTGTTAAATATCGGTAGGTGTATTGAAATTATATTAAAATTGAAATTTATTATTAACGGTGGAAAATGGAAATCACATAATTATTCAAACCATTCAAACATGAAAATGTTAGGAAACAGTGAAAACGGTCGAAAAAATGTAATTGTTGATAAATGATATTATTTGAACAACGAATCAGTAAAAATCATTTTTCAATAATATTAGATATAACTGCGAGCTAGTGAAAATATTGAAGAAATGCTGTTTTTGAGACTTTTGTTTCGCTCGAGTGGGCCATTCCATCACTGTTGTAGTGCGTTATATTAGCTCGCCGTTCGAATATGTAGTACAACTCTAGTGATCTGTCACTGGGGAAATAAGAGAAATTGATTATAGGTAAGATATCCGAGGCGCAAATATTTAATTGCTTCACCGAATACAATATTACTCACACATCACGGTATACCTCATAGATATATAGTAACATACTGTTGATTTTTATTGGAAAAACACTGATTTATGGCCAGGATATTAGTTTTTGAACAGTAAATAATGAGTCATGACACTTATATATGTACATAGGTATGCCTACCTGCGACAGACGTTTCGTTTAATTTTTCACGTTACGTTTACCTAAACGTAGTAGCTTTCCCCCAAATAACAAACAGTGAAAACTCTTTGTAACAAATCCGGAGGACCAGGAGAATTTTATTTTCGCTATAGAGAGTTTTCGCAATAGTGAAAGAGAATAACACTAATGTATGGGTTATGAAGCAAACCTAACCATTATTAAATAGTTTTTACGTTACATATAGTTTTTCGTTAAAAAGATTTTCGTTATAAAGAATTTTAACTGTATTATATTTACCCGATGCGCATTTGATGTATGTAATAAGCAATAATTTGTATGGACGATCGTCTAAAATTCAATATTTTATTCGTTTAATGACCAGATTGTTGTTGTTTTAGGTTCTGATCGAATTATTTTTTCATGAAATAACAACACAATAATGTTATATTCACTCGATCCACTTGAAGTACAATATTGTTGATAAAAAAATTATCGATTGAAGACTATTGTATTACAATAGTATACCTATATTACACACCTAAATTTACCACGATGTTACATTTATTATAGGTTTTGGTTGTCATGTGTTTTATTTTTTTAAATATGTAGCATTGTTAAACGCATTATTTAAAAAGAAAATCAAAAATAATAAAATATTATCCAATAACTCGAAATAAAACGAATGTAATAATCATAGGTATGTGACGTTTGATTAGATAAAAAAAAAAAAAAAAAACCACTGGCGTTTCGTGAACGTAGGGAAAATCATATTTCGACTGTCACTACTTTTATTACGTGTTCGTTTTTAAAAAAAATCGAACATTAATAAAACAATTAAAAAATCAATCCTACGTCTTAGATAATGATAAAATCAAATTTCGTTAAGGATTATTTTATTTACCGTTGTTATTCGTAACCTTGTAGAGGCCACTCGACTTGTGTTGAATATTTTGCGGAAGATATTAAAAGTAATTATATACCGATGTGAAAAGAAAATAGACCTTTTGAGCCTCTGAGCACATGGAATTGAAACGTTTTAATGTACTTGCAACTGTTATTACCATACAGTTGATGACCCGGATTTTTTGGATTATAGAATAATATTTAGGAAAAAAGGTGTTCAGGTGTACGTTATAGTAAAACTAGAATAGATATAAGGGTACTACACTGTGTTATTTATTTTATAAACAATATCAGCATCGTAATATACGATATATCAATTAGTTATATCAATGTGTTTACATTTTTTTTTTTTCTACTTCGCTATAATATGTTATGGTTAAATTTTCTAATCATCATCGTGATGTACAATATATAATTATAATTATATCAATAAGCTTACATTTTTTTATAAATAGACAATCATTAAATTACATGTCAAAGTTAATATTTTTGAACAATATTTATGATTTCTACGAGAAAGGATTATTATTGATAAGCAAACATATTGTAAACCGTACAAGTCGCATAATAATATAACGTAATAAATGAATACAAACATAATGAATCAAATTGACTATAGCGAAAAACAAAAATATTTCGTGTTGAACGGCTAACATAAAGAAAAAAAAAAAAAAACTAATAGAGTTCTCTGAATAAAATCTAACAGCAAAATCAACAGATACAGTCTATATAAAATAGGCAGGTCTAATCCGTAATATTGCAATAACTATGTAACGTCGCCTAATAACAAACAGCACGATAACCGGCCACTATAAAATATCAATTAAAATCGTACATTTTTTTCTAAGCTTGCGCTATACAATAATTATCGTGTACACGGGTTGGAGTGCATTGCCGTTTACCGTCTGTGTACGAATCGCCGGACGTGACGTGGTTTTAGCGGTTTACAGACGGGATCGCGCGTTTGGTATCGCGACAATAATAATCACAGTATACGTTTACGATTATCAACGCAATGTCGCGTACGGCGGACAGCGTTAATGTTCGGTAAACTGTAAATGCGATCGGCCGTGTGACCGTGCTGACGGGGCGCGGCTGTTGGGGGAACGGGGCTTGCGACGCGTCACCGCCGCGTCCGCGAAAACGCTCAAAAGCCGCCGTCGCCGTTGCGGTCGACGAGCGGTTTTTTTTTTCGTTTCTTTGTTTTTTTTTTTTTGTTGTTTTTTTTCACCGCGCACATATTAATATTGTTACGATAACAGCGTGCCGCGTGCCGACAGGACGCGTGGTGCGTCGGTTATTGCGGCGCGCGGATATTGTTGTCGGCGTTTCGCGATTTATAGCGCGAAAACCGCTCGTTTCCGCCGCGCGGTCCACCGATCGGGCGCGCGCTCGCGATTTTCTGGGGGGGGGGGTTTCCCCCCCACCACCGGAGGTCTTTAGATCCGCCGCCGCCGCTTCCCCGCGGTTCCCTACGCCGCCTCATCGGGAAAATGCGAAAAATAAACGCGGTCCGCCGCCGCGTGTAAACCGCGCGATAAAACGACGTCACCGATTCGTTAAACGTTATTTACGGACAATGTGGACGAAAATACACTGTAATATTGTATCGGCAAAGAACAACGGTTATTACATTACATCGGCACGCTTAAAATCTATACAGTATACAGTGGGACATATTTATGTTACACCGACATGGAAAACGGGGGGGAACGTGTCACTTTCACGTTGTTGAAAATCTTACGTAATTGTTTATTTATTATCATACAATTGTAAATGCTTAAGAGTATACTTTTTAAACATTTTCGATTTTTTAAACATAATATTGTACACTGAAAACCTATTGTTTCGTCTTAAAAATAGTATTTTTTTTTTTTTTAAATAATTAAACATATGAGAATATATATTTTTTTTTTTTCAAATAGTGTTCAAATCGTATAACATAATATAATAATTGTAAAAGCTTAATAGTATTTACATTTTTTTTTTTTTTTCTTTTGCGATTTATTTTAGGTGAATTAAGTTATACATATAATTGATTAGCGACTAAACTATACGATATCGAATTAACATACTGGAATATTTCATTTTCAAGTAATATTTAAAATCGCTGTATACATCGCAATAGAATAATAAAATCTTAAGAATATTTTGAATTTTTTTTTTTAACGTTTTTTAAATTTTTTTACTATTATTATTATTATTATTATTATTTTTTTTTTTTTCGTATATTTTATAAAATCTTAAACACTGGTTTTTATTAAGATATATTAGATAACTATAAAAGCTTAATAATATTTTAAATTTATTTTATTTTAGGGGACCATATTATACCATATTATTTGTTTATATCGACCTAATATTATAATATACGAATATATATACATTTGTATTTTTTATTATGTTTAAAATCTTATATAACTAATTTATTTATTATAATAGTTTAATGATAGTTTTAATTTTTTTTTTTTAATTTTTTTGCGGCCTTTTTATAATATTTATTTATACTTAATAACAAAATTGACTTAGTATAATTAAGCGAATATATATATTTTTTTTTTTAAATAATATTTAAATCTTATATGAATTTAAAATTTTATTTTTTTTCGGCCTTTTTATTATTACTCAATAATAATATCGACTTAACGTAATTATGTAAACATATATTTTTATTTTTAGTGATGTTTAAAATCTTATTTGATTTATTTATTATAATTGCTTAACAATATTTGTTCCTATTTTTCCGGGCAACATAATATTTATTTTTTTTTAAATAATAAAATAATAATGTAAAAACAAAATTAAATGAATAAATGCGTCACATAAAGTATTAATATATAATGTATATTGGACGACCGGTTTCGAATTCAAAATTCATCATCAGGTAAATTACAAAGTCAAAAAGTAAAACGCGACTGAATACGAAAAAAACGAATGAAGAATGAATACATAGGTACAATATTATACAAATCGTTCATTTTACATAGAAATAAAAACTCGTTTTAAATAATTTCTCCTAATAAAAAAAATTATTTTTTATAAAAAATGACCAATTCGTCAAACTATTTCTATGTATATTCTATGTAGATTCCTTCATTTACTTTTTCATATTCAGTCGCGTTTTACTTATTAACTTAGTGATTTAACTGATGATAAATTTTTAATTCAAAACAGGCCATACAATAATCTTACATGCCCCAGGCGACGCAGTCATTTATTTATTTATTTCTAAATGTAAATTATTTATTTATATATTTATTTTGTATTAATATACTTAAAATATATTAAGGAAATGTACAAAAATATTATCGACTTAACATAATAATAGGCGAATATTTTATTTTCAAATAGTATTTCAAAACCGTATACAAATTATTTAATATAATCCTCCTTGATAATAAAATGCTTAATTTGATTCTTTTACCATTTCCCGACAAGTTTTTTTTTTTTTATTATTATCCCGACTGTTTCGCATCCCGTTTTCTCAATAAAAAGCAGTGTCTAGCCCTCCTCCGACAAATTACGACAGCGGGATTAGCATCGGCCTCATTTCCCGATAAAAGTAGCAAAAGAATTATAATGGATCATAAAAAGTAATTTCCACATCGCTAATTATCGTCTATGCATTTCGATTTTTGATTTACAACGCTGTTTTCCCAATATTTTTTTTTTTTTTTTTTATATTTGTATAAAAATTAATATTTTTTTTTTTTATCTTTTTACCTTTTATGATTTTTTTTAAATAATTTTTCTTCTTAACTATGTAATTATTATTTATTTAGTATAATATAATAAAATTGTAATAATAATTAAAAATATAATTTTTTTTATCATTAATGAGAAATTTTCTCAGAGGATTTTTAATGAATTGGTTTTGTGTTTTTATAATCAATGTGAATCGTTTAAGCATTATTTTAAAACTATTTTCAATATTTTATCCCTACTTCATATACCTCAAATAAGTATATATATTTGTTTTTCAAACACGAACCTCTTTTTGAACACAGATCTGAATATAGAATATTTTTCTAGATATTTTAATATGCATAACACTAATATAAGATTTACCATTCATAAGTTATAACCGTTTGAAATTTAGAGTGAAGAAGAGTATACAATTTATCATTTCATAATAGACTTGCAATTATCATTACCCTTCTCTACTCCCCCGTCATTAACTTTAAACGGTTATAGCTCATAAATGATAAATTGTATATAATTGTTAAGCATAATAAATTTGCCGGAAAAATATTCTCTATTCAAATCTGTGTTGCAAAAGAGGTATTTCCGTTTAAAAAATATACACGTAAATTAAAAACGAGTGCAAGATAAAGCTTAAGCGATTCCACAATGAAAAATCAGAAATTAAATTCACTTAAAATCCCCTAAGAAAATTATCGGTTTATGATAAAAAAAAATTACCCTGCATATTACTGCAGTTGATTGAACACATGACCATAATGTTGGTGGCATTAACAGAGTATTGATTCTTATAATATTGTTTTATCTATACGTCATATAACCTATAATATTAAAGGGATAAACATTTTTTTCAAATAATTTTTAAAATATTATAAATAGTGTATTTAGTAATATTATATTATATTTTAGAATCGTAATAATTTTTAAACTAATTTTGATATTTATTGCTCATATATATAATATTAGATTAATAATATTTACAATATATTACATTTCCTTATTTTTAATGATATGTATGTATTGATTGTATATATATTTTATATTCAAAATCGATTAGTATTTAATTATAATTATTAATTTATTTAAATATATAAACATATTATACTTGTCTTAAAGGTACGTTAAATGTCGGAATATTTAATTATGAACATTTTTTTTTCTTAAACAATTTAAAACCGTATTTTATTAATGTCTTTTAAATACGATATTATTATAGTGCAATTAGAATTATTACGATTGTATGTGAATTAATGTTACAATATTGCACTTATTATATTATGTGCGGAATGATACATTTAACTGTCTACAAAAAAATATTTTTTTTTAGGGTTTGGAACGTCTGCCTACTTTTGATAGACAAATGGCAACCTATATTTAAAATTCCATAGAAAAATATTAGTTTACACACATTTTCGTATAGAATTTTTCGATTTCTTTCAACCCGTTTATGAGATATTCCACTTTTAAGTTTAGGAAATAAGTAGCGGGGCATAATTATGCCGCAAAACAAATGATGCTCCACTAGTCTCCCCTACCCAAACTTTTAGTAGAATATTTCGTCAACGGGTTGACGGAAATACAAAATGTCAACACCAAAAATTTATTTGAACTGATTTTCCTATTATTTAAAGAATTTTCAAGATAGATTACCGTATGAAAAATAAAAATAGTCTGCCTTTTCACCCACATAAATAAGAGCGATAAAAAATAATGATAGTTTAACATTTCAAAACTGCATATTTCTTAAATAATTAAACAAAATATTCCAGAAATAGTCAACACTTTTTAAATATCGAGTTTATACACTATTTAATGGATTACTCTTAATTTTTTTTAAATTTGATTTATAACTGAAAAAGTGAATCATAACCTAACCTATATTTGAGGACCATTTAGCATTACCCGGGGGACACCGCGTGGAGGCGGTCCTCGTTGTCCCCCAAAAATGTTTTTCCCTAATAACCATTTGTCGATATTTTGTAGATCAAAAAGTTGTTTTATATGATATGATCGACCACCGTAAATTTATTCTATTTATAACCAGAGTTTTGTTTTTTTTTAGGTTCTGAACGAACTGTTTTTTTTTTTTGGTTTTCGTTTTTTTTTTTGGTTTTCGTTTTTTTTTTATAATATAAATAAAATCGATAGATAAAGATAGATGTCTACTGCGGGTTATTGTATTATATAACATCAAACCTTTATCATACAACTTAATTTATCGCGATTTTATATTTTTTTCACATGTTCTGGTTGCAATTGGTTTTTGTTTTTTTTTTTTTTTTTCAAATATATAACGTAGTTTTTAAATACAGTGCGTTTTGTTTCAAAAGAATAGAAAAAATAATAATAATATTCAATAATTCATTGATCCGAAATAAATGAAAAAAACAGGTATTTAGTGAACCTTGGAAAAATAATATTTTTACTGTCGCTATGCCGTACGAAACATAATGTGCATTGAACAATAATAAAACAACCCGAAAATCAATAATTCTTCTTAGATAATATTAATAATGTCAAGTTTCGTTAAGATAATTTTATATCCCGTTGTTCTCTTATAAAGGTTACACAACTCTTTTTCGAAATCATCGCTTGTTGATGATTAACAATAATAATATAACGATGTGAATACAAAATTGATTTTAGTTCTTCTTCTGCGAGAGATTCAGTGTGCAAAATAAAATCATTTTCACCGGTCGTTAAATCCGATAACGCGGATTGAACGTGAATTGAAACGTTTTTACTAAATTACCTGCAAAATATTATTACCATATACCGTTGAGGATTTGGATTTGTTGGATTATAGATTAAGAATGAAGTGTTTAGGTGTACGCTAAAGAAAAAGTCGTATAGATATAAGTGTACTACAGTGCAATATTTATTTTACTAACAATGTAATCACACATTTTTTTTTTTTTTTTATTTTTACCACATTTTTATATGCGTTTTTAAATTTTACAAATATCATCATTGTGATGTGCAGTATAATTATATAAATGTGCTTATGTTATATTTTATTTATTACATTATAATATTTTTTTTTTTTTAATTTTACTTATTGTCATCATTATGACGTACAATATATAATTATAATTAAATCAATGTGCTTACATTTTTTTTTTTTTTTTTTTTTATACTACATTATAATGTTTTTTTTTAATTTCATCTATCGTCATTATTATGACGTACAATATATAATTATAATTAAATCAAGTGCTAACATTTTTTTTTTTTTTTTTATACTACATTATAATATGTTTTTTTTTTAAATTTTACTTATTGTCATTATTATGACGTACAATATATAATTATAATTAAATAAAGTGCTTACATTTTTTTTTTTTTTTTTTTTTTTTTATACTACATTATAATATGTTTTTTTTTAATTTAATCTATCATCATCATTGTGACGTGCAATATATAATTATAATCAAACCATTGTGCTTACATTTGTAACATTTATAACTTTAAATCGTTTACGTACGCACGTAGTTACTATACGAACAGCAAATCTGTAACGACACCGTTACAACGCGTAACCATAAATAATATTACATCTGTATTGCGGAGAACGCGGAACGGCGTGGTTTTAGCGGTTTATACCGTACGTGACGGGGTGGGAGGGGCGCGCGCTCGTTATTATCGTTATGACGTCAGCGCGTACGTAGTGCAGACGATAACATCGATGTACGTGTCGTTTCCGATAAACGTATTAACGGGGATGACGGGGACGTGAATTATACCGCGGTCGTCGTGGTCGTGGTCGTCGTCGCGGTCGTCACGAACCGGGAAGAATAACCGACCCGCGTACAGGTGGCCGATCGCCGCGATTAACAATGTAATACGAAATCGTCGCGTGCGAGAGTTTTACGCGCCCGGCCGTTACGCGGGGCCCGGCGATTTCGGATCCGTCGGCGTCACCGCGCGAAAACCCACTCGTCTCGCCCGCCGCCAGTGGGGAAACGTAAACTTTCGGATCGCGCCGCGTGCCGCACGCCGTAATGTTCAGCGACGTTTGATGGTTTCGATGTCCGGGCGCGATCGCGACCGTAGCTGGGACCACCGCGTGAAAACGTCTGTGGAAAAACGCAGTTTTCGGATCGCGTCGCGTGTCGCGCGTAACCGGCACCGTGTGTAGCGCGTAACCGGCACCGTGTGTATCGCGTAACCGGCACCGTGTGTATCGCGTAACGCACACCGTGTGTATCGCGTATAGCACGTGGTTGTTTTTTTTTTTTTTATTATTATTATTGTACATTAATTTTTAGACGAATTTTTTGTCCTGTTTTTTTTTTTTTTCTGTTTACACAGGCCCGCCGCCGCCGTTAATACGTTTCTCTAGCCCAATCTCCTCTCTCTCACTATATATATACGTATTAAACGCGCCCCGCCGCAAGCGCCGTACCGCGCGATAAAACGACGTCACCGGTCCGCTATGCGCGTTTTCCGTTTAAAATACATAGTAATACCGCAGATGGCAACGCATTTTATGACATAGAATTTTAAGAGCAACATTATTATATATTAATATACTTAAAATTAATATTATTATATAGTTTTTTTTTTTTTTTTTTGAAACTTATATTATTATAATATGTGAATATAATTAAGCAACATTAATTATTATATAATTTACTTAAAATTAGTATTATTATATAGTTTTGTTTTTTTTTTTTTTTTTTTTTTTTGAAACTTATTATAATATGTGAATATTATTAAGCAACATTAATTATATAATTTACTTAAAATTAATATTATTATATAGTTTTGTTTTTTTTTTTTTTGAAACTTATATTATTATAATATGTGAATATAATTAAGCAACATTAATTATATAATTTACTTAAAATTAATATTATTATATAGTTTTGTTTTTTTTTTTTTTGAAACTTATTATAATATGTGAATATAATTAAGCAACATTAATTATATAATTTACTTAAAATTAATATTATCATATAGTTTTGTTTTTTTTTTTTTTTTAAAACTTATATTATTATAATATGTGAATATAATTAAGCAACATTAATTATAATATAATTTACTTAAAATTAGTATTATTATATAGTTTTGTTTTTTTTTTTTGAAACTTATTATAATATGTGAATATAATTAAGCAACATTAATTATTATATAATTTACTTAAAATTAATATTATTATATAGTTTTGTTTTTTTTTTTTGGGGGGGGATGGGAGGGGGCCATAACATTAAGCAACATTAATTATTATATAATTTACTTTAAATTAATATTATTATATAATCATGAAACATAATGTATATTTTTTTTCCAAATTATATTAATATAATATATTAATGTATTTAAAATTCATTTTTTTTTCTTGGAGGGGTAGGTCGGAGAATATTTAGCAACATTCACTATTCTATAATGTATTTGAAATTAATATTGTTTAATATTTGTGAATATTTTTTTTCTACAAATATAATTAATATAATAATATTTTAAATTTTGTTTTTGTTTTTGTGCAGATAGTGTTTAGAATCGTGCTTAGTTTATTTATTATAATAGATTATATTATTAAAATAGCTTTTAATGTATACATATTTTTTTTTTTTTTTGTGACATTATATTTATTAATAGACTCAAAAACTTATATTAGAGTATAATATAATGTGCAAATATTTTTTTATTAATTTTTTTTTAAATAGTGTTTAAGTAATACGAGTATTATTAATATAATATAATGTTAAATATATTTTTTTAAATTTAAAAAGGTAGCTGAAAAAGCAATAGCTAGAAACAGCTAAATACATAGATTTAGACCAGCTCGGGGGAAATTTAACTTTTTTGGCCCGTAATTTCATGGCTGTTCCGTTTAGTCGACCGATATATTTATTTATTCATTAGGATTTTTTTTTTTTAAATTTAAATCTTAAATCATATTTATTGTATCTTGTATTTAATTTTTACGATCTTGATGTTTATATTAATTAATATTATATTCGCCGTAAATAAAATAAATATACTATGCACGAACCGTCTTTGCAAGTAGATGTTTTTTTTTTATTTTCGGTTCGTGATTGTATATATATTTTTTTAACGCGGTTTTTAATGTTAAAAATATAAGGAACTTGCATGGGCGTTATATGCGCCTCTAAAGAATTTTTAGATTTTTTTTGTTAACTACATAAAAACACTAATTCTTCAACTTATATAATTAAAAATAACTCTAACCATCATTATAGGGGTTTCTATGTTGTTTTCTCTGAGCTATAAACATGATAATAGTAATTAATATAACTTTATTCTTCATTCCGAATATATGAGGTAGGCCACCTTTCTTCTAAATTTCCACTTGACCCGATATTTCACATCATCCTCGCACATTCTGGCCGTCCTCATATTATTCGCAATTTTGAGCTCAAATTTTGAAGTTATACCACTGATCAATCTCATCCAACCATCTCTTTTTAGTTAAGCTTGTTTTCATTGCCATTCTTACTGTACTCCAATTTATCTCTCCTCATGACCAGTGCAAACCATTTCAGTCTATTTTCTTTCCTTCCATCCAAAAACCCCTATGCTATCTTTTATACCTAAATAATAACTATACTAACAAAAATCTGTCAAAAAACCTAAAAAGCTCGTCAAACGGATCGCGCTTGTGTATACCTAACCTACATTTGAGGACCATTTAGCATTACCCGGGGGACACCGCGTGGAGGCGGTCCTCATTGTCCCCCAAAAATGTTTTTCCCTAATAACCAATTGTCGACATTTTGCAGAACAGAAAGTTTATCGATATAATGTTACATTATTGATCGTGGACGTTAACAAAAACACGAAAATTCTCGAAAAAATGATTTATATAAATTCGAAATTTCAAACCGATCTCAATCTCTAACTCTTCTTTTCTCTCTATATAAATATATATATTAAAATTAAATTTTTAAAATATTACGTCAACGTAAATTATGTATCATCGTAAATGTAAATCGAATTCATCACTTTTGATTTGATTAGGGAAGTAAAATGCAAAGACAAATAAAACTGATCGAAAGTTTCTAAAGACCTAATTGTATAATAGTTTTTTATTTTATTGTTCTGCAAAATACTCAAGAGTAATATATAATATATATAAAGAGAGAGAGTTGAATGTAAAAAGTAGGCAGGTAAACTATTGAATTATATTAAATTAATTAATATTAAATTTTTAGAATTATTATATTGAATACTAAAAAAAAATATTTAGGGTGAATTTATAGTTGCGAATATTAATTTTAATCAAAAGTTCAGTTACTGTATTATTAAATTAGTATGAAGGAAATTTTCGAAAATTTTAGGTTTATTTTCAACACGGAATTTTGGAAAAAAAAAATTTGACAGTGAAACTGTTAAAATTTATTTCGGTTTATTTTGTTATTAAATATTGAAAGTTTTAATGATGCGTACAATTTTACTCTGTTTAATAATAAAAGTATCGGTATACAAGAAGCACGAGACATAAACAGAACGAGATTATATACAGGGAAATTAATAGAAAAGTTATTCTATTTACTTTAGTATTATTATTTATCAATAATAATAAAAAAAAAAAATATATAAAATCTAATATACGAATTTAGACATGAAAACTAAAAGTTATAATTAAACATTATCAGATAATAACAATTAGCTACATCAAATGAATTTTAAAAATTAAAATTTTTTTTTTTTCTACGTTTAAGTTGTGTCAAAAATCAGTGTCGGCACTATAGGTGGAGCCATCGGGCGACACGTCAGAAAGAGGTTACGTGGGGAATAGTAAATAAAAGCGTTTTTCTACTGTAATATATATTTTTGTATCAATATTATATATTATTGTACTTAACTCGGTTTGCATTGTTGTATGTTATACATAGATATTTCTCGTTATAAATCTCTACGAAAATGTATGTAACCGTTTTTTTTTTCTCGACACTCTCCTTTTACCGAAAAAAAAAAAAAACAATTCAGGTATACGTACACTCACTTTGCGCATAGGCAAGTAGTACAAAGTGTGTAATATTTAACCGTCAACGAGGGGATCGCAAAAGCAGAGCAATATTTTTAACAATATCTGCGCGTATTGTGTATGTTATTATTTGTTTCCTATTGTGTAGTAGAGGTACCCCCATACACAATAACTGACACAACTGTCTCTGGATAATATACTTGGCGATTTCACATCACGATTCGTCAACGTCGAGTAGTAGCAACTCTGTTTTTTTTTTTTAAACCAAATATTATATTTATTATTATTATTATTATTATTGTATTCTTGGGTAATTATTATTTATTCTAGCGCCATATCGTATTATATTGGATTATGATAAAAATAATAATGATAAATTGCTAGTTATAAACATCATAAAACATAATAAATTATAATACCTAATACAATTTTCGATATTAAAATTTATGTGTGCATAATATTTCAGTATAATGTGTTATATTATTCTCTTTTATAAATATGAACGCATAAGTTTTGCACTTTGAAAGTTATGCATCGTAATGAATCACATACACATCATCGTTATATAGATGAAACTTTGAAAATCATAAAAAGCTTTTAAATACACCCCCCACCTCCTATCCAGTTGTATTTTATACCTCAATTAAGCGTAATATTTTATAATATACCTACCACTATGAGAGTAAAACGTGAACAAATTTTTCATATATTATTAAAATGTAATATTTTTCCATTACTAGGGATTATTATATTTTATAACAATATTAAATATTATTATTATTATTATTTTTTTTTAAATTCTTAGCAGAATGAGTAATGCATTTTTATTTAAATAACTGCAATTTATCGTTATTTATGAAACTTGCAATTATTATTTGACTTTCGTAATATTACCGGCACAGTTAATTCAATGAAATTTATTTCTATGGGGAATTGAGCAAATTTTAATATACATTTTTTTTTTTAAATTTGTTTTAGTGATAAAAGACGATATTTGGTGTATGATTCCAAAGAAAAAGAAACTCATCAGAAGCCGCAGTAGTCAAATCGCAGAAAATATCACTAAGACAAAACAAAAGTGTTTAGCTGCAGTATTTTAGAAAAGACTATAATAAACCTATCCAAATATAATGCGAATAGGTATAAAATGCATTCTACGTTTTATAACCTCGAATGTAATGTAGATTTAGCCATAGAAAAAATACTAAGTAATAAATTGCTCATATAATAATGCTCCATACATCCGTTAAAAGTCCGTTGGAAATGAACGAAACGATTATGAATGTATGGGGGACGACGCGAGAAATTGATCAAGTGACCTTTGTTTCAATTGAAATTTACTAAGGATGGGGGGTTATTTTTGTCTTTCATGAAAAAGTTAAAGGCTATACTTGTATAACTCCGAGTTGTAGGACGGCCAACAATGTTTTAGTATACATTATTATATTAATATACGACTCTTATAGTAAATAAAATTTAACCCCTGATTAAATGAATTTCCATATAATATACAGAGTGCGGTGTACACTTCTCGATCTTTATATACCTACTCTTCAAGTATATATAATTAATTTTTAATTAAAACTGCGAATTGCATTTCCGCATATATATATATACATATTATATAGTCACACACCCCGTAATTATAATTTAAATTTCCTACTCGTGTTTCGTTTATCTCAGTCGGAAATTCAGAATTATATGTCTCTAAGACATTGTTGTACCTGTGTTTCTGAATATATACATATATATATATATATAAAAATATAATAATAATAGATTTAGAGTTTTATAATAAAAAATTAAAACAATTTGATTAACTGTGATAATCTATCTACCCTACCCAGATAAACTAGGAAATTGTTTTCTCTTTTAATAAAAAAAACTATTAAGAAAAATAATAAAAAAAAAAAAACGTTCAAAATACACCCGTTAAATCAAAAATTCTACAAGAAAGTTCCTATAAAGTTTTTGATTAGAACAATATTTCTAGTAGAAAAGTTTTTTAACATACACAATATACATATGCCATATATCAAAGTAAAACCAGTATATCCCTCACTTTGCTCAACATCATAAATATACGTTTAAAATTATTATTTTGTTATTTCTGTTTATAATATATAGTGTGGTAAGTATTATTATTATGATTTTTCATTTTTATTTTTGTTTTAATACAGGTACTAATACCAAATTGTGATTAGGTATATTATTATAAGTATATTAAGTATACAGCTTTTTCAGTTATGCATTGTTTCCCATCCATGTAATTATTATAATCGTAATATTAGAAAATGTAAAATAGTTATTAAAACGCGTCGTCTCGAAAATCTTCATAATATTTTCTTAACAAGTGTTTATACGTTAAGGCGTACATTATAATATAGCTCAAATTACAAAACTCGAGTTAAATTTTTCGTGTATAACTATATAAATTAATGGTTTACTTTATGGTAAGTCAAATGCAGATATTATACACTATGAGAGTAGATTAAATATCTACATAAATTCGATACCTAGTAACTAAAAGTTTAAACGTATGCGATCTTATTTTTAATAATATTGTATTCTTTGCTTTTCAGTGTACATTTTATTATACCATGTGTATACACACACTTGGATTTTTTTTTTTTATACAATTATTTCATTAAAAGAATATAAATAAATCGCAGTTTTTTAAAAAAAAAAAAAAAAACTTAATAAACAACTAAAATATTCAGAAACTTTTGATTATAAACAAATACATTACGATTCTATGCGTATGGGAAGCATTTGTTTATAAAATTAGGACCTTTGAGAATGAATTAGTCCTGCGTTATTTACTGCATTAATCCGGCTCTGGGCATACCCGTTTACTATATCGAATCTCTTGCATCGTCTTCACTTAGCTAATTTGTATAGAGAAAGAGGGGAGTAAGAATTTTAAATAATTGATTTCTCTTTTTGTTTACTTATAGTAGTTGTTGCATTTATATTTGAATATTTTAAGGAAATTTTCCTCGAATAAGATTGAATTATTTCTACATACGTCCGATACATCCCACGTAAAACGTTCCATTTTTATTATTGTAAAATTTAGTAATTCCGAATCGATTATTCTTAATTCATAGTCAAATGAGATTTGTTTTCCAAAATATTCGTGAAACTTAAATATTGTATTATGTATATGAAAAGGAAAAGTTTTTGTAGTGGTTTCATTTTTGTGTCAGACGTCGGTATACTATAATTTATTATCGTTATCTACCTATTGATGTTTTTTCACGAACATATAATCGAATAAATTATTATACTGTTCGTAAAAATAACCGACTTATCGGGCCTTATAACTAGGGTAGTTTTGTTTTATTTTTTATATATATTATGTACCTAATGGTCTTTTTATAAATTGTTATTTATATTATTTTATTAGGTACCCTGCAGTGTTATTATATTGCTCAACATTAGGAATATCGCTATAATTTAAATTTTCACCGCATTAGGTATTAGGGAAGAAAAAAAAAAATTCTTAATAAAATGATTGTAAATTGTGTAAAATATATAGGTAGTAGGTATAGACTATAGATTCAAAACATGAATAATTTTAATAATGATCATTGTCACGTCAATTTTCCAGGTGATTTATGATGTGAAACAGACGTTGCGGTCACAAGGGGACAGCGTGGAGGTTTCCGAAAAGCCGCAGGGTCAGACGTCACTTAACGGGATTCGCGCGGTCGAGTATCTATTATTATTATTATTATTATTATTATTATTATTATTATAACGATATGACGATCGTTTTGACGTCTTATTAAAACCCAAAGACAATACAATTATTGTAGGTACAGGTATTTACCGGAGGGTATACCGCGAGGTAAAAGACAGTAATTAATTTACGGCAAATCCGCGGGGGGCCTTTTCGATTTTCTCCCGAGTAAAGCGAAACGTTGGAAACGTAATTTGTTTTAATATATATATATATGAACATAGAATACTAAAATATCCGAGCTCAGGGTCTTCCCGGGAGATGCGCAGACGTTTCTTAACGGTGACAATTATTATTATTATTATTGTATTATAATATAAGATGGCGGCTTTGTGTCACTTAGTGAGTGACAGGAAAGAAAAATGACAGTTTTATAATTGAAAAATTTTAATCGTCTGACCGTTTTTTTATAATACATATATATATATACAAGTTAGATTTTGGGTTTTTGATTGCAAATAAATATGTATATTTTATTTAAAATTTTAACATTAACGCTCAACGTTTGACGAATTTATTAAAATATTTCAGAAGTTACAAGAACAGTTTTAATAGGCATCTGTTACCGAAAATGTTGACGTTTTAGGAAATGTGATGAAACGTTACTTTAATATGGTTAGAATATACAATGATATCATCGTGCCTAGTAAACAATATTATCGAGTTTATTAGTACGTTAATGTTACCGCGCATCGCGTTTTAAAGTTCATTTAAAATTTTATATTGAAAATATTTAAAAATAAAAAAAAATAACCCTTGTGTGAAAACATAATACTATGTCCTATTTAATTTAAATAATTTTTTGAAAAAAATATTTGAATCCGAACCAGATTTCGGACACTGCTTCAGAGTTTTAAAAAATTATTCGATAAAAAAGAACTGTAACGGTTCGCGTAAAATGTATTATTATTATACAATGCAAACAGCAGCTTTTCTTTTTTTAGATTTAAAGAGAAGCAAGGATGTTATTAGTATTTCAACGATATCGCGTGTGTGCAATGTATTTATTTTCCTTCAAAAACTTTTAGGAGTACACTTAAGTTTACATAATATAGGTAACGACGTTAAGGCGATAGATAATGGAAAACGAATGTAGCCGGTAGCTAGGTATCTACATTCTACTTTAGAGAGGCTACTTTTTTCGATTTGTCCAGTAGACATAAAATATATATAATGCAATTTCCAAAGATGTCCACAGTGTCCGAACGAAATAAATAATCGATTTAAGTTATTTTGAAATTATACAGAGAAAATAAATTGCGCTCAGACTCCGAATAGTTTTTCGAATGCAATTACTTATATGGTCTCTTTCAACGCGGTTAGATAAAAATTACATCCACGCCAGCACATTCACGTAAGTAATGACATTTTTTTTTTTATAATACATTTAACGTCAGCCAGTTTGTGGGTCGAAAGAAAAACCACACACGTAATGTAAGTGTTTAGGTACCATTATACGATTTTTAAAAAGTGATGGGCACAGACATAGAAAAAAATCCCAAACTTATTTGTAAAACCAATATTAGCTATAGGTATACGTCCCTGTCACCGCTTGCAAAATCTAAAATTCCAATTTTCGGGCGAGGTTCGAAATAAGTAAGCCCACAACACAGACTTCAACGACATGTTATAAACTCGCTTCGGTGAATTCGTGAATTGTTTTTTTTTTTTGTTTGTTTTATATATAGCCTGCAGTATTGAAATAATGATGTTTAATCTGTGTACTTACTTAATAGAACTCTACACTTTCTGTTGTCCGGAGGCGAAGGAAGAAGAAACCTTTTAGCCAAAGATCGAACAGTCGACCAAAATAAATACCCAAACATAATATAGGACATGCAATAATTAAGGACGGTGAACACTGGATAAATACCATAAACGTTTATATTTGTACACCCTTCGGTTATTTACCCAATCGGTACTCCGGACTCGGTCACACGCCTGCAGTCAAAAAAAAATCATCAAAAATAATGGAACGACGTCAACAGCAACAAAAACAACATCAAAAACAACAACAGCGACAACATTATTGTTATTAATAATAAATAATGGAATATTATATATATTTAATGTTGTGGTTGTTGTTGTTATTATTACTCTCGACGGGTGACCATTAACTTGTTTGAAAAGTTAATTTGTTAATATAACCATATAACCTTAGGTAGTTAATTTTTTTTTTCCGCAACCGTTAACCGGTAGATAGTATAATATAGTTTTTGATGATGTATAAAAAATAAAATATGATATTTTTATTATAAGAAATAATAAGACTATGTACCCGGCCTTACATTAAATACATCGTTAAATATTAATATCTATTATATTAACTCGACTGGTTTAATATTTTTGTGTATACAATGTATAGACGCGACTTTTTACAGTTTTTTTTTTTTTATAAAGTCTACAGTTTTTCATCTTTGTTTAAACGATTTTTTTAATCTAATCTAACTTTAAACTGGTAGACTATAGTAGTTGTATTTATATTATGTAGTATGTGCAATAAATAATCATATATAATAGCTATAAAGTGTGTTAAATAATATTCAAACGCTGTGTGTTTCACGAAATAAATGTATATTTCATTGAACAATATTGAAATTTTTATTTTTACTTATTTATAATTGATCGTTTTGTTCAACGTAAGTTTTGTTTAAAATAATATAATTACAATATTATGTACCTATTCATACGGTAAAATGCGGATTATTTGAAATGTGACGCGAATATCGTATTTGTTTGTCCATATAGTCTTACAATATTACAGCGTTTAAAAAATGAACGGACTTAATTTGACAAAAAAATATTGCAGAACTGTATATAAATATAATATCAGAAACCAAATCTCAGATGCGTATAATGAAATAAAAATAAAAATGTTAATCCCTTCCGAAAAAGTTCACTATGGTTCCCCTCCTATTTTTGTGATGGATCTATTGGAGATTATTCAAGGAGGTTTTGGTACCTCACTCCTTATATCTACATCTACCACTGCTTCTTTCTCAAGTTTAACAGGATAATAATTCTGCAGTTTTTTATTAGCTGTCGTTTTTCGCGGGTAACGTAATTTTATATATTTTTGTACTTCGGCTCGGGGAAAAACAAATATCATAATATTAAATCAATATACAAAAACCAAACCCTTTGTATAAATAAAAATAATGACAATATACTCTTTTTTTTCCGCTTTCGATATTCGTGATTATTTAAAAAGCACATAATACAATAATCCCAGATTAAAAGGGACCGCGCGTGGGAAACAAAAGCGTAGGACCCAACCTCCGGACTCACAAATGATGTCCCGTATTTGATATCTATATACGATAAAATAACTTTCAGTAAGTGATGTTCTCGATTATTGGGAAGGGTGAAGCAGGAGTTCTTTAAATATTTCTAAAGGTTTTAAGTGTATAAATAATACGAGTAACAACAATATTAAATAAAACTTAAAATCGTAGCACCTTGCACAAAGTAATCCTTATTTGAACTGCAGATGAAAAAACTAAACAAATACTCTCCTCCCGTAACAATATGATGAAATTTAACCCAACTTTTAACACTTCTCGAGTTAGAGCTCATTTAGTTTAGAGGGAGTTACTAAAAGTTCCCAAAAGTAGCGGAAAAACAAAAGAATAATGCATTATGGTCTGTGACTATTCGAATTTAGTCCAAGCTGAAACTTCATCGAATTGGTACAACCTACTTGTCGGTTCAAACCCGCTATTGCTCTAAGGAAGTTAGTGTCCTAAGTGTAAATCTAAAACTAGTCGATAAAGAATCACCAACGAGTTGCGTAGACCGTTTTAAATGTTTTATCTGATTCGAATACCTATGCGCCTGTAAATATATAAAATATAATATAATTTATATACTTACCGTAAGACGTCGTCGATATCGCCGTTGACACTAAACGCCTACCACGTTTATCTTCAAAAGTTTATAATTTTACCAACGTATTCTATACGTTTTTTGAACAAGGTCTAAATACCATCACCGTATTAAGTTGTACCGGATTTATAAGTTCAGTGGCGTACCCTTAGGAGGGAGAGGCATAAACAAAGGTAAATTTACCCTTAGAGACTTATTTTTTTTACATAATGTGATATAAAACCCAATTTTACAATATTACTTGATTCAAACAGCATTTCAAAATTACCCTGTTTATTGGCAAAGCTGTATATCATTAAAATACGTTATAATGATGGCAAATGGTAAATTCACATATCTATATACTATTAAAAATCTTTTTATTTTTTAGACTTTTGAAACAAAATATGCTTGCTTTAAAAGTCTGACCACGCCCCCCCTCCATCATGTTATCCTGCAGATGCGCCACCAAATCTTTCATTTTCTTTTAGAACACAGGTATAGACACATAGACAGGTTCATGGGCGCCCGAAGAGGGATAAAACAGGAAATTTATCCTCCCTGGACTTCAAAATTTCAAATATAATTTTAATAAATTAGATAATTTATATCATTTTCTTATACTTTTTGGTGTTTGATTTTATTATCTCCTCTCTATATCGACCTGGTCAATAAAGGGCCCGGGCAGGTTCTTATTTAGAGTTAAAAAAAAAATTGCATTTGAAACTTTACTAAGACACCGCTTCTCCCTGATAAATTTTCTGCGGGCGCCCATGGACAAGTTAGACGATAATTTAGGTAAGACACGCAGATGTCATATTTTTGAAAAAACTCAACACACGGATTTCCAATATAATATTGTTTATTTTGATTAAAATTTATAATAAGCACACAAATCATTGCGAGACAATAGAACGCCTATTTTCCGATAATAATTAAAATCTAACAAAAGCATCCTGAAAGTTCTACTACGAGTATTACAGTATACTGTAATATTCGTAATGTTACTAACAGGGCTCGAGACGTATAACGCTTGCATAATATTATTTTCTTAGGTGGGTATTTGAAATTATATCATATTAAAGTGATCCTGGTACAAATTTAGTTTAAGGAATCAAATCATAAAGAAATGGGTTCGTAATTTTGTTATTTTTGATATTTTCATACTAATTTTAACGCACTTTTTCAGGATCTTTTTTTTTTTAGCATCTTCTATAAGTCTTCAGACCTCATCATTAATATGATTGGTACTTATATATATCGCACAATATAGACACCTCTATGATTGTTGTATTTGTGCGACTTTTAAAGTTTTAAAACAAAATTCTCGAGGGATATAATTAAACTAAATTTTTTTTTTAGCATCTGCTGTAAATTTTCAGACCTCATCATTAATATGATTGGTATTTATATATATCGCACAATATAGACACCTCTATGATTGTTGTATTTGTGCGACTTTTAAGTTTTTAAAACAAAATTCTCGAGGGATATATAATAAACTAAATTTTTTTTTTAGCATCTGCTGCAAATTTTCAGACCTCATCATTAATATGATTGGTATTTATTTATATCGCACAATATAGACACCTCTATGATTGTTGTATTTGTGCGAATTTTAAGTTTTTCAAAATTTAAAAAGAATGCTCGTGCGATATATTTTAAATTACTGCTGTAAGTCTGCAGACCTCATCATTAATATGATTGGTACTTATTTATATCGCACAATATAGACACCTCTATGATTGTTGTATTTGTGCGACTTTTAAGTTTTTAAAAATTTTGAAAAAATGCTCGAGCGATGTATATTAAATTAAATTTTTTGTTTTTCTACTATTTGTCCGCATAATATAATATTAGACGTCCGCGCGGACGGTTGATCGACATTCGGATAATCAGCGTTCTATTGTAACACTACAAATAATAATGCATTATAATATTATTCGAATATAATTTAAAATATTTCATTGAAGAGTAAGCGCATTGCATTGATTGCAATTGAATTGTTCTCGTTAAGTATATAATATTATGGTTATATTATATATTTTATTGAGATAGATAAAAGCATTATGTTGATATAATTTGCGTTATGCATATAATAAGCATATAATAATATTAATAATAGTTTTATAGATATATGTATTAATTATTTTGCGGAAATCACGCATTTTGCAAGTATAATTTTTTTTTTTGAGTATATAATATTAGTTTTAAAAGTGCATTAATAGCGATATTGTAAATTTTGAATACAATATTGTGCATGAGTAATATTATTATATAATATGATTTTTTGTAATATTATAGTTTAATTTGTGATATTATTAGTGAATAGTGAATAAATAGGAATAATAATATTAATAATAAAGAAGAAATTTTTTTTTTTTTTTGTTGATGCAGATGTTATACATGCTCCCGTTATCTTAAAAAAAAAAAAAACAAACAAACAAATAGTCATTATATAAACAAAATGAGAACTCGCACTGTGTAATGTTGGTTTAATTTGTATTTATTATTAATTTTATTTAACAAATGTGTTTGACTAATTAAAAACAAAATATTTATTTATTTATTTTTATCCGGTGGTAGAATATTTTATTTAAACACATCAAAAATCACTTTATTACATTTCATTCCCCCTCCCTATTTATTTTTCATGATGGATTACCGTGGTAACACGGAGGAAAATTGAAAAGGTTAATAATATTTTATTCGATTGTCGTGGACAAAAGGCACGTTTTTGAACAATATTTTATACTTAAATAACCATATTTTTATAATTAGTGCCGCAACAATAATTGGACGTGTAAAATGTGTGCCTCCGCATAGGCGGCCAACTCTGTAATATGTTAAAAATACCGGTATCTAGCTAAAATTTAAAAATTGTCTTATTCAAATGCATTGATTTTTTTTTTTTTTGTTTTTTTTTTCTATTATTATTATTTTTTTTTTTTTTAGCTATTATTTTCAAATTTTTGGTATAGTTTAATTAAATTTATCAATTCTCAAACGATTATTTCGCGTAAGTTTTACCTAATATTATAACTGTATTGTAAAGTATCATTAAATAATAATATATTGTACTCACTTGGTTCCATCATATCCGAGGCCGAGGCTGGAAATCAACCTCTATGACGGTTAACGGAAGTCCTGGTGCCGAGGCTGCTCTTCCACCATATATGCGCTGTGGCCGCTTGAATTGCTTCGCGCAATGATGGCTTGGTGATTAGGAGTGCAACAATCAACAACAACAAAATCATGTTTGTTCAAATGAATCACTTGGACAATGAAATAATATGGACTACGCAGGTTATCTTCTATTATGCTACTGAACGCTGACAATGCGCTTTGCAATGTCTTTGCTCGACTATTTTTAAACACGTAAACTTGCGTCACGGCAGGAGTGCTCGAAACGTGTCGACGGCGATCCGGTCAATTATCGGTTCGTACTGTGCTTCGTGGGATTTATTACTTGTTGCTGTGTTTCGGCGAGACAATCTTCTTAGACAATCTCTTAATTCTTTCGAATTTGTTGAGTGATGGCGAAGGATTCGGCGAGCCGCTGCTTATAGAACTCAGTGTCTCGAAACGTATTGGCGAGGCACTTGGACCCGGTGTTGGGGCACGAGATTGTACGGGCGTTGGAACGTAAGAGCTCGGAGGCGAATCCGGAATACCGAACAAGCTATTGAAAGTACTCTTAACACAATCTTTGAACTTGATGACTTTTTCAAAGATCACTTCACACACCGCATATGCACTATTCGGAAATACTCGTCGCCGAGGACGAGAAGCAAACCCGCCGAAATTCATGAGTCGACCGCGTTTTTTTCCGTTATGCCTGCCGAGCGCTCGCTCGGGCTCTTTTATAGACGCGCTGCAGACGCGCCGCCGCCGACGACGCTTGCGGTCTCTGTCAGCCGGCCTTTAAGTCGACTATTGGCCCGCACCTAGCGCTCCGTAATTCTCTCGTATATTTATATACATGTATATACGTTTATATAAACTTATATATGTTTATATAAACGTATATATGTTAGCGCCAATGCACGGAGTTCCGAAATTCCATTAAATAACTAGCAGTTTTATAGATTTACGGACACTTTCAGTTAATGTGTCAAATGAACACAAAAAAAATGCACTTCAACTAGTTATTCCACATACTAAAAGTAGATATTTTTTAAAATAACAGCAACGGTTTAATTAATGTATGTAAAATTATTATCGCATAAAATATTAATATCCACTTTGAAAAAGTTTATTCAGATATTTGTACAACGTCGACTTGTCAGAATTATTAGATAATTTGAGTATTTAACAAATTGAAAAAAATGACGAAATAAGGTCCTACATTATTACATAGTTTTTAATCGTTAGTACACTAGGGCTCAAATTAGAAAAAATCCGATCGGTGTTCTATATTGTATTAACTATAGCAAAACCGCGTAATTAACATATTAACGAGCGTATTTAGGAATCTCATGGAACAACTAGTTATTTAATAAATTAACGTGTTACATACGTTACCGCTAACACATATATATATATATATATAAATGTATATATATATATATATATATACTAATATATATATACATACGTATATATAGCTAACCGGGCGGCGCGCGCGTGCGCATACCGCGTATCACGCACGAACGTCAACGAATTCGACAAGCAGGCGTATATTGCGTTGCACGGTGGGCGGCGCAATAGGTCTCCCGCTGTGTGTTATTTTTTTTCGCTAGGGTACACCCCCCGTTTCTGCGAAACAACAGCTACAGCATCGGCGGCTGAGGCGGCGGCGGCGGCCCTTTCCGCGCACCGCCGTCGCCGTGCGTCCGTCGCTATTTCATTACGTTACGCGAAATTTAACGGGGCATTTAAATTGTGACGTGGCGTTCCGGTCCGGCCGTTCGTAGAAACAGAAAAAAAAACCACACAACAACGCAATAATAATTTCCGTATCGTTTTCGAAAAAATAATTGCCTTCCGATTTGTCGTGCGCCGCGCACCGCGTTAGTCGATAAGTAACCCGCATACACGCGCGCATTATTATTATTATTATTATTATTATTATGTTATTTGTGTTTTAATCCCCGGCATAACTAACGTGCGGCTGGAGCTTTGTGCGGGATCGCAGTTCCACCCCTCCCGCGCAGTGCCACTATTTTTTTTTTTATTATTATTATTATTATTTATTCAACAAAACAAACAATTAATGTAGTATAACAGTTTACTTAAAAGTATTTGTTATGAGAGCATATAATATGCTGTTACGTTTATTTCGTATTTGAAATGCGTATCCACGAACAATAATTTGTCAATCGCGGAGCACCTAAAATAAACGGTCCCGTTTTGGATTCTGAGCGAAGCGAGGTTTGATGCATTCGTTTTACTATGATGTGTGTGTAATGTGGTTTTTTTTTCTTTTAACATTTCGTACGTATTTGGTGCATTGAAGGGGTCATTTTTCGATTTTTTAAGCGTTTTCCATAACAATTCGGGAAAATTTATAGGAACACAGATAAATAGGTGTAAAATTTAATGCGCTAATAATATTTCATTACTTTACATTTTTACGTTTTTGTTTTCTACCAGAAATCTTGCTCCGAATTTCAAGAATAGCACCGTTCGTTTCTGGAAAAAAATATTGTCTAGTTGGTGAGCAAAAAGTTGGTTTTTATTTTTCAAGCAGTTTTCATAATAACTGATAAAAATCGAGGGAACACGTAGAAAATTCGGAAAAGTTTACGGCATTGTCACTTTTATGATTTATCAATTTTGTTTTTTTATTGTTCATCGGTTAAAAATAATTACAGAGACCTACAATTTTTACAGAATAAAATAATTTTTAAATTTCAAATTTCAAATTTTTTAAATATAGTCATTTATATCCGTTTGACATTTTCAAATTTTCATAGTTTTTATTAGGTTGGCATTGTGTATACAAACTATTTGACTTATCAGATATGATGCTTAAATATTTAATACAACGTCAAAAGTGGCACTTAGTGGTAAAAAAATAAAAGAAAAAAAGTTGAAATGTTATTATAAGCGTTTTAATGTTAATTTTTTTTCACAATTTCTCACAGAGTATTATAATACATTTAATACATAATCAAAACCGTTAAATAGTTTATGCTTAGAGCTTAATAATATTCGTTTATAACTGAATCAAAACCATTTAGTGATATTATAGTATAATTATTACACTCAGTTATCTAAGTAACAGATAGTCCTATTGGGAATGAATTGATTATAACGGCTTTGAAAGGGCTGGGAACGTTTTTCCCAATTTTCGTAAAATTAAAAAAATTACCTGTTCCCTTTTAACGACCATCTTAAGAGAACGCTATACCCGCATATGCCGTCTCACTCCAACTAACGGGCGATATAGCAAAATCTACGTTGCGCAGTCTGCGTAGATCTCGCTTAATTTTGGTTTTAGAGTAAAAGCGTCCATTATAAAATTAAAAGAGGACAATATTCTGGAAGGCGAGACGATGCGTATTTCCTATTATTCTGGTTATAGCGTTCAATACATCGTTAAAAAATGAAACCTAATTTATTTTTTTTGAACTACTGTAAAATAATAAAGGATGAGTTTTAAAAAAGAAACACATCGTCGTGCCCTCCGAAATATTTTCCTATTTTAATTTTATAATAAGTGATTTTACTCTAAAACCAAAATCAAGCAATTTCTATGCGCAGACTGCGTAAGGTAGATTTTCCTATATCACATGTTGGTCGGAGTGAGACAGCATATGCGGGTACAGCTTTCTCTTAATAATAATACTTTTCCACTCATCTGCTGGCCGACACCCATTTAAGGGAAAATGGTACGGCCGTTTTTACGGACGAATATAATATACTGTTTAAGTCCAACAATAGGGGAACAATATTTTAGAATAGTATAAAAACTTTATTTTCCAATGGCCGATTTCGATTTTTGAATTGTTTATGAACACTTTGACAAATTGTTAAAAGCCGATTTTTCGATTTAAAATTTGATGTATCCGAAATAAATACGAATGTTGCACGGAATTTTCAAAATTATAATTTCAGTTGTCTGTAAAACTTCAAATTAAATATCAACTTCCTTAATAATATAGAAAATAATTGAACAAACTCATACGTACATTGAAAATTAAAATCGGACATGGGGAAGTACATTTTAATTTACCACCGCTTATTATTATTCTAAGTATAAAAATTAAATGCGTTCAAACAATAATTTCATTTTATTCTCTTATGTGCTTTGACTCTACAAATTAAACATCTATTTTATGTTTAAATTTCGCCTTTTATTATAAGGGTAGGTATTTAATTTTACGACTCCCTATGGAGAAATTAATTTTCATATACCTACATGCAATGTACTTAAACTTAATTATCATGTACAGTGCTATATAGATTCTCCGGTTTCAAAGTTTTATTTTACGCATAAATTGTTGTTATACAATGTTACACAAGTTCATTATTGTTAAACAATGTACAGTTATAATGTAATAATGTATGTTAAAAACAAAATGTGTGTACATGTAGTGTTGTATATTATATTTCTTATAATATAAATTTGTTGGGCCTGTGTTCAATTAATTATAACAATAAAATTAGTGCTTTAACCTCGTTACAAAAACGTTGAACGTTTAAATATTCTTGAATTAAGATAATATTATTACAGATACAGCAGTCTGTAATCGCATTCTGTAATCCATTATTATTATTACGATTAGTTTTCAATTATTGACTCTATATTTCTTTTCTCTGAGCTTAAACAAATTACTAAACATCACGAATTTAATTAAAATAAAAAGTTCACGCATTAATATTTTCAGAAAATTAACTCTATAAAATAGCTTTCTTTAAATTACAAAAAAAAAAATTAAAAAAATTAATTTTTTTAAAGTTTTTATTAAAGCATAAAAAATGAATCGTAATATAAATATTAATTGCAGTCCTTATCCCTGTGAATAATATAAAAAGAAAAAATAGAATTTGATTATCTTTATATCTCTGGAGATATTACAATGGGTATACCTTCGTAGGACAAACTGTATACAAAGTATGATAAAAGATAAAGATTGATCTAAAATAAGACGAACATACTTCACACTTGGGTGGGCCACTGTTGTAGGTGAGAAGTTAAGAAGGTAATAGAAGGGAAATTTAATGTATATCTGTACGCAACGATTAACCATTGCTAACGAAAACAAATTCTGAGCGGAGATGGGTTGATATTATTGCTTTGTTAACAATATATAGGTCATATTATGGCAAAATAATTACATGTTATATGCATTATTTATTTTCTTGAATAATATTGAATCTGTTTTCCCTATTTATTATAAAAAAATCCGGGAAAATCAAAAAATAACCCGCCCCCCTCAAAGTACCACCCCCGTCTGTAAGTATTATTGTAAAACTAATAATATATTCGTCGCGTCATTTTAAAACACATAAATTTATTGATGAAAACAAAATAAATTTCCTCACTATGCTCAGAATCTAAAATTTTTTAAGATGAATATATTTACCATTACTCACTATAACTGGTCTCGTGAAATTAATTTAGGCACTCAAAAATTGAAATATTTCATTTGTTGAACGACTATGTGTAGCCACACCGACAATGATTTCTTTGTCATGATCACGAGACAATTCAACACAGTACAAAAGTATTAATGGTTTTTAACGATTAAGACCAACTGGAAAAATATTCCATTTCAAATATGATATAATTTGAAAGTGAACTAATTAGCGAAAATGTAGGGAAGTTCTGAACAACACAATATTAATTATTGTCACAATACCTAATAGGTATGGAATTTGTTTAGGAAATATAATTTTTTATTGTCTGGCATATACGTAGAATTACCCCCGTAAAAAGAATTTTACTGCAAGACATAAATATAGGTCATCTGGAAATGGAACATTGGCCTAAAAAAATATATAAAAAGGAAATTGTTACTAAGACTGGAAAAACGAAATCGGACGGTGAGAAACGTATCCATATATTTTACTTATATGACAATAATATATATAATAGACATTTTTCATACCTACTTGAATGTATATTTCCCTTCGTTTCACGGTACATTATCTGACCATATATCCCGGTTATCGAACAGGGTTGAAACAAGGATAATAATATATAATACTCGTGCGTGTAATGTATAATGCCGGACGTCGATAATTTATTGATTTTATAAAAAATAAAAAACCTTCGCCATTATTTTGGTATAGTGAACATATTATTTTTGTTTTAGTCCTCGAGTATATTATTGTTATTGCTATTATGACACTGACAACGTTATGTTTTTCATTTTCACGTCGACCTGCACCCTCTGCAAAAGTATCCTAAATACGTAACTGATGTGTCCGCGCGCACGTGTGTGTACACACTGTACACACAAGAGTACATAATATATTCCTACGCTTTGTCGAAAAAAAAAAAAAACAGCCAAACATTTTCCCGAGAGGGTTCGTCGATTGATTTCGCGTTCATGTGTATATGTATGTCGGTACAGATTTCTTTCGACATCACGCGTGGCGTATACGTTTTAAAAATTGTCGTCACGGTTCTACAACTGCAGTGCCCGCTGAAATCACGTAAAACTACCCGTGCCTCGTCCCGATCCCCAATGACCCCATTATTATATTATACAGATAAAACTATACAGGACCGTTGAAAACAGTGGAGTAGCCGGGATTTCGCAATGAGAGAAGGTTTAAATACAAAATTTAATTTTAATAAAAACTATGGTTTTTGTTCATTTTGTATAAATATTTTTAGTGTTCTTTTAATAAGATACAAGTTATATAGGTACGATATTAAACTACTATAATTTATTTGATTACACCCATTATATATTATATTATATTAAATTGGATAATAAATCGAAATATAAAGTTTAGATACAGACTGAATATTCACTATCAAATAAAATGATAAAAATATCTTAAATAATGTTTATTGTTAATTACAATGGTTTTAACAGACATAATTTTCGTGTACTAATTGTCAGCTGATTTAAACCATCAATGAACTGTAACAAATTTTATACGAGTACCTTTCTGTAAATGTTTACAACTTCTAAATCATTTAGTTGGTTTTCATTTGAAGTATTACGCAAATTTGAGCGTGAACACATTTTTTGTTATCATGTTTTTATTTCTGACACTATTTTTAGGTAATTGAACATAATAATATTACCTATTATTGTTTTTGCCAATTTTTAATGATAGGCGAAACTAACATTATGCAATATATGATCATTATCACGGAAATATTTATCACGGAAAAGCAAATGATGCATTGGTGTACCGAAAAGAATTTTAATTGGGGTTATCAAAATTGACGGTTTGACCAGTTCTAACACAAACGAAACCAAGTAAAAACTAAACATGATTAAAATTTCAATTTGCGTCGCTATGTTGTAATATATAATATTATGTTTAATGGGTTACTCAAATTGGAAAACCAACTTGGAAAATACTAAAATGTATTGGTGACGCAATATTGTTCCTCGGGTGGCCCGTAGTTTTTCGTGTTATTTTTTTTCCATTATTTTCACGTCACCATAAATTTAATTGATAGGCACTATAGCCGTATTTTTTGTTCTTTCCGTTATGGCCATTGTGCACAAAAGTGTGTCGCATGCGTGAAAACATATATTATAAGAACAGGCAGGGTGAGTGGTGAGTGTACGAGTGCCAAATTGGTTTTTCACTATTTTCAAACATTTTCGTGGGCCGATAACGTCGTGCGTTTTTCATAATATAAGCCGTCTGCGTGTTTGAAAATCCCAACAAATCTCCCTGTCGTAGTTTTAATAGATTTTATTTCCCAGAAAAGTCCTCTACGCTTTCGAAATCATTATAGTCGTATATAATATGTTTTCTCGACAAAAACAAAAATATTGTTCGCTCGGCCGTTATTTCATATTATAGAAATAAGTCGACTCCATTAGTCACTACAGAAAACATAATATTTTTTTTGGCACTGCACATTATAAATAAAGCCCTTAGATATTCTTTTTTTACCGGTGCTTTTATTTTTACGGCAATAATCAATTTCCCTCGGTGGCATACTCAGAATTTCCCAAAGATGTAGTAGAGCTAAACTAAAAAAGAGCTGATACTGGGAATGGGAGTGGCCACTGTTGTAGGTAAGAAGTTGGTAATGTAGGATACATAAGGTTATTTCATTTATATCTGTAAACAACAGTAGTTCGGTAATACATAATTTGAAGTGTCGTGATTTTTTTTTTGCGATTTTCTTTTAAATTTGATTTCAAAACGCTTATTAAAAAAGCCGTCCGATGATTTTTGAAATTTTACCACGTCTAGGTAAGTCTAATATAAGTATTATTATCAAGTTTCAAGTCTCTATGTGTATTTATAACCGAATTACAGTAAAAAAAAAACACCCAAAAATTAAAATTCCTAAAAAGCTCAAAAGTGGATAAAAAGTTTTGGCGATGAACCTGTAAGAAAGTAAATCAAAAAAGCAACAAAAAAAGTATCTTGTGATTCTTTGATTAAATTATTTGTTCTAGTAGAAAACGTCGTCAGTGTTTTTATAAAATAATAAAATGATGAAATTGTACGTTTTCCTACGTTTTTTCCCACTTAAGTGCTTTTATTTAAAAAATGGCATCAAAAATCCAAAAATGACCTCTTTAAGGTACCATATAGACAATTTGAGCTTTCAAAAAAGTTGCTACAAGTAAAAATCGGGGTGAAAATGTGTCCACAGACTAGAACAAAGAAAAAAAAGAAAAATAGAAATGAACATCTTAGCAATACTAATAGCTCCCTCGCTACGCTCGGAATCTAAAATTTGACTAAAAAAATAATCGTTCGCAAAATACGTATTTGTACTTAGTTGAATAAAAAGTACAGATACGCAATGATTATTATTTTATTAATAATAATTTGTTAATACTAACACGATCAATGGGCGACAAAATCCCTTTCATGCTGTCTCTGGGAGAATGTTAAGGATGACACAAACGCTAATTCGTATCAGGACAAAATAATCAAAAAAACATTTTCACAGTAAATTGTGTCAAATTGTTTGATGATCGTTGATCATTGATGTAAGAAAATCGCTTAAAATAGAAACATTTTGTAATATATTTCTACTTTATGGTTACACATATAAAACAAAATGTACGGATTATAATTCTGTATTTAAAACATGTAATAACTTAAATAATGATCTCGTGGTTAGGTTTACCTATCTAAGGTAACTAAATATTATCTTTTTAAAAAGGTAGAAATATCTGTCAAAATAAATGGGGTGCCGCTATTTTCTACAATGGCATTTTCAATAGATCAGAAAAAATATTATACTTTGTAAAACTGCAGTACCTATATTGCAGCGTATTGAAATTTGTCCTCGGTAATTATTTATGTTATTAAAAACTATTTGTTTTAAGATTTAACTATTGTTTTATATTGATTTACTTAAATATGACTTTAGGTCTATATCTTATTTTAAACCTAAGACGATAACCGAAAATATCATACAAGTATATATATTTTGTTTTAAATATTGTCACTGAGCCATTGCCACGATGTTGCTTGTAAGTTCATTTATCCATTTGTTATAGTAGCATATAATTTTTAGTCGTAGAATATTTAGTTAAAAAAATATTTTGCCTTAGCGAATACAATTCCTCCATTCACTCGCCTACTCAAATACCCAATAATATTATTCTGAACATTAATATATTATATTAAATTTGTTACTATATCGAAGCGAATATTTAAAAATAAAAAAATAAATCATTTTCGTGAGTGAGAAAATGCCGATGAGAAAAAGTACTTACATAGGAAAAACAATAAAAGACATATTCGTTTAAATGTGTTTTCGAAGCGTCTCTTGAATTTTACTTAAGAGTTATGTAATATTATACGTCCAAATTTAAACGACGTTGAGTTTATAACGGTTTTATGTTTCTCCGGTTTATTGTTTTCTTTCGAAACGTAAGTAAATAACTCCATGGAATGGCTCCTAATAAAAGGAAAACAAATCCTCAGTTTAGTAATATTTGAATTTGTGTAAAACGACACCTTATATACTAATCTTAACATTATATTATTATAAAAAAACAAATAAGATGAAAGGAAAAATTTGTCATGTGTGTAAATTAAGTATATTATTATAAATCAAGTGGATTAAATTTAAATTAATACTTAATTATTATCAATTATAATTACATATTCAAACAAATCGTAGTCCAGCTTAATTTGTAATTCTATTTTTCGTAAAATATTTCAATAATCCGTCGGTACATGTATATAACAATAATTACAGTAAATGAAAAACAAACAAAAAATATACGACATAACAAAAATAAGCAGTTGTGAAAATAATAATAACAACAGCGATAAATGTATTGTATTCAATACAAATTCATAACTAGATACTAAGATCTCAGAATGACCTCAAAAAATAAATAATACTATGCCTTCAAACATTTTTAGAAACATTATTTAATCGTCATTATGAATTAAAATATTGACCGGGCATTTTAGATTTTTGAGATTTTTAAAACATTTTCAATATGCTCGTACCACGAACAACGCTTGTAATCACCCTATTCCCGGCATGGTGTGTTTTTATAATTATCGCCTCTCTCTTTTCCAATTTTATGTTCTTGTAAATATTGGGCCTCGGCCTGTTTTGTATGAACAAATTATAAACATACATATCCGACTCGAATAGCATATTATTGAGGTTTTTGAAAAATAATTTATGAATCGATAATAATTATTATCTATAATAGTTGTATGTATTATTTTAGATATAGAAAAAAAATTGTTTATAATAATATTAACATATCTTTATTTTATTATTCTAAAGCTGTACTATTTAGAATTAAGATGTAAAAATACTAATTTATGAATTATCCTAATCTATTTGATTACAACGTGATCATCACGTTATCAATTATAATTTTAACATGATAAAATATCAAAAGCGATACTAAAAATTACCCCGATTTCGATGTTCGATACTGTCTTAAGTATCAAAGGTATCGAGGTATCAAATCGTCCATACCTAGTATTATATAATAATAATATACATAGTTTATTTCGGTGTTCAAACTTACTTACTTACTTACCTACTTACAACTGCTATAGTTTTAGTTATTATATTATCAAACCAATAATATCAAAGCGAGTATATCGTTTTCTAATAGAAAACTTTTCTTTATTTCTCATGTTCTGAACAGTGAATCTATATAATAAAGTTTCGCTTTTTTCCGCGGCGGCTGCTAAGTATCTTTATAATGGAATGAAAAACGTATTCGTTCGTCGAATATAGAAGGATCATAGTAATACAATTTCGAATGCGCGTCTCGGTTTCAATAATATTCATTTTTCAATAAAATATAAATATACCAATTTTATTATATTTGTTTGTTTCGTGATGGGCCACGGATGAGGGCTTTAATATTATTTTGTTTAAATCGCTACAGCGAATGACAATATCGACAGCAACATAATATAATGTTATTATAATAACTGTAATATTTTCTATTGTTTCATTGTTATATTTTTTTTTTTTTTTTTCGGTCATTCGTTACAGTTTGGACAGTTGTGATATCTGTTCACGTGTGTCCGATTCGGTACCTAATCATCGTATCGCATATCTCATAATGTACGAGAAGGGAGAATGTCCGACTAAATCCGAATTACGTGTTACAATATTAATGTAATCACTGTTAACCGATAAAAATCACGCGTGTATTATGAAATGTGTTTTTAAACTCGAGAAGCTTATTATAAAAGTTTTTAAACCGCGTAATACCGCCGTATATTATATATTCGTACATTATGGTAATAATAATTAAACCACCGATAGCAAATAAGCGCAGTAAATGCATCCCCTTGTACGCAAGCAGCTCATTTTTTATTTTTATTTGTACAAATATATTAAAACCGAATTAGTATCTAGGTATATATATATATATATATGTATACACACAGAAATTCAAAGGATCGTGCAGAAATATAGGTACTTAAATATATTTAGTATGACAATTATACAAACAAACTGAAAAAATAGCCACACGCATACAAATAACAATATGAAAAACGAGTTTTACTCGATCACATTATTATAACACGGCCATAATACTCATTCTATATGGATATTCGATATTTGTACACCTTTACACGTTTACACGTAATAATATAAAAGAGAAATTAATCTGCGACGAGAAATGTTTTTAATTTTTCGATAAAACTATTGTGCATGAATGTAGTTATTGTTTTATTAGATTATCTTAAACTACCACGGTGTGTTTTTAAAATGCTCGAATAAAATGAAATTTCGTTAATTAAAAAAAAAAAAAAAAAAAAAAAAACGAAATAATGAAAATAATAAAATGTTTTATCACAGATAATAATGCTGGCTATATTAATATAACACATATAAAGTGAAAATGTCGTGTAAGCAGTTGCGCACAAAGTATTGTTAAAATGTTACACAACGTTCACGATTACGCGATAAATACTTGTGATAAGGATAATCGCTTTTAAATTTATTTGAAAACGAATTCCAATATCTTTGAGTTAGTTGATAAATTGTTTTCGAAATGTTGTTAAAATTGCCTACACGCAACTCCTTAAAATTGGATGTATTTACGGCCGAACATAAAAGCCTTTGGATAATAAAATCATTTATTTTTGGGATAATCTTTTTTTAAATTTGTTTGTTTATATTTTGTTTTATAAAATATTTTAAACCTAACCGAATTCTACACTTTAAATTATTAAAATAAATATAAACTCAAAAGTAAAGATTTATTTTTATATCATATTAATATAATAACGGGGAATGTATCAAATCGGTATAAGTATATCTCGTGATGTTTTAAATTCTAAGCATATCGAGGAATGTAACGGTATTACGGTGATTACGTATGTTGTGTGCGAATTGTTTTTCGTCCGTTAACCATTTTTCTACCAGGAATCTTGTTTCACGCAATACATGATAAGACAGTTATTTTGTAACATTTTTGATCTAGTTGGCGCATTGGGAATTTTCAACATTATTAAGTTTATCAAAATATGAGCTTGACTTCGTTTAGAACCGTTTTTCGTTAGAAATGATTTATCGTGGTTTACGCATATATAAATAAATTATTCTTCATAATATCACGTGCATTCCCAACTTTCCACCTACAGCAGTGGCCTATGCACGAGGAGTGTCCTGCGTCTACAGGTTATTTTTAAGGCCGGGTATAATATCACAGATACATATTACATCGAAGGTACAGTCGCATCTTTTGATTTAATGTATCAAGATACTTTTTATTACGATATTAAAACAAGTATCTTTGCGCGCTGAACGGTACAAGACACTTAAATATGTTTCGGTGTTATTTAAAAAAATAATAATAATAAACCCGAGAAAATGGTTCGCGTTAGCCGTCCGTACATAATTGGCGCTAAACTGCATTTAATGAACTTTGCGCTTTTATTCTCAATAACTGTAGGTCGCGGCGATTGTCGTTAACGGAACCCTATATCGCGTCGAACCCGCGGGATTCATAGTTTTAATTATGACGCCTGCAGCCGCCGAACACGAGCCCCGAACGGCGGTTATGTTAAAACCTAAACCGACTTGAAACACGCGCGGGGCGTTTGCGTATGCGGACCGACGGTGTGCGGGTGCACCGCACAAATGCAATATGTCGAGCACCGTATGACGGCGCGTTATTGGCGTTGTCGCCGTCAAGACGCGCGCGCCAGGTCGACCGCGCCGATCCGTCTAGCCGAAAACCCGTACGGAAATCCGACCGCGGCCGCTCCACACACGCAGCACGCCCGTGCAACGGCGTGCAGTTTCGCGTGTCGGGGTGGATAGGGAGAGGGGGGGGGGTTTCTTAACCGTGTTCAACGCGCGGTTTCGCGGCCGCCGCACCGTCCGCGTTTCCGCGCGAGAAATAATACAATTAAAACACCCGGGGGCCGCGGCGCGGCGCACGAGACGCACCGACACACTGGACACTGGACGTCGCATTACGCGCGGCTTAACCGGACCTAACCGAACCGTAACCGTGCGTTGCACAGCCAGTGTACGACGCCGTGTTGCGTGTTATCGTGTTGGACGTGCGCGCGTAATGCCTGTGCCGCGCGTATCGCATTACACGGGCGCGTGCCGCACCTGGTGCCGCGGCCGGCGGACGAGTGGACACTCGACCAGGCACGGAACGGCCCGCGCGCGAAACTTTCCGAGCAATAATACGAAACGTGACCGCGAAAACGAAACCGCCGCGCGTTACGTGAAACGCGACGCGGGCGGGCGGGCGGGCGGATCCCGCGCTGAAAATCCAATAACGGAGCCAGACGCGCGTATTAGTTATAAGTTGCACGGCGCCCGGGAAGTTCTGTTCGAAAAGAAGTAATCGTCCCGCGATTACGTTTCGCCGGAACGTGACCGAGCCGGGCCCGGGAACTGCAGGTAGTTAATTTCCCCGGAAAAATCATTAAAGTGATAATGCGTATGCATTATAGCTGTTGTAGTGTTATTACATTATAGCTGTTGTAATGTTATTACATTTTAATACAATATTGTCGGTTCCGTAAGCACCGTTGTTTTGTTCCTCCGAAAAACGAACGAAAAATTCCTTGACGGATCCGTTCTCGATAACATTTGCCTCGTATAAAAAGTCGTCCCGTCTCGTACGATACCTTCAATGGTCTACTATAGTCGGTTTAATTCGCCTGTCAACCGTCGCCGCTTTTATTCATTCAGAGTATTATAATCGACATTTATTTTTTATTTGTTTATTTAAATCCTAATTCGAAAAAGTGTAAGTACCGAAAAGTTATATTATCTACATAATAAGACTAATATGTAAATAATAGATCGATATTATGGGGTTTTTTTTTTTTTTTTAACACCTGTCGTTTCAGTATTATACTTACTGACAGTTGTTTACTTACGCGCTTTATTCAATCAATAATACTAGTTCAATTCGCAATGGCCATTGTAATAATTCGACAGTATTGCAGTATTTATTAGGCACCTGGTGCTTTATTTATAATATACAAATAAGTTTACACAGTACTATTTTGCATAATATATTAACAATAGAATCAGAGGTGAAAGGCGAATGACGAAGAATAAAATTATAACAATTCAAGGCCGAACATAACCGTATACATTTACTGATATATATTTATATATATTAAATCAATCATAGAAAACTTAATACAAATAAATAAGTAAAAAAAAAATATACCAAGATAATAAATAATTAAAAATGGAAAATCGTTTAACAATGTTTTTTTTTTTTTTTTGAAATTCAATTATTTCCCATAAAATATCAAATAATACTTGTCTCCAAACGACAAACCTTGTGTCGTGAACTTTCGGGGATCAAAAGTATCTTTAAACTACTTGTCATTTTAACTCTCGACATTCATAATAATAAGTCGAGTAATAGTTGAAAAAGTTATAAAACGTTGCACTATAATTTACAGTAAATAAAGTATTCTTCTTTGTTTTCTAATGATAATAAACACACAGAAATCATTATTTAATAATATATTTTTATAATATATACTTCTTTTAAAATCTTCGACGTAAGAATGACGTGGAATGCTTGAGGAATGGAGACTGAAGAGTATAACACTTAAAAGTTAAAGGAAAGGAACTATACGAATAAGCAAAAGTAAAATACAGAGAGTAAAAGTTTTGAGCAACAGGACAAGGGGTTGACGTGATAGTTTTCGTAATAAGAGTTTTAAGTAGCTATCTATATCTTGGATATTTTATATAAAAAAAAATGGTAGTTGGCTGTAACGAGAACGTGGAACATAGGATTAAGTGTGATTAAATCAAGTGAAAAAAAACGTCAGGGGTTTTTCGCAACAAGAGAATTCTAATGAGACTTAAAGGTAAGTTCTACAAGAGTATAGTGAAATGGACTATTTTGTATGGTTCAGAGTATTGAGTGGTATAGACAAAAGTATAAAACAGAGACTACGTATAGTGAAGATGAGAATGTTTAAATGAATGAGTGAAATGACGAGAAAAAATAGGATAAGGACCAAGTACATAAGATGTAACATAGGCATACTTTTAATAGTAGATAACATTAAAAAAAAAAAAAAATAGATGTTGACTGTTCTTTTTGACAGTGAAACCATTTCCCATTTTCAAATAACAACCTATAATAAAAATTTAATAACTAGGTAAACCCATACATTTTAGTTTAAATACATACATTTTGGTGTTGACATTTTTAATTTCCGTTAACCCGTTTATGAGATATTTCATTTTAAAGTTTGGATAGGAGGATAGTAGTTGAGCACTTTATTCAAACGCCACGCTATGACTCATATTATTTTAATACATATTAATGTAGTTTGTAAGTAAGTATTTGACAAAATCTATTTTTCTTTTCTTTTTTTTTTTACATTACTGTCCTATTTATCGTTCCTGACATTAATTAACTAGGTACCTATATATTGTCATGTCTCGTATCATAGAAATATTCAAATTACAATTGCAGACTTATGTATAATAATATTCACCAGTGAATTAAGTTTTAAGAAGTACAGAGAAAATTAGATTTGTCGCTACTCACTTTAATTTATTTTGTGCAATTTTGGGGAGGGTTAATGAGGGGCCTGCTAGGGTCAAAGAAATGATTGTCAATATATACCTACCTATCCGGTTATCCCAAATACACCGATGTATATTTGAATAATTAAATATTTATACACAAAGACAATGAACTAAATCAACATAATAGATACCTATAGGTAACCAACCTATTCTGTTCGTGACAGAACTACTATATAACGATGGCGCGTAATATTGTAATTGCATTTAAATTAACATCTTTGTGCTCCACAATAGTTATATTTACTTAATAACATTTGCATCGTTCCTATTTATTGGTGATGTCGGATCTGGCTACCTACTGATTGTGTTAGAACCACGCAAGCGAAACCAGTAGTTGTGTTCAGAATATTATCCAAAATCTTATTCGGCACCTGAACTAGGTAGCGTGGCCAAGAATTTTCAATTGAAGGCAATGAATTAAATAATAAACACGATTCGTGAATAAATCGTATAATTATATTCTGTTTTGTCAAACCCAAACAAATTTAATTTTTGAATAATATTTAAAAATCCAACTTAAGTTGATGTCGAATAATTGAACATAATTATGTTCAAGAAATCGATATTTTTTCCTTGTAATTTGGTTAAAAAATATAATTTCAATTTTAAATGACTAAATAAGCACTCATATTAATAAGTTGTACTTTTAAACGAATGGGGAGGGGATATAACCCTTAACGCTCTCCCTGTGCACACCAATGACTAAACCCTTTCACTGACTATACCTATATACTAACCTTAATATGATTATGCATAAGGAGTTTGAAAAATTCTGATCACTTCAAAATTTAAATGCCTTAATGCTATTCGTTTCTTCTTTTACTGAGTAGGCAATGCGTAGGATTATATTTGAGGTTAATATTATACATATTATTTTTAAACTCACATTATTATAGTAGTGGCGAATGGGGTGATACCGATCATCTGCTAATACCGGTCACTATCGTTTCTATAAAACTGTCATATTTGAAGTTATACTAACAAGTAACACTTTTGATTATCAAATTATGATAAGTATTGTTATCTAAACTAAGGCGTAATAATCATATGATCGTTTCCCAGCCAAAACTGTGATAACAATTCTTATCACATTTCACTGTTAGAAAATAGAAATCAATAATTTGAGCATTATCGTAATGTAAAATTTTTACGGTTTTTAAATTTTAATTTAATACAATGTAATCCAAAATACATACATTATAATACATATGATACACAAGATGAACACTTAAGTACACCACAGGTGAATAGAAAGTAAATAGGTACACATTTTAAAATTATTATAATGTAATGTAGGTACCTACCTACAAATATTGTTTGTACCTACCATATTTCTGAGAAAAAATTGCTTAGGTTAGTACTTGCCTATCTCTGAAAAATGGACAATCGGATATATAAATCATAATTCAAACTTAAAGTAGCCTTTTTGGCGTTTAGAGCGTGCAGCTGTATCTGTATATGGTATAGGTAACCTGCATGCTCAGTGGTAGGTACCACCTATGATTAAAACATTTAGTAGATAAATTTTTGTATTTAAATGATTTTAACCACAATATAAAGATGAAGATCTACATTGAAGAATCTACATAAAGATCTGTAACCCACTGGGCATTGATCCTCCATGATAGGATATGTACCAATCAATAAAAGTGTAATTTGGTAAATTATAATTAGGTATTTGTCTACTTAATGATAATGATATTATTATGCAGATAGTTAGTAGGTAAAGTAGATAGCTACCTAAATAATTCTTAATTTTTTGTTGTGGAGCCAATACAAATGGATGAAGGGCTACCTAAATCCTCGGTTGATTTCAATCATAGACCTATAAACCTTTATTATCAGGTCTATAATTTCAATTTCCAAAATACTTCGAAGTTGGTTTAGAGTTTTTATTTTAATTCAAGCTGATAACATCACATCATGTTATCAGTTTTTTTATTATAATATTGTTGTCTATTTTGTTATAATCACGATTGTATCCATAACTGTAGTGATAATGTTTATAAATTCGAAATGCTTATTGTCATGTTTAAAAATGTTGACATTATTTTTCAGTTTAAGAATAAGGAACTAATGTTACTTGTGTTATTCTTAACGTTCTATTAGTTTATATGTTTTTAATATTAGAATATTACAATGAGTGTCCGACTACTGTGTGTAAATGTGGTATCGGTGCAAGACAGTTTTGTTCATTTATCATCAAAGTTAGTAAGAGAACTTAACACTATATCAAATAATACACAACCGGTTAGTAAATCGTGGAAGATATTTCTGTTTCTGAAACATGCATAATAATTATATTGATGTGTTTTAGCTGTGTTTGAAAGTGATGACACTTGATGATGTACAGGCAGAATTGTATGTGTCTTGTAGTCAAACACCATATAATTCAAACGGAGATGAAATGTTCAACATCAGCCATGAATTTCTAATCACTCTGGGGCTCAAGGTATCACAACTAGTGTTGATTACAGTCGTCGATCACGTTTATCCATTAGAACGTATCTATGTCACTCCATTAACAGAGGAAGACTGGGACCTATTAGTATGTAAAAAAAATTTACTTTTTCTTTTATTGATTACAATTATTACCTATCTTTTGAAACAAAATATTTTTATGTAAAAGATACAGGTTTAACTGATATATTCTTTGTAAAATGTATTTATTATATTCATGCATAGGTTTTATCACTTTTAAGAAGTAATTTATAAGGTGTTTATTAAGAAAAACCTATTTCTTCAAACTAATTTAATGTAAAATAATAAAATAATAAGCAAAACATTTTTTTTAACTTTCAATGGTTCATATTGTATGTCTCAAATATCATATTGGAATAAATTAAATGTTTCAAATGGTTAGGAAAAATCACTTTTTGTGTTAGTATTTTGTAGAACCTATAATTATTATCATATATTTATAAGTGGAACTGTCAAAATTTCAGGGTTTGGATTCTTGTAGTTCAATATCCACAATATTAATATAATATGGACAACTGATCCTTAGGGGTTTTGTGGCTGATTTCTACCGCTGGTCGTCCGCGTCTTAGCGCTAGGCGCTACTTGCGGACGATTGTGGTGCTAGAGCAACGAAAACAAGCCACTTCCGGTCTAGGGTCTTCGGAGGGAACACCAGCTCTAAGCTTTTGTAGGGCCCGTACCTTCCTCGCTACCGGGATGGGTTCCCGGTCACCCAATAGGTGCAGTGGATAAGGTTTACTATCTTGCGCCAGTCCCACAGCCACCATGTTTCATCCAAGTTAGGCTCCTCTATCTTGGGGGCACTAAGTCTAGAGCGGCCAGGCCAATACGGCGTGAAGTGGGGCTCCCCCGCCCATGGTACCGAATAGATTTTATGTTGAACTCGGGGGGTCAACCTGAGATTGCGTCTCTCCCACTATTTTTGCTCCTCAGCCGGCTAGTGGTGGGCTTATATAATATGGACAATAGTATCTATATTGCTATTGTTGTTTCTAAACATATTATTATATTGAATTTATAATAATTTCCTCTGTGGTATTGTATGTTACAGGTATTAAATAATATCCCTCTTCAACATAGTATACTACAACAACTGCAAATAGTCTATAAAAATGAAATACTTCCAATTTGGGTTTCAAAATTTATACACTTAAAAATATGCATAGGTAAGGTAATCAAATTTTGGTTTGTTTGTACTTTAACAGAATATTTCATTTTTGATATTTTTTTAAATTTTAAATTTGATAATTCTTTCGATGCTAATTATGAATACTCAACCAGAATTTGACAATCAAACTTAGTTAAAAAGTTACAGCCATTACAGTTTGCGTTTTTAGTATTAAATGCGGCCGTGTAGTAGGCATTACGTTGTTGGTAGGATCAATGCAGAGTTTTGTTTTAATTAAATAAATTTATTTAAAAAATAAGGCTGTAGGTATGTCAATATTGTTATCGACACAAATCGTAGTTTATTTTCGAAAAAACAGTCCAAGAAAGCGAGTGACTGCTTATGTCTCCAAGTGCATCCAAAATGCATGATGTAAAGATTTTTTTATCTAACCAATGTGGTTTTGTTAACCAATCAAGGTTTATTTTAAATTAAAACACCCCGAGCAAGTGCAGAGACTGAGTGACCACTTAGAGGTCTAAAGTATGATAATATTCAATGAAAGTATTAAACATATTTTATTTTATCAATCAAAGAATAGTAGGGTCTATAGCAATGGTATGTAATACTTAAATGCAATAGGTACCTATAGTGGCTGCCACACAACCATGCATAATGCTAAAATCACAAACTTTAAGACTTTAACTAAATCCAACCGCCAAATCAACATTAAAATGTGCAGTAGGTTAAAAAAACATTTTAAAAGTTTAATGTTTGGATAAAATAGAAAAGTTATCAAATTTACGATGAGTTACATATATTATTGTAATACTAATGTGATTGGTTTTTTTTTTTAGGTGACCTAGGATTTGGTGATTTTCAAATGGGGTTATTAAAAGACACTACAGAAATAGTTATTAAATCTGATGTAATAAAACCTGGTATTATTTCTAACAAAGATAATTTAGCTAGTATTTTGCAAAAAAATATGAAAGATCAAAATGAATGTATTCCTCTTACAAAATTTGACAATCAGTTAATTTTTCGCACAATTTTTGTGAATGATACTTTATTAGAATTTGATTCTATTTATGATTATTGTGCTCTTATTTCTAAATTGCATATGTCAATGTTATTTAAAAATAATGACCCATATTCTTCTGGTAATAGTTTTGTTAAAGTAACACTTTTAAAAACTGAATTAGATCAAACAAAAAGCAAAGAAAATCAAATTGTACAAGTACCTTATTTAATTATACGGTTGTGCCCATTGAACCCATTTATGAATAATGTTGAAGAAATGGAAATTATTAATTGGCCAACTATCTATGTTACAAACACTTTAAGTAAAATGTTTGGCTTAAATATTAATTCTAAAGTTGTGTTGGAGCCAATTATTCGAATGGAAAATGAAATTTGTGATGTTCAAAATATTTGTATTTACCCTATAACAAGAAAAGTTAGTTTACGTTATTACTTTTTTTGTTAATTGTTTTTATTTTATATTATAAAATTTTTTTCAGTCTAATTTAGATGAAAAATCTATTTTAAATTGCACAATACAGCTATTAAAGAATGAAGTAGTTCATCGAAAAATGTTGGTTTTAAATAACAAGTCTTCACTACATGTAGTATACAATACAATTATGACAATAGATGTCATGGTTACATTTTTTCCATCAAATATTCCTTATATTTATCTCAATGAATATAATATTGGAATGCTTAAATTTACTATTAAAACTAAAGACATGCCTAATATTGTTCCTAATCATGGGGTTGCTAATGATAAAACAGCAACAAATCAGTTTATAGACCACTCAATATCTATCACTTTTAGATCAGAAGAATATTATGATATAAAGTATGTATCTAAAATCCAATGTAAATCTTTATCCATTTTAATAATTTAATTATTTTTAACATAGAATTGATAGGTCTATACTTTTAAATAATATCTAATTTCAGTTAGTAAAATATTTAACATTAATAAATTATCAAATTAAGAAACAATATTTGTTGTATCCATATTTTACTTTCGATGATGTCTGATGATGGTAGAAACTAGTCATAACTATTTTTAAATTTTAATATATGAAATTATATTTTTATAATACTTATGGCTTAATTTGATAATTTATATTTGAATATTAAACTGTTGATTTGAGCATTAGCACAGCTAATTTTAGACGGAAGTTAAAAAGTCATAGCACTGGTTAAACTCAACTGGTTTTAAGAACTATTATTTGCTCACTTTAGTGTAAATAAATTATTTATAATGTAGTAATATTTTTATTATGCACTAACTTCTTATAAATTATATTGGTTAAGAAACATATTTTATTGTGTTAATTGTGAATTAATGTAATAAATTTGTATGCAGGTGTTTCAAAGATATGAAAGAGACTGGATCTTTATGTTTGAAACTGGGTTTAAATTGTTACAATACTTTACCTCAAACATTTATGGCATATGATAATTTATTAATAACTGGTAAATAAATATTAACTATTATTATTAACTTCCAGACAATAAATTGGTGTTTATTTCAGGAGCTATTGGATCTGGAAAAACAACGATTGCTAAAATGCTTTGTCATGAGCTTTCTAAATGTCCATATTTTGTGAAAATAATTTGGATAAAGGGACGGTTTTTAGCAGGTAAACAAAAAATAATCTTAAATATTACTTTATGTTTTTTTTTTTACATACATAATGAATACTTACAGGTAAACTATGGGATATAGTTCAAAAAATATTAACCAGTCAGTTTCAAGAAAGTTTGTATTATCAGCCTGTGGTTATTGTAATCGATGATTTTGATGCATTGTGTCACTTAAATTCTGAACCAAATGAACACGCTGATATATCTAAATTTTATCTAAAGTATATATTTATGTATATATACATATATTAGGGTGATTCTAATCAGGTGGAACTGAAATAATTTTGTAAGATGCATTGTAAAAATAATTTTTGTACTTTTTGTATATGATAAGTCAACCTCTTTTGTGCTACAAAGGGTTTGAAATTTTGTAAACAAGTTTTTTTTAAAATTTTTAACATTCAAAAATTTATCAGAAACTTATTATTGTTAACAAGATTTCCTACATAATAGCTCTCTTTAATATTTCAGTAAAACTTACCAGTGTATATAAAAAACTGATTTAAAAGTTGATAGATTTGTAATAGTAAAATTCAAGATTATGTTAAATTACAAATCTACCAAATTTTAAATCGATATTGTACATACACTGTTAAGTTTCAGTGAAATTTTAATGGGAGCTATTGTGTAGGAAATCTTGTTTTCTATAATAAAATTTCTGGTACATTTTTTTTTATGTTAAAAATCTATGTAAATTAATTTAAAAACAACCCCATTTTTTACAAACTTCAACTCTTTTGACTCACAGGAAGGGCTTAACTTGTCATACACAAAAATTATTTTTATAATATACCTAACAAAATTTTGAGACCAGGAATTCAAATATTTTTACATTGATTTTCAACACCTATAGTTAAGGACCACCCTAGTATATGTTTATTAATATACATTTTAAAATCAATGTTGACTATGTGAACATTATTTTTCATAATTGTATTATAGGTCATTTCATTTGTTGTTGAGAATGATTGAAGAATATACTAATTATAATAACAGCATTCGTGTTATTTGTACTGCTAAACCATTCAATGAAGAACAAAACAATTTGTTTTCAAAAAAATTTAAACATGTTTTTAAAACTGTCATACAAGTGCCATCAATAGATAAGGTAAATAGGATAATTTAATGTATTTATTAAGTATATCAATTAAACATATTATCTTTTTAGGAAAATAGGAAAGCAATAATTTCAAAACGCCTATATCCACTTAAATCGTATAAGACTGATAAATATTTAGATGAAATTTGTGAAAAAATGGATAGTTACGTCATTCAAGATCTTATTGACTTCTGTGACAAAGTTTTATTTGATAATTACAAGGGTAAATGGTTTAAATATCATTATAATAGTATAACAATATATTAATTATTATTATATTAGAGTTTATCATATTTCGTGAACTATGTACAATAAAATGGTGGGCAGGCAATGAAATTTACTAATTTTACTTATTTAAAAGAGTATGTTTATCATATATTATACATCATGCATAAAGGGTGTCTTTTCATTTAAAAATCTACATTTTTATTTATATTCAAATCAACAGCACGATTATTTTTTTGTAATTGAAAAAACTGCAAAATTTGAATTAATAAAAGGTTTCTATAATTTCATTTCAGAGATAAGTCCTTTGTACTTAGTTTTAGAGTTTCTGTTAGTTTTACCAATATAATAATTATTAAAATTTAATTTAAGTTTATATATAGCTGTAATTAAGTATATATCTGTATTATACAACTGTACTATAACTTTATTGTAATTTATTTTTAAAGATTTTACCTACTTGGAGCTCAAGCACTGCATTTTGGAGAGGAATTAAATCATATGTAATACAATTCTTTGATATGTTTCTTGTAATATTTGTTTTATTATAGAAAAAACAGCAAATGATTGTTATTATTATAATATAATAATACTAAAGTATTATATTATTATATACTTTAGTTTTCTATACTCAAAAATAGTAGGTATTTTCTTAAAGTCTTCAGTACTATAAATTATTTGGTTCATTAAATCATTATTAATCTTGAATACCACTGACATTATTATAATACTAAAAATACTAAAATTAACAATATTAGTAGGGTTCTGCAGTATCCACACTTATCTTTTATACAATGTATACCATGTATTTTTCTTATGGGGTTCATATTATTATTATAACTTATATCAAAAATAATGTTATAAACTTGAGCTTACTCCACTTCTTAATGAACATAATTATCAGCATAAACTAAACATTGGCTATGATATTGCTTTTAATGATAATTATGATTTATAAGCCATAATAAAAATACAAGACTGTGTACAAAATAAACAGCATAGAAACCTACTAATAGTATTGTTAGCTATTGTAGTACCTATGAATTATAATAATTTATAACATTTCTAGTAAATTTGCAAAACTTCTAAATACTAATTTTAATAATATTAGTGCCTTTAAAACTAATAATAATTTAATTAACTCAATAAATTATAGTGCTAAAGACTTCATGAACATCTCTTATTTTTGACAATGCTAGTTTATTAACAAATTGTTTATTTTATCAATATATGTAATTTTAATATATTTTATATTGGTAAGACTAATAGGAACTTTTAAACTAGATAAAAAACATATCTCTGAAATAAAATTAAAAATAGCTTCACCTAATTCTAATTTTGTGAGATGCTTTAGAAAATAATCATAATATTAATTTTTATTTATTGGTGTAAACAATAACTTTGATCATTAAGATTTGAGTATTAATTCTGTACTGTAAGATTTTCTTATTTATAAAGATATTAAGGAATGTGCAAATAGATTTTCAAAATGAAGACTTACCAATGAGGTCAGTGTACAAAACTGAAATTATTCAGGAGAAGCGAATAACTATAAAATAAATAACTGAATTCTTTAATTTTGAAACATATTTGAAGTGTTTACATCACAAGAATAAGTTTTAATTTCAAACTGTTTTAACACAATCATAAATCATACTAACAAAAACTCTACTTTCACTACAAGCTCTGCTTAAAGAGAGTAGAAATTATTATTTTGCAAAATTTTAGAATATATTTATATTATGTATTATCTCTATTGAGACAATTGAATAAATTATTAGTTTTATAATTTAACATATTATAATAACTAAAATAGGTGAAAGTGATAAACTGATAATCAAATCTGTTTTGAATAACGCCTTTGAAAAAACTGTTCCACTTTCATTGCACAATGTTGGTTTATTCAAAGATAAAACAATAAATTTTTCTTTGATTGGTGGTTTAAAAGATGCTAAACAAACCATTATTGAAACAATTATATGGCCATCAATAGTAAGATTAAATTTCAGTAAATTAGAATTGCAATATATTAATATATTAATATATTTATTTATCCTTATTTTTAGCATTCAGATATATTTAGCAAATGTCCACTTAAACTTCAGTTTGGACTTTTACTTTATGGACCACCTGGTTCAGGAAAAACTTTATTGGCTAAAGCAGTTGCTGGAGAAAGCAATTTAAATTTTATTTCAATCAATGTCAGTATGCAACATATGCTTTAGAACTTTAATGATAAATATTATATTTTAGGGGCCAGAAATACTTTCAAAATATGTTGGAGAAAGTGAACATAGTGTAAGGAAAATATTTCAAAGGTAAAATTGTATTTAAAAATATATATATATGTATATATAAATAACTGACTTGTATAGCCTTAAATTTGTATACCTACTCACAAAGATGTTTTCAACTAATAGTATTTTTTTTATTTACTTGAATCATTTATACATGTTAAAAATAGAAATATTTAAAACTAAACCCAGGACTTAAATGCACCTAAATAGATCAATATGCCTTGAAAAAGCTCTTTGAAAATATTTGAAATCAAAAATTCCTCTTTACCATAAAAATGCATTAAATTTTGCTGTAAATAATATTTTTCATAGTATATTTTATACTTATTTTTAAAATTGTAAATTATCTTTAAACAGACTGTTGAATGAATAATAAGTTTAATAGAATAGCATGCTCACTAATATTAATTATTTATTACTTAAATAGTAAACTATAATAAATATAATATTTTTATTTAATATTTTATAGATTTTAGATGCTAATTATAGTATTACTATTCAAATTTTAATATTAAAATCAGTGAGCAGATAAAATAAAATAATTTTTATTTTTGTTTACAGAGCACAAAATGCTAGACCGTGTATTATATTCTTTGATGAATTTGAAAGTATTGCCCCAAAGTTGGTTTTCAAAATTAAAATTTATTTTGAAGATTTTATTAATATTTTTTACTTTTAGGCGTGGATCAGATCAAACTGGTGTTACAGACCGGGTGGTCAATCAATTTCTTACACAATTGGATGGTGTGGATACATCAGAAGGAATATTTGTAATAACAGCTACCTCTCGTCCTGATCTAATTGATGGAGCATTATTAAGACCTGGTCGGATCGGTATTAAATTACATTGTCCAATGCCCACAACGGTAATTAGTTATCATATTATGTTAAAAAAATATAAAATATATAATACATTATGTCAGCTTAATTTTGTATACAATTGCTTAAGAAAACTTAAGAAAATGTATAATTATTATACATTTATTTAAATAATGTACCGATTTATACTAAGCAACTTTATAAGAGAAAATGTATTATAGTTTTAATACAATTTATTAAAATTAACTTACAAAAAGATCTTTATTCATTATAAGAAAAGTAACTTTTTAGTAATAAATTATTTATTTTACTTATTGGGTATTATTTGAAAATGTAAAAATTTTATATCTATGTTGATAATATATATTTTTATAAAACCTTTTGTATGTTACACTATAAGATACCACATATAAAACATATACCAGGTCAGTAAATATGAAACCAGAATTTTTGTACAGAAAATACATGTTTATTGTATGAAATAGATGACAAATATTTTATTCTAAATATTGCCCATTGCTAGCTACAGATTTTTCTCACCTGTCTGGTAATTTGTGAATGCCTCTCCAAAAACACTGTTGATCTTTTGAGCCGACTCAGTCATTGAACTGTTTTTGTAAATTTTCATAAGAATTGAAATACTGCTTAGACATATCCCATTGATGCAAATAAATAGTAATCGGATGAAACCAAGTCTGGTGAATAAGTCACGAAAGTATTTTCCAACTAAATACCTCAATCATTTCTTTGACCAGTTTTGCTGTGTGATAGGGTATTATCATAAAACAAAATCCCTTGTCTTTTTTTGAAATTCTGGCCATTTTCTAGTAAAGTTTAATTTAAATCAATCATTTATTGTCAGTTGCGCTGAGTGTTAACAGTTTCAACAGGTTTTAGCAGCTCATAATAGATCACATCCTTCTGATCCTACCTAACACAGAGCATTGTCTTCCACCAACCTTTTCAGTGGTCTCTGATGGTCTTCGTTTCTCATTTCAAAATCACTTCTTTTGAATTTTTTAAACCACTCGAAGCACTGCGATTTTCTAAGAGCATGCTCACCATAAGCTTTAACAAGCATTGGATAAGATTCTGCAGCATTTTTTTCAAATGATAACAGAAAATTAATGCTGCATGCAAATCATAATTTCAAAACACAAAATTTGACATGTTCAATGTTATTTCAAACTATGCAGTTGTATGCAACTTATATTGTTATGAGTTGAATATCTTTTGTTAGATGTTAACATGGAAATAACGTCAATGATGCAGTATTGAAATAACTACATTGATAGCTAGAGCTATTTATAGGAAAATTCTGGTTTCATATTTACAGACCAATAACTATATAGACTAAAACATAATAATATTTTTTTTTCTATTAAATATAATATTATTCAATATTCACTATATTGTTTTTAACTCATATCCCTAAACTTTGTTAATAACTTTTTAATGCAATATGTACCTAATATTTTATTGATATTTTCAATTAATACTAAAGTGTTTATTGTTAAGATATATTTTAGTTCAGTGTAAATAAATAAAAATACTTCATTGTAAAAACAATATTCTCTCAACTACATATTATAAAAATAATACAAATCACATTTATCTTGGTGAATTTATTCAAATTTAAAATTAAAATAAAACAAATTTATTTTTTGTTATTAATTAATAATTATTAATACAGCTGTGATAATTGTAAGTGATAAGGTGTAAATTGTTAACCTCACAATATTAGATATTGCTCAAACATTGTAACCCAACACCATGTACTTTATGCCATTCACCAGGATTTATGCCTTACTTCCTATTAAAGGTTATGCTGCTTTACGTCAATTTAATTCACATAATATAAATGATCTACAATGGAAATGCTATTAAGACCCCTATGATTTAAAACTGATCAAAATTCATCAATTGCGGAATGGAGCCATTGGAAAACACTTTTTAAAAACTACCTTTAAGTAAAAGTGAAGGACAAAAATAAATTTGAGGTATTAATTAACTTTTTATCTCACTCAGAGTATGTTTCTATAAGTGAATGTCCCACTTATCGCTCAGTTATTCAAATATGCAACAATATCTACGTTAAACGAACCAATGAAGTTTTTGTCAGACACTTAATGTCAATGAGGAAGTAACCAAATAGTGAAACTATCCATCAGTACCTTTAAAAATACTCTCTAAAGACTGTGAATTTAGATCAGTCTTTGCTGCTCTCTATGGGGATTAATATTAATAAGATATGCTTTTATTAATGGCCTGATGTCCAATACCATATGCCAATGTCTTCTAGAGAATAGTACCCTGAATTCGGAAAGGTGATCGCTCAATCTTATACCTTTGCAAAGGCACAAAACAGTCTGAAGTTTACAACCAATTCCATTAATGCAATTGCTAAAGAAGTGACCATTGTAGATAATGAACAACCAGTAATAACAGCTATCAAGCAACTTGATTCTCATTGTTTCTTCTGCAGATACTTGCAGATCTTAAAATACAAGAGCATGAGCACAAAATCTTAAGTTATTTATATTATCAAAACTATGAACTGGAACCAACTCATCTTTTTAAAAATCTTGTGAAATGCTCACCAATCACTATTAAGTCATGTCGCTACTCTGAGGAAGATATAGAATTCATCAGAAATGAAGTCCAGACATTAGTGATTAGGATGTTGTGGAAGAAAACGCATCACCCTGGCGAGCATCAGTTTTACTAACCAAGAATGAGTGATAAAAACATTTGATAATAGACTATTCACAAATAATAAATTGATTTACCTTACTGGATGCCTACTGTCTACCAAATATTGATAAGCTGGTAACTAAGGTAGCTCAGTACTTCATTTTTAGTAATATAGACTTATGTAATGTGTATCATCAAGTAACTTATGCCAGGATAAGCCATATACAGCTTTTGAAGCAGTAGAAATTTAGTACCAATTTAAAAGTATTTCGTTTGGACTCTAATTAAGTGGCTTGTTTTCAAAGAATAATGGATACAATTATAACGGATGAGAATCCTAATGTGTACCTTGACATACCGTGAGTATCAGGTATGTTTTCACACTATTCAAAATGGATACAGGAGTCTTCCAATAAAATTCATAGTGTGATTATATGCAAATTCTTCTCAATGCCTCCATCAGCGGTGGCAAATTTTAAAAACCTCAAACTCAATATTTTGAAATCTATCATACAGATTATTGATAACAATCAATGTTTAGTTGTAACACTTTATGTCCACTTTATAACCATTTATGTCCTGACTGTCACATTAAGCTAAAATGATAGGCCAATAATATTTTTTTTCAAGGACCTTGAGTGAATGTGAAAGAAGCATTCATTGGTGGAAAAGGAAGTCAATAGAATTGTGGTAGCAATTAGGAAATTAAGAAATTTTCTTATTGGTAAGCATTTCAAATTAAGCACAGACCAGGAAGCTCTCTATTTTATGTTCAACCTGAAACATTCAAGTAAAATTAAAAACAACAAAATAACAAAGTGGCAATGTTACAGTTATGTTTTAATTTACAACCCTGGTAAAAATAACATTGTAGCTGATGCTTATTTCAGAGTATGGTAGTGATAACCCTAATAAACTATTTAACTTACACAAATTACTCTGCACCCGTGTATAACACAAATGTTTCATTGGATTAAAAGTAAATCTGCTCTTTTCCCTAGATGATGTAAAAACAATTGCCAAAGGCTGTCTAATATGTGTGGAACTGAAACCAAAATTCTTGACTACATGACAACATGACTACAAGAACAGTAATTTGGTTCTTTTCTCTTACAAGATCTTACAACATTCCTGTGCAGTGATGGTATAGCTACAACCTGAAGATAATGGACAAGTTGAATATTACAATGGTATCATATGGACGACTATTCAGCTGGCCTTAGAACGCTAAATCTGAAAATAACACAGCACAATGGGAGAAGTTACTCGCAGATGCTCTGCACTCCATTAGATCCTGATTATGGATTGCTACTAACTGCATGCCACATGAATACCTTTTCATGCATCTTAGGCGATCTGCAAACAGAATGGCAATCCCCTCTTGGTTGAGAATTCCAAGTATAGTGTTCATAAATCGACATGTACGTCCTTCAAAATATGATCCTCTTGTGGAAGCATACTCAGATTATGCTCTGGTGCTTTTCAAAAATGGTCGGAAATCCACCAGTTCATTAAAACATCTAGCTCCAACAGGTGACAAGTCACTTATGGAAGAACCAATACCTAAAGAGACTCCCCCTTTCCCATCAAGGAGCACTTGATAGCTCTGCTGACAAGGATGGAAACTAAGAAATTTCAGATCATCCTACAGAACCCCTTCAAGATGAAAACGTAAACTAGTCACAGAACCATGTAAATGACTCTAGGAAGTCTGGAAGAGTCTAGGAGTCAACCTAAACAATTGGATGTTACCTAATAATTACTATTATTCTTAATAGTTATTATTTATTTGTTTGCTTTATTCTTATTATTATTTAAGATAATTACTTTAATTATATATCTTATTAAATAGTTGGGTAGAATGTGATAATAATTGTAAGTGATAAGGTGTATATTGTTAACCTCACAATATTAGATATTGCTCAAACATTGTAACCCAACACCATGCATTTTATGTTATGCTTAAGTGAATTAAATTCTTGCTTTCTACTAAAGGTTATGCTGTTTTACCACAAAAGCTAAACTTATTAAACTATCTGTACAAACATAACTTTTTAAACTTATTTACAATTAATATAACAAATATACAATAGTTGCTATTTAATGCAGCTACAATAAAAAAATATATTAACATTTATATACAGCATAAAACCAAACAATTTTATAGATCTTTATATATACTATATATATATCTATATATATATAGATACTATATGATCTAACACTGGTATACATACTCTGTATATTTTATCGAATTTATAAATTATAGTTTTTTATTTTTTGGATAAAGAAAATTATATGTATGCTAAAAATGTATTAATTTGTATAATTGTATTTATTTTAGGCTGATAGAGAGGATATTTTAGGAGTGCTTTGTACTGACTTAAAATTATCTGAAGATGTGGATTTATATGAAATTGCTCTGAAGACAAACAATTTTACGGGAGCAGACTTAAAAGGACTTGTATATACAGTTTTCTCCATAGCAGAAAAAAAAATATCTAAAGGTTTGTGACCCATCAAACATGTATTCGTGAAATTTTAATGTATAAAAACATGTATCTCTCACTGTTATATTATTATTGTTACACCATGATAGACTTGTATTCTTCTTCTGTTGTTTTTAATCTAAGGATTGGTTTGCAGCAATTTTGGTGTTTTCTATGGCTGGCCTTCCTCTTAATTTCCTGGTATGATTTATATTCTTGATCTTCCATTACTTAGTCCAGTAAACTGATGGATTTTAATTGAGAGAAGGGGGTCATCAATAATTCAACACAAAATCAAAAAGATTAATACTATACGAATATTAAATGTATATTATTCTATAGGTATCATATTTTGATAAACCTAAGGTGTTTATTTTATCTTTAAAAAAAATTAGTATACCAATAACCATATTGTGTTATAATACCATGTTATATTCTATGATGTTAGTAATTTTCTGAAATACAAATATGAAAAATACTGTTTTTTACCAATTTCAAATTATATTTTTAACAACTAGAAAATTATTTCTGTTCATTATTTTTAATTTTCTGTCTTAACATGATGTCCTAATTAAAATGTTACAGTTATTTTCCTTCAAAGTAGAGGGAAATAGTTTTTATTTTCAAATTTTTTCATTTTGGAATCCTATAATTATTTTAAAATGTTTTATTTGAGTATTAATTTTAAAATGATGTTGATAGATTAACACTTTTTCTAAGCAAAACTACAACTGAGAACAATACAAATATTACACATTTCAGTAAGACATTTATTTTAAAAACTATTTACATAGTACATTAAAATGGCTGTTCTTTTGCTACTTATCATGCTTTTATAAGAATGATATTGCTCACAGTCTTTTTTATCTGCATGATACTGAATTGCTCTTCTGAGGACACACAAGCTTTCACAATTTTTTTTATTTGGTGCTAGTTTCCCCCCTGTTTTCTTCTTTTACATCATAAGCATTATCCTGTTTATGTGTTTGAGGATTTAAAACCTTATTATAGGTATCATTTGGTTTCTAATGTTATTTCAATAACTGGATTAGTCTTCAATGTTTTAATATACAGCTGGTCTGTACTGAGGCATTCTGTTTCAATGTGATTGTATTAATTGTCTGAGTTCTTAATAAGTGGGTTCCACTGTATTTTGTTTATATGGAAAAAAAACTCTTTTTTATACTGTATATGTTTCTTTGAATGTCTGCAGTTGGTAAATGCTGACAATCACCTGTTAATGTCGACATACACCTTCTAATTTGGTAAATGTTGAAAAATGAAAAAAGAATATAGATATTTACTAGTGAATGTTGCCATTTACATCAGGATTTTGATCAATGTTAACATACATAACATGGTTTTGATTAATATTGACATAAGTATTTGCACATAAATTATAGACTATAAACTATATTTTACTATTATTATACAATATAATATATAGGTACGTGTTTAATTTAATCAACTAATTATTATTATTATTAAACAATATTAAATTTGTAATATTAATTTAAATTATGATTATTTTACTATATAAAAATTTGAATTACTTATTGATAATTTTATTTCTTATTGAAACATGACAAACTGTCATGACATTTTGTGGTACATAAAATTCCAACATTTTTACAACCATTTTTTTTTTTTGTGGTGCACTTTGTTTTGCAATTAGATTGTGTAATTGTATCCTTGTCTACCAATATTGATGAATTTGAAACTGGCCTTAAGGAAATTTTTTGATCCCTTAGTACATCAGCAATTCATATTAAATTTTATTTACATAGGTACCAAAAAATTGCTGGTGTATAATTGATTTACAACACCATTTTTAGTAGCTAATTTATAAAATTATTATCTACTATATCTAAAATATTTTGAGAATCCATTTTACTACAATCAACATCTGGAATTCGAATACAGACAGTTGCTCCAACTTTAGTAGGAAGAAACTTGTTTTAAATAAAACATTTATACAATTATTAATAAGTTGTAAATTACCTATTACCTATTGCTTATCTGCAAAACAATTACCAACATTTACCAAAATCCTTATATAAATGTCAATATTCACTAGTGAATATTTACAAATTTAATCAATATGCCAACATTTACCAATGACTTTGGTGTATGTCGACATTAACCGGTGACATATATACAGAATGATTTTTTATTATGGTTCAATAATTATCTATAATGATTTTAGTATTTCATTCATTAAAAATAAATAATGATCTTACTTGTAATACTTTCATCATTTTGCCTACATTCTGTTTATTATAAATACATATTATCAACTTTTGATTTTCTAATAGCCCTTTTTCAAATCAACTTTGAAAAAAGAATATTTTTCTAAAACTATTTTGATTTAAAACTATAAAGGGTTATCTTCTACAATTAGACGTGAAATTTAAAACTAGGGTTCAGAACTTTTTGCATTTGCATGTTTTTTTGTAATGCTCGTGGAATGTTCTAGGTAAAATGAAAATTATTTTCATGAAGTAAATAATTTAAATATACAATTTTATTTTGCATATTTCATCATATTTTAAAGAAAAAAATTGTATGTACATTTTTTAGCATAATAATACATTTTTCACATTTTTAACTTTATTTGATCATAATTTTGTTGACTAATATGATGTGTTCAAACAAATTTTCTAAAATAGTTTATATGGATTTACAACTGTATGATTATTTTTATCCAACAGGAATTGAAGGTTATGTTATCAGCATATGATTTGTTATTTATTTATAAAATAACTATTAAAAACTTAATGATAGTTTGACAAAATCAGGAAGTGTACGGCATTTTTGTATAATACTCGGTTGATATTTATAAACTAACCTACATAATTCAGTGTATTTTTCAAATATTTAGTTTTATTTTGCGAGTTAAAAATTGTATGAAATATCAAACAATAAGTCAATACATAACAGAGTTCAGACAAAATATATTTTTTATTGGTAGATTTGTTTTATTCTGTGAGCTGTATGAAATGAAAGTAGGTGTTGAAAGGCAATTCATTGTCACACAACATTTAAAAACAGAAAAATATAAATCAGCAGAGCAACATCAAAAAAATTAGATTAAAAGTACACAACAATAAGTATTTATATCTAATACAGTCAAAAAATATTTTCACATTATGTGAAGCTCTATTGTCTGCCAATATTCCATTTAATAAATTAAGCAACTGTAATTTCATATATTTTCTATTAAAATACAAAGGAAAAAAGTTCGATTGGAGTCTAATTTTCGTTTAGGTTATTTTGATGAAATCTAAAATAATATTTTAACTAAAATTTATATGTACGTTAATGAAAATGATATGGGTTAGCAATTTAGAATAGAGGAAATCATTGATCTGATCATTTTTGGTACAAAAATTCCCCAACCCTGTTTACAACTCTTCCTTACCCCATCCTTAGGAGGATCTACATTTTAAATTGTTATAAAATATAACGCATAAATGGTATATACTATATTATTGTTATCCATATAAATATTTTCCTATAATTATTCATATATTCAAATTGTATTGAAAAAAGTAGATCGGTATCCCCCAATTAATTAAAGTTAATATTTTTAAAAATACCAGTAATAATAATTACAAAATTAGAATCATATTTTCGACTTTTTTATGCCTTTTATTTCATGTAAATTGTTTTTTTTCAGTTTGAACATTTTAATTGAGTATGACTTTCTGAAATATTACACATTAATATTATACAAACCTGGCAAGTTATTAATTTTTTTCAACTAGTTAAAGTTAAGTTACTTTAATATAAAAACAAATAAAGCTAGAATAAAAGTTGTTTTCTAAAATTCCAATTTATTATTGAGAATAAGTAACATAAGATAGAATAAAAGTTAATTTTTTTCCCAATTAAAAAAACTTGAACTAAATTATTTGTGATAATATATCAATTTAATTAATGATTTAATGAAATGTTTGAAGTATTAATTTTAATTTATAATCATTAGAAATATCAATATGAACAATGTATAATGTACATTAAAATAAACTACTAATTATTTAAAATTTGTATTAAATTTTATTTTAAGTGTTAACATTTCTATTTATTTTAAAACTATAGTTGTAATTTTTTTAAATAAATAGGCCTGTTGTTGAAAAATAATTTCTGAAAGCTGTAGGTACATTAGTTAAAATAAGAACTTATAATATGTTATTTATTTGTGTTGCTGTATTAAAGTTAGGTACTAGGTAAATACTAAATAGTCATTTTAGTGTATTAATTTAATATGATTGGTTAACTAAACTATTATATAAAATAAATAATATTTCGGGAACTTTTTTATTAAATTCTGAGTGTATCAAAGATTGTATTGGTTTTACATAGATGTTTATTTTTTTTTTTAATTAAAATTTTTTTTTTTATAATGTGTACAAAAATTCTACCAGAAATCTTTCTCTGATTTTAATGTGTAGCACTTTTTCTGAAAGAAACTGGATTAGGAAGGTATCTTAGGGAGGTCATCTTTCGATTTACTCAGGATTTTTCTCATAAAATAGGATGAAACATCATAATTTTTAATTAATAAATCAATAAATTATGTTTTCTACTAGAAATATTGCTTAAATTAAAATATGGAGAAAAAACCAAGGAAACTGGACAAATTTATAAAATGTAGGTGTTAGTTAAAAAATATTACAACCTTTTTTTTTTTCTGTGAACAACTTTTCTACCAATAATTTTGCTCCTATTTACAATGATAGCACTATTTCTGAAAGGAAACCTGACTGGGAAGGTACTTTAAGAAGTTTATTTTTTTATTTTTCCTAGAGTTTTCCCAACAAATAACAAAAGCAAAAAGAAATATGGGAAATTGAGTAAATCAGTATTATTATACAAATATTATTAAAGAAAATATATTATAATGCTTTTTAATTATTTTAATATAATATGATATATATATTGTTGTCAAAGCATCACTATCAACTGAACTTCAGAACCTTTTTTAGTCGCTACACATTTTTAAATGTGGTGAAATCACATCAGTGGTTTAAAGGTGTAGACAAGTACAAACTTACTGAGTAAGTTTTATCAAGATCCTATGCCTATTATTTCTGTAAAACACCCAATTTTATTAAAAAACAACTATGATTTAAATGCATCTTCAGGTCCTATATTGCTGTTTTACTTGTCAGTACAGTAATATTGTATTTTAGTTTTTTTTTTTGCTTTTTTAATAATGTTGATAAAATATTTTCTGCTTTTACAAATGCTTGGAATCATGATTTGAGGTTTCTCGCAGTTGTTTTTATAACAATATAAAAATATACACAATTCCAAGGAAGGTTTTTTTTATAAGCATTTAAAATTTAAATTTTGATAAATATTCTCAGCAGTTCACATAGATATCTTTTATTTTTCTATTTTTATTAATTGTATCCATACAAATTTCCAAATATTTGAGATGAAATAACACAAAACACTTTTATTATTTATTTTATAACTAGGTTGAAATATTTTTCAAAACTTATTTAATTTAATTTAATCAATTTAATCAAAAATTTAATCAATTAGTTTATTGTTTTCAATAGTTTATGTCACACAGGCACAGATATAAAATGTACCTGTATATCTTCCTAACTTCCCTCTTATAATAGTTGGCAATGTATGTCAGCTTTTAAAAACTAAACCTTTTAAAAGTTCTATATTTCATTATATTGAAACCTTTATTTTCCTGCCTCATTTGAACCCATATTGTTACTACACCTCTGCACGCCATCTTGCATTCCTTCTTTTCCTGGATATATTATGTGAACATATTTGAGTATAAAGTCTAAGTTACTTCTGTGTCAGTCATTGTTTTCAATGTACCTTACAGTTCCTGGTTTATTGACTTTAGTAATATAATCACTACTTTGATCACCCCCTTATGGTTTTTTTTTCAATGTATCTATAATTTCGAAATAGTATATTTATTTTTATAAGTTTTTTGCTTGAAATAAAGTATTTAGTAATAATAAAATATTGCATTTATAAAAAAATAAAATATTCTATACACGTGGTGTGACTAAATACTGATACCCCTCTTCCTCATGACCTGACATTTATTAGATAAGAGCAAAATTTATTATCACCTCCCTATGTGAGAATTTTATTATTAAGGGTATGGGGTGCTCTCTATATAGAAAGGGAGTTGATTTGCAAAATTAAAAAAAAATTGAGATGATTTAATAACTAATATTATAACTAAAAATATTGCTAGGCTTTTTTGGTTTTTTTAACATGATTTTTGATTGTTGTATAAAAAAATAATTTCAATGAGATGGTTAAACATGGTGATTTTCAACAAGTTTTTTGACATTAGGTTCGATGTTTGTTAACATAAGTCGTAAGTCTCCTCTTATCTTCTTTGTAATTAAATCTGTTACATTGGTGAACACTCGCTTGACGAGATATGAGGAAGGAAAGGTTATTATTAACCTATTATTATTATTATTAAGGTTATTATTAAGGGTACTATTAAATTTGTTTTAATGAGAGTCCAAAATAATAAAGATAATAAATTAGAAAACAATCAAAGATAAGTTTTTGTGCATTGTTCAACATAGTACCTATTAGTGATTGATAGCTATCATATGGATTAGTATGTATTATTTTTAGGTCGCCTCATGTGCAACGTTTTTGCGTGTACACACTCTGCCCTCCTATCACCCAAAACTAGTTCACCGCCTCTCGGTAACCCTTCACCGCCCACTGGGCGGCTATATCGCCCCGTTGAGAACCACTGGTTTAAATGATCCCTTTTTTTTTTCTGCTTTTTCATAAAAAAATTTTAGCAGGTGGTATTTTCAGTTTCTAAACATGAGTTTAGAACATTTTATATTCCTGGTGTGTCATGTAGTTACAGTTAATTTGATTGGCAAGGATATCAGGCGTGTAGCCAGAAATATCCAAAGAGGGTATTATGAAAAGTAATAGTTTTAATTGAAAAATCTTAAAAAGACATATATTACATGATGGGTGGGCCACTATTATAGGTGAGAAATTGGGAATATAGTATATAGAAGGAAATTTAATATATAACACAACGATTAATCATTGTTAACGAAAAACGATTCTGAGCGGAGTTCAGTTATACATGTTTTGAAAGTCATAATTTATATCATTAGTCATGTCATTAGTTATAAAAAATAAAATACTATATAAAACTAAATTTTTTTTTTTTTTTTTGAACACAAAATATGACTTATAATGAACCTTTTAAAATTGTCAAGTATTTCTGTTTAGTTTTAACATTTTTATCCACAAAGTATGTACAGAATATCAATTACTTAAAAATTTGAATTATAAATATGTATAGCTGGCTCAAAAATGGCATAAATGTTTTCCTAGAAAAGACCACTTTGATTTTCTCTCCGTATTTCAACTATTTACCTATAATTTTAACAGATTTAAAATTAATAATATAATAGCATTATTCTGGTATATTTTCTCGTTTTTTCCTAGGTTTTTTCTGGCTTTCCTCAATTATTATAAAACTACTCTTAAAATTAAAAAAAAATCTCCTTAAAGTACCACCGCAGTCAACTTTCCTTTCAGAAAAGGTGTTACACAAGATAGAAAAGTTGTTCACAGTATAGAAACATAAAAAGAAACATCATTGTAAGACCATAACATTTTTTGCTCCACTATGATGGTTTTGTCCATCAAATTTATTTACCTATTTGTTTTATCATAGTTTTTTCAATAATCAATCTTTTGCATCATACTTTTTTATAAAATATGAACATTTTTATGTAATTATATTAAATATATGCAATTATTTATGTATGGGAGTATATCCATATTGTAAAATAATTTATCTTGCAAAATTGTATTATATACATTTAATAAATAAACACATTTAAGAGGGTAGTGTTGCTATGCCACTGAAGGATATATATGCATACAATTTGTAACATTATTGTTATTAAAATTATTTAATTATAAATTCGTCACATTTTAATATTATAAAATATTACTAATAATTCAAATATTTATATTAAATGCACAGGTTGATTTTTTTTATCATGAACCAGCAATTATCTCAGAGAATTTTAAGTGAATTTGATTTCTGTTTTTTCTAATGGTTATGAAATTATTTAAGCTTTATTTTAAAACAATTAAAAATTGTTTTAAAATAAAGCTTAAACAATTCTATAATGATTAAAAAAAAAAAAACAGAAATCAAATTCACTTGAAATCCTTCAAGATAATTGCTGGTTCAAGATAAAAAAATTACACTGTATTTTCATAATAGAGCCAATATTATTAAAATAAGCATACTAAAATATAAGTAGTGCTTAAAGAATTTTAAAAATGACCTACTAACTGTTTACAAATTAATATTTTAAATCTAGATTTCTGCAAATAATAATGATATACTAGGTTATGAAATTGTTTTACAATTGTATACATTAATTAATTAATTATTATTTATTGATTAATAGTTATAGTTGATTGTTTAAAATGCTTATGTTTATAATATATATTTTAAAATCATAAATTCTTGGTTATAGATATGAACAATAATTTTTGTTTCATTATAAATTTTAAGGAAAATCAAATTAAATTGTTTCTAATAATATTTCCATTTGAATATCATTGGTTTAACTTTATACCTACATAGTTTGACAGTCAAATCAGTTTCAAAATGCCATTATTTATATCAGTTTTCATTCAGTATATTATTATTCATACGAACTTATTATTTTGTATGTAAAAAGGGGGTTTTCTATTATTCATATACCTACCAAACAACCGTCATTTTACTTTTTTGACATACCTGGAATCTGATCTGAGACATTTTCTTTATGTATAGTATTGTAATGTTATATAGGTACCTACTTCAAGGAAAATGTTTGACTTTTTAAATTCTAAAAAGAATATTTACATAAATAACATATTTAAAAATCTTGTTATTGCAGTTACAGTGTATTCTCACTTTCTCACTTTTTAGTCTGAAGAGTTTATGCGACAACAATACACTGTTTCCATAACAGACTAATATTATTAATTTAAAAAATATATAATATTAGATAAGAATATTTATACCTAAACACATATAAATATTATAAGCACATACTTATAATATTATAACTTACCTAATTTGGTATTTAAATTAAGTAAAAATAAAAATATAAGTCTATAAACTTATAAAATATTATAATATTTATATGGTTTAAGATAATTCAAAGAGAAGTCAATATTATTAGATATAGATTTATTTTGACCAATTGCAACAAAATTCCATAGTCTGAAGGGGAGGGGGTATTTTTTAAAACTTTCAGGTTTCTATAATTTTACAAACAAATTTGATTTATTTAAAAATCATTATTATAATAATGCTGTAGATTATATATGTTGATATTACTTATTTAATTTTTTTTTTTCAGAACAAGCTGATTCATTGATTTCAGATGTAAGTATTAATTGAAAACTGTAATTTTCTTTAAAGTTGGTAATTGACATTATCCAAAATAATACACTATTAGGTCATACCAGTTATAAGTTGCAATTAGTAGGTCATTTTTCCAATTATAAAATTATATGTATACGTGCATATAATAGTATAGTTATACCTATCACTAAAACTTAGTAGCATGATTAAATGCAAAATGGAATATTTTATGTATTATGTACAAATTCTTATGTTCCGTAACCACCTAAAATTGACTACAGCAATCCTCCACTCTACTCTGTTACTTGTCTCTTAATATCTTCATATGAATCACCTTGGTTCATCATAATTTGTAAAATAATATTCCAACTATGATTGTCCCCTATAATTTTTTCCATTTCACATCCTTTAATTATCCAATCAAAAAAATAAATGGATTGCAATAATCAATTAATTCCTTCTTTTCTTTAAAACTTTCCTTGACATTATCTTCAATACTTCATTCTTGAACCATGTCCGTCCAACTTATATTGAATATTTTTCTGTAACACCATATCTCAAAAGCTTCTATTATTTGTTTAGACATTTTTAGCAGGGAAGTAGGAGCTTACATTTTCTAGAATTTCCAACCTTATACTGAAGCAGGAATTTAATGTATACCTGTACGCAACGCTTACTTTTTGCTTACTCAAAACGATTCTCAGCTGAGTTTAATTATTCATGTTTTAAAAGGCTGTTATATTTACGATTATAAAATAATATATTTCGTAAATTTTCCTAGTTTTTCCCATTTCTTATGAAAACCCCTGGGAAAATCAAAAAAATTACTTCTTTTAAGTATCACCCCAGTTAGATTTGCTTTCAGAAAAAGTCTTACATTTGAAAATCGGAACAAAATTTCTGGTAAAAAAGTTGTTTACAGAAATAAAACATAAATAAACCAATAAAACCAATACATTCCTTGCTTCACTCAGAATCATTGATTGGATGTGATAGAGGAAATTAAAGCCAGAAAATAAAAGAACCCCCAGATCTTTTTTATGACTGGTCGATGCAAGATTAATATTGTTAATCGAGTATGTGTGACTAATTAATGTACGAGATCTGGAGAAGAATATGGACTGGCACCTGTTCACGTTAAAATTAATACCAATAGCTTCAAAACAAATAGCTAGAGTGTTAAGTCCGTCCTGCATTAGGTGACAATCTGAGTCATTGGTAATTCGCCGGAAAATGTTTAGATCGTCTGCAAAAGTTAGAATATTACAATTACAATATATTTGTTTGATACCATTGATAAACAGTGTAAATAGTAGGTGATAGGTGGCCTCCCTGAGGAACACCTAAAGGAATAAAAGAGATATCAGATTTACATCCATTAATTTTCACCCATTGATACCTACCATATAGATATGATTCAAACCAAGTCAATAGTGGATCATCAAACCTAATCTTACTGAGTACGTGAAGTAGAATGTTGTGATCGACTTTATCGAAAGTTTTTTCAAAGTTCGTAAGTATAACATCAACCTAGTACTTATTTTCAAAAGCTTCAAGAATAAAATTATCGAGGACCAACAAGTTCATCATAGCTAAGTGCTCTGGCCTAAAATGTTACTGTTCATCAATAAGAATCGGATTAACTGAAGGCAGAATGTTTTTGAGTACGAGCTTTCAAAAAGCCTTGGAATATGGCCTAGGATTGAAATTGGCTTGTATTTTCTGACACATGATTTATCCTCGGATTTAAAAATGGGGGAACTTAGCTTCCAGATAAACGGAAATACCCCTTCACCTAATAAACAACTATAGATTTGCCAGAGTAGGGCAGAAAAAAAAGATTTAAGATTAAAAAGGAAGCTTCTTAGAAGCCTATTGGGTTCTAAAGAATTCGCGTTTTTTAACTTATCAAGACCAGATTCTATATCAGCAATGCTAAAAAAGCAATTATTTGGCAGGTTGTAACACTGGTGGGAAAGATTAGCTTTACTCTTGGACGAGGAAACAGAGTATAGTGTATTGAAGAACTTAGAAAATAGAGGGAAATATGTTGTAGACTAGAACTAGAAAATTCATCTAAGTGGACCGTGTTAGGACAGTACAGTATAAACCTTCAACTGAAGCGGACGTACTTTTTAGCGGTGTGTCACTTATCGCATTTTTGTTGTGTCTACCGATTGGTTTGATTACTCGATAAATCTAACGGCCGGAACATGCGTCCAAGTACTACTTCATCTCGTCTACCACAGATAACCTGTCCTATATTTACTTATCGGGGTCAAAGAATCGTCTTTTCAATTGTGGTACTTTCTGATAGTGTGCATTTGTGGTTGCATTTTGTTTATTTTACGGCGTCTACTTTCACTTTTTCGTTTACCTGGTTGCCTACTTCTCGTCGGGCACGGTATTCCCCTCATATGTGAAATAACTATTTGTATGCACTTCTCCTATGGCAAGCACCTTGTGCCCATTATCACCGCACCTTATCTAAAAGTATCAAGTCTGTTACATGTAGTACTTGTTGGCGGTCCTTCCATTCGGCAAAAATGGCGAAAATAGCATTTTTCAGCTCGCCTTCTGCTCATTCGCCCAAAATAAACTTGGTGTGCCACTCATGTCACTCAATCGGTCAAAGAGCGTTGCCCGCCCATTCAAAGCTATGTTTCCTCCAACCTCTTTCAAATGATTATCAACCACTTCTCCCATAAATGCTGATATTATGGCTGCAATCACAAGTCTAGAAGTCGCAAACCGATATCATTAGTTCATATAAGTAGAGCAAAGAACTAAAATATAAATAATAAAACTAAAGAATTTACAACTCGCTCTTCTCAAATCACTGATCTAAAGCAGGAAAATGCATTGCTTCGTGAAGAGTTATCTACTCTTAGGAATAGAGTCTATATTGAAAGCGGCACAAATGTCTCAGCTCTTCATTCACACTTTAGCCTCCTAACTCGGGTAATATTAGAGACCTAATCGTGAGTGCTGCATAAAGAATGTTGTTATTCGTAGTCTACCCGTGTATAATTCCGCTATTCTAGCCGATAGAATCTCTACTGATCAAATTAAATTATTTAACCTATTTTTAACACTGAATATTTCCCTGTCATCTTATTCTAAATTACTAAGAGTGGGTAGGGTAGCTTCCGGCACGTGTTCCATCAAAGTAATTTTCAACTCTAGTGAAGACAAGACTATAGTACTGCATGCTGTCCAACGTTCCGAAAAGTCCTACTAGTTGACCCAGCATATAGTCATCTTCCGTGATAAAACTAAGTAGGAACGTGACCTATTCCGTGCTGGTTATGCTGACTTGGAGCGCAAAAGAGCTGATGGTGAATCTGATCTCCTAGTTGCCCATGTCAATAGGATTCCGAAGGCCACTAGACGTCCATCAAAAAATGAGTAGTCTCCACCTGTACCCAGGTGCCCTTAGGCTTCTAGTACCTTTAATTGTAATGTTACCAAATTTAACTATGTATTTATTTGTTTGTTTGAAACCTGGATGTGTAACAGCATTAGTGACTCGGAACTTGCCTATAAAATTTCAATACATTTAGATGTGATAGGAACACCATACCATCTATACCAACAATCTAAGTAGAGGTAGTGGTACGCTTATTGCTGTGAGCAAAGATATTCCCTCTTCCATACTAAATATTCCTGATAATAATGTTGAACATATATTCGTAAAAACTTCCATTAATAAAAGACAATTTATTGTAGGCTCCGTTTGCATTTTACGAGTTATATATAGTATCAGTCTAGTTAACTATCTCGTCTAATAACGATTACACTCTAATCCTCTGTGGGGATTTCAAACTTCCCAATATTTCTTGGTATAACGATGAGTCTGATCTGTCTTATTTCTCGGTCGAGTTACTGTTAGGTTAAGTTCGGTTAATAAAAGAAAGCTCATGCTCTCTTCGAAAAGTGTAATAACTCACTTTATTATACACTGTTCTCTAATTTCCGTGCCCAATATAAGTTAGAGTCCAAAAAGTGTCGTAAAGACTACATTACCCGTACTGAGACTAAATTAAACAATTTTTAAACCTTAAAATAATATTGATATTTAAAAATTAATTACTACTCTTTTCGGTGAAAATTTTTTATGAAATTACACTTATCAGTAATTTGATTAAATACATTTGCATAAGTTTCAGATATATTATTGGGCAACAAACAAATAACCAATGGAATATTTTCCGAACCAAAAGTATGCTAGTTATTATAAACAATAATTATTTTTCCTACATTATATTCTAAAAATACAGCTTTCTTATTATTTTTAAGTAGAAATCTGTTCTAATAAATTGTAACTCGATAATAATTTGTCTGATGTATCACCGTGACTGCTGTGTATAATAATTTTATTTCGAATTATATCCGTGCAATTTTCGATTATAATTTATATTACGAGTGTAAACATAAAAACACAATAATTTTCATTTGTTTTAATAGTAAAATTTGTCTTTTGATTCTAGTAAAAATATGAGGTTGTCAAAAGTTGTTAATTAATGGTACCAGTTTTAAATCGATTGTAGAAAGAGGGAGGGGAGCAACTTTACAAACGTTAACCCTGCTATACACAGGAACTTTAAAAATATAAAAACATTTGGCTTATCGTTCTAATTATTTCTACTGTCTGTATAATGTATTAGTGACGCAAATAACCTTAAATTTGTTATTTATCGAAATTAAAAATACGCAAGACACGAAATAATATTAGTAAACGATTCGATGACGTGGATTGAAAAAGAAACGAAAATCGAATTTTTCAAAATCATTGTATATAATATAATATTATATTACAGTCATAAATAATCTTCGCGCTGCGGCCGGTTCGCGTAATAAAATAATCATGCTATTCAGTGTTATCCGAATGCTAATAACTCTGTCAATATTTTTTATTTTTTTTTTCAATCGAGTTTTGTGTCATACCTAAAATTGTAGAGAAAAATAAAAGTATGATACATTACAGTTTTTAGAACATTATATTTTACAAATTGGCCATTTTGAAAAATTTAAAAAATACAATTTTTTTTTTTCAGTGATTATGAGATGAAAATAAAAATTTAATTTTTCTCTATATTTGTAGACGTAATACAAAACCCAATTGAAAAAAAAAATGAATATTTACAGAGTTATCAGCACTCAGATAACATTGCAGTAGGATACCTGTATATTATACGTTTTTTCTCACGAAGATATTGATATCTCCTGAGATTATAAAGATAATGAAATTCTGTTGTTTTTTTTTTTTTATATTTTACTCACAATAATAAAGACTAAAAATATTTTTTATGTTTTGGTAAAAAAACTACTTTTCATTTTATTATTTTTGACAAATTTGTTGAAAGCCATTTCATTAGAGTTTATAGAACCTCTTCTGAAAATGTTGACGTTAAAATTTTTATTTTCATTAAATTCGTGACTTTTAATAATTTTTTTTAGTTTTAAGACAGAAAATGTGTACAGTCAAAATTAGCCATAATAATAATGATCAATATTATCAAATAGGTACGATTACAGCACGCTGCATAGTTATATGCAGTTTTCTCTGAACTTTAAAATCGCGAATTTAATGGAAATAAAACGTTGTAACGTCAAAATAATTTTTTAAATTTTTTTATCAAAACCGTACAAATTTAATGCGAATTATAATAAAACGGAATTTGATTATTTTTATTATCTCCGGAGAAATTACTATGGGTACATCTTCATGGGGCACCCTGTATAAATAAGACCAGAGTAAACAAATGAGATAATCAAGTGGCGTATATCATTCACGCATTATATCTATATATTTATTTATATATATATATTATATACGGATAATAACGTGTGTGTATATAAAGGGATCCGGCTTTCGGTTTTCGGCCATTCGGATTGCAAGGCAAATAAGGAAAAAAAAAAAAAAATATTATAGCCGCGGCGCGTGTCGACACCCCGTCACGTTTTCTCCCCCCCCCCTCCCCCCGTATATACATTATTTGTTTGAATTATTCATTTGCGAGCCTGGCCGTAGTCGCCGGTTAATAATCCGACTCTGTTATAGTATTATATCACCCTCGGAATAAAAAAAAAAAAAAATTCTATCGTAATCGTCCCGGCGGATTTTTAAACTTCAACTCGTCGCCTCCCACACGTAGTTCACATTTTATTTATTAGAATCTCCACTTTTGGAACGATGAACTGTAAATATTGTATAGTTGTGTATCGTTTTATTACCGACAACGACGCGGGTATACAATGTTTGTAAAGAAAAAAAAAATCAGCTACAACGGGCCCCCACCCCCTCCATCTGTCCTGCTCCAGATGTATAATACAAATTTCCTCGTTATTGACATTCGGCGGAGAGGGAGGGGAAAACAAAATAAACGCAAATATATTGCCGACGACCGCTGCACCGGTGTGTTTCGCGCGAAACCAATTCCGTTTTTAGAATGAATGTGAAACCCAACGCAAATAAAATATACTTTTCGGAAGTGAAGAAGTCATTATAATACATATTACTAATATATTATTGTGAGGGTATACATATATATATATATTATAATATAATACCCGAGCCAACCTGTCCCTTTCCCAACACCCCCATCCCACACTCGTCCCGCAACAAACGAACGGAAAGTGGGAAAACGCCGGTGGTTTCAAATGGTTTCCCGGTGTAGTGCAATAATAATTAAATCGTCGTGTCCTATTCTTGCTGCTTGCTGCAGTCTGATGACGGACGCCGTCGCGTTTTTCCCTTTTTTTTCGTTTTTTCTTTTTTTTTTTATAAAAGCGCATAACTCGTGTTTATATTTGCTCGATAAACATCGATTAAAAATACACCGAAATTCAATCACGTCATTATATTATAATACCGATTCGTGTACGGCCGCAGCAGAGAGTGAATCAACGGTCCCGGTGTATAAGGTCTACAAAATAACACAAAAGCACCTTGTCGGCGAATACGTACGAGTATTTTTTTTTTTTTTTTTTTATACATATATACATCCCTTTCGATCCACGCGTTTATCTCAGCGCGTTTGAAAAAAAAAAAATCCGAAATTTATGTTGGTTATTTTATTTTTTTCTGTATTATGACCACGACCTAGGCCCGTTTTTGGTTAGTGAAAATCCTGCGAAACCCATCGCGCAATTTCGGGAAATTCGGATTTTCTTAATTTGAAACATTTATCTATAATTTCATAACGAGTTTATATAAAAAAAAAAAAAACTCTTTTTTTTAAATTTCAATATATGGAACAAGCACTATTTTATACGTAGTAAATATCATAATTTTTTTTTTTTTTTTTTGTCAGGATGATAATGCGTTAAGTGAACCGACAATCACAGCCGACGATTTTTGGGATGCCTTAAATACTACAAGCCCGTCTTTGCAGCAATCCGATATTGATCACTTTGAAGAAATGTAAGTTGTTTTTTTCTATATAATTCGACCGTGCCCTTTGTTGTACAAAACCGCGTCTAAATAATAATAAGTCCTAACAATCATAATAAAATATGCATTTTCAGACATAAATTGTTCAGCAAGGAGAAAATGGCGAATGCGAACATTAACATGACAAAACTACAAAAAACGACTTATGCGTGATCTCCAGGGGTTATTTTTAATAATTTATTTGTTGTAAACTGCAGGTATGATTACTGGTAAATTACTGGTGATCGTTAGTTTCAATATAAAACGGTGTTAGACCTCATAACATAATATGTGTTTTTTGTATTTTATCCACAATTATTGTTATTATATTTTGCCACTGAAATGATTAAATTACAAATAATGTTGTCTTTAACTGTACCCAGCGGGATTTAGAAATTTTAGGAAATATTTTCACTGTGTGGATTTGTCCTTTATATATAGCCTTTTAAGGTATTAATATGTATTCGAAAGTCAAGTGTCATTAAAGTTAATTTTAATCATATTAGTTAAGAGAGTAACTAAACATTATTCTGTCTATGGTCTATGCAAATTTATCAAAAGAGCAGAAGGAAACAGAAGTTAATTTAGTAGAAAATTTAACATCCATTTTTATACAAACTATTAACTACTATACGTATTATGAGACTACAAAATATGTCATAGATTAGAATAGAACCCTGGGTATTATATTGAGAAATTTTAAACTGCTTTTGCTTTAAATTTACAATGTTAAACGTTTGTACAATTATTTTTGTTCTATATTTTAATGTAAACATTTTAATTCACAATTCACTATATTTAATTCAATTTTTTATTTATACATATTACATGATTTTTAGGAGAAATAATTTTGTATAATTAGTTAATATATGAACTTGATGTAAAATAGTATCAACTATTAAATATAACAATATATACCTGGAAATATGTTTAGTAATTTTATACCTATAACTAATTATATTCACATTCCCATATGAAAATTCTGAGCACATCAGTGACTATAACAAAGTTACAAATAGAAATTTGGAAAGAGGTTGTGAAGGAGGTGCTATAAATTTAAAATTGTGTCATTATTAGTACTTATTATGTCTAATACAATACAAATGTTCTCATTTTATTCCTCAAGAATTTTGTTACAGTTGTAATAAGTATCATAGGTACACAATATGTAGATATTAGCAATAAAACATACATAGTTGGAAATTTGTCTTCATAAGACTTTGTTGAAAAATCCCTGAAAATAGAGACTATCTTCTATTGCACTGTATATATATATATATATACATATTCATAATTTCCCCCTAATTTAGTGCACTTTTAATAGCTTCATTTGAATTAAATTAGCTCAAATTCGGGATTTAATGTTTTATAAGTGGATTTAAGTAATACAAGTTGTGTTGAATTTCAATATGAATTTCGCCATGTTTAGTAGGAGTGTGTTTTTTTAGCTTTGAATGTCCCTACTCACACTCCAATGAAATCAGGGGGATGAAATTATTTGTATGCATGCCAATAATTTGGAGATTTCCATTTTCACATCCTCCCCCAACTATTTCACATAACATCATACAAATATGTATATGTTCAAATTTCATTTTTTTTTGAAAGTACTGTAAGTAATTTTAGTTTAATTTCATTTATTGTTAAAAAAAAAAGTGTTCCTTTAATAAAAGATAGGTGGAGGAAAAATTCATCTCTAGTTCTTTTGTTTAGGTTTTTTTTTTTTTTAAAGCTTCGAGACCATTTTTTGGAATATCAGAAAAATTTAAAAAAAATAGTTTCCTTTTACCTATCCACAATCTACATTCAAATTTCATGATTGATAGATTTTCTAGTTATTTTCAGTTTTCTTCATTAAATTTTTATTTTATTATTTTCGGAAAATTTTAAGATAGCTATTCTGTGGAGTTTATCTTTCTAAACATTTTAATATATCACATTTAAATCTGATGTATAGTTTCTAAGTAACAGCCGTTTTAAATTTTACTAATCCGTATAAAAATCGGTGTTTTTGAAATTGAATAAAAATATAAATATTTGTAGTCCTCATCCCTGCGAATAATATTAAAAAAATTGAATTTGATTATCTTTATTCTTTCCGGAAATATTCAAGGGGTATATATTTGTGGGACAACCTGTATATATGCCACACACTATATGAATACTATTCCAGGATCACTATCAAAATTGAGCATATCAACTTTTTTTTCGTTTGGAACCGACAGTACTGGAGGATCTATGTTAACGCATCACTAATCCAGTGCTGCCATCGTTTATTCGAACCATAAAATTTAAGATCAATGTAGAAGTAGTAAATAAAAATGCACAATTTAAAATACACACGTTGTAAGGTTGTGTAAGCAAGTTTTCTACTACGTCCTCTCACATAACCTTAATGCTAACTTAAACCTAATGCCTCTGATTCAGACCCAGATCCGTTCTGTCTTTCTTGGCACCGAATCATCACGATTTCCTGATGCCTTAGTCGAGATTGTCGTTGTCTTCTAGTGGCACAGACCGTCGGGCAAGGTTTATGTACTTGTCTTCACTTTGGCAGTTTGCTTCCTTGTGGCAAACGACTCCAAAGCTGTGGTACGCATCGTACATGTTAGGCTCCATGCAGTCCCTATTGATGTGGCCGTAGTCATGACACTAGTAATACCTGGTGGGCTCAGGAGCTCGGACTCGTACTCTAAACTAAACCCAGCCGACGTGGACCCGCGTGACATTAGCATAGCCACTGCACGTGACGCCCAAACAAAAACCACCTAGTGGCACGACTTGAGTGCCCAGATTGCAGTTACCATTATGCTGGTTTTGTTGGCGGCAACGTCAGTCACCGTCATTCCCCGGAACCGCGGTACTCAGTTTTTCGTTGATGTTTATATTTCTTTTTAGATTTTTCTATCAGTAAACAACTTTTCGAAAAAAAATTTTGCTCCGATGTATAGAATGTTCCTTTTAGTAAATGTGGTAGCACTTTTTTTAAAAAGAAATTTTCTCTAATTGATACATAAGAAAAATCGTTTTTCGATTATTCAAGGGATTTTCAATATAATTGGGAAAAATCGGAAAGACAATTATAGGTAATACGACAAATAGGTATTTATAGCGTGCCACGGCGTTACCGATTTCATCGTTTTTAATTTTTGCAAACTATGTTTTCTACCAGAAATATTGCTCCAATCGAAAAATAACCAAAGAACGACTTTGTTCCTTTAAGTATACGGCCACCGTAGGAGATACTGGGGCCGATTGTTACAGAGCTCCGTTCGCGGGCACTGTTGTCGGTGACAATGACCAGCACCGGTCTCCCTTGTATATTCCTCGTTTATTTTTCTGTTTAAAATAATATAACAAAAATGTACGATTAGTTTCAGCTACGAACCCGAAAACTTAGCCTAGTGTCCAGCACAACCGTCGTGCCTTGTCTTTAATAAAAAAAAAAAAATAATAATAATAATAATTGCAGTCGTTGAGCATTGCCGACTCTCCGGTCCGCTTCGCGTCACCCCTTAAAACAGATTCGAATTACGGCAACGTTCTCGGTTATTATAATTTTTTTTTTTCCATCGAAAAACTTCGAGAAGTACCTAAATTTGTTTCATTTGTAAATATACTAAAGTTCAATTCATTCACTACCCCCCCCCTCCCCTCCCGCCATCTCCCAATCGCCAACCAGCCTGGACGTTTACTACTTGTCGACACCGTTCACAACCCTTCCTCCCGCGGTGCGTAATATAATAAATGCACGCAACACCGGAGTTCGCGCCCGCGACATATTGGATTATGTTATTATTATAACGTTCTCGCGTTGTGATTTTAATAATTCGTTTCGCTTTTACCGCGTGAAAGAACAAAATATAATAATCTCCCGAGTGGTTTTTGTAATCGCAATGTGCGCATCAGTCGTCGTAATTTAATAACAATATTATCATATGGAAATACTCGTTCTTCTGTAATGGTAGGTGTATTAAAACCGCTCCGCTGAAATGCGCGCTTACCATATTATTAAACGACCGTCGGTTTGTTGCGCATCATGGCCGTCTTCGTTTTGCATGCCTCTTAGCTTTTAATTACCGCGGCACACGCGTTTGTATAATTCATCGACGTTTTGATAGTATTTTATTCTGAAAACATCAGCCGCGCGGAATCGCTATACTTGATTTTACATCTGCGCATTGAAAAAAAAAAAAAAAAAAAAAAACACGTTTTACGCCTTTAAAATTGTCCTCTTGACGGGAATCTAGGTGGACGTCTATGGTGAAAGTTAATTCGGCGGACGGATAAATCGGCGAAAAAATGTATTTAGTAAAAAAAAAAATACGAACAAAAATATTACAAATCTTTATGTTTAAAAATTAATATAAATAATAATTAAAAACCAATGTTGTACGACAAACTTGTTAAATAATTTATTATGACCTGATTTGAATAATTGTTCACCTTCTTTTTTTGTATTTTTATGGTTGTTTTTCATTTTAATATTTGCTTTTTATTATTATCAGTTTCAACGTGTACTATAATTTTAATATAGGTAATCTAATCTCCATTTGTGAACGTTCAAACATCTTCCAAATTGTTACATGATAACTACCAACTTTTACCATGATCTTTTAGATTCTGAGTGGAGCGAAGAAACTTATGGTTTTACAATGATGTTTATTTTTTTTTTTTATCTGTGAACGACTTTTCTACGAAAAACTTCGCTCCGATTTATAATGACACCAATTTTCCTAAAAGGAAATCTGACTGGGGTGGTACTCTAAGGAAGTCATTTTTTGATTGTCCCAGGAGTTTTCTCAACAAATAGGAAAACCGAGAAAAAATATAAGAAAACCGGGAAGACGGGAAAATATTTAATGCACGTGCAATTATTTAACCATAATACGACATATACAATATTTTTGATAAAGCAACACTATTAATTGAACTCCGCTCAGAATAGTTTTTCGTTAGCAATGTCTAATCGTTGCTTACAGGTATAAATTTAATTACCTATAACGGTGGTTGGACTCGTCCCCGTTGTCCTACGACAGCTTTTTCAACCACCTGTTACCTACTTTTCGTACATTGTCCCGTTTTTTTTTATAATATATAATAATATGTATAATAAGTATATAATAATTTAATAAACATTAAATTTCCCCTCTACCTTCCCAAATCCGTATTTTTTTTTTGTTATGTCTGTAAACCACTTTTCTGCCAGAAGTTCTGTTTCGATCATCAACTTCAGGGCTAATTTCTAATAGAAATGTTGTCTAATTGGTGCATTAAAGTGGTCATCTTTTTATTTTCCTAGTAGTTTTATAACAATTGGGAAAAACCCAGAAAAATTGTTTAAAAACAGGGAAAATACACACGCAATAATTGTTTCTGTTTTTTTAGATTTTGGTGTTGTTGTTATTCAGTTAAAAATAATCGTAGTCATAATATTTTCATACATTATTTTAAATTAGCAGTTTTTTTTTTTTTATTTAATTTTTTATATTTATTTGCTGTAAAAATCTATTTAAAAAAAAAATTGACTTTAATTTATAAGTTTATTTGCAATTTTTGAATTTTTAAAATATTTATTTCGTTTTTTGAGGGAAACATTTTTTTGGCAATTCAAAAGTGTTCGAAAATTTGTTCTTGTGTCACTATATAAATACTTGAAATCTGTAACTTCGATTGTTTTTACACAGGCTTTTAAAATTCAAATGTTTATAAAATTTATTAATGACACGGTATCTTACGTAGGTACTATTTTCTAATTTGTTTGGAATAAACTTTTTCAACTCTGTAAACTACTCACAAATTTGAGACCAAAAACTTGGATATTTTTAATTTATTTGGTATAGTTCCAAATTCAGAGGTATCATTTTCAATTTAAATTTATTAAAATATGTATCACCGAACTTCGCTTGTAACTAATGATTTATCATTTCGTACAGTTAATTTAAATACAAATTATCCTGTATGAATCGCTATGTGCAGAAAGGGCGCATGTTTCAATTTTAACATTGTTTAAAAAAGACAACAAATATTTGAATATTTCTGAAAAAATAGAAAAATAAATTTCATGTTACTAAGTAATAATGTTTTATAGTGTTAGGTTATTAAATATCGTCTATACATCTGTAGTATAGTAATTTTTTGAAATATCATATATCTCTAGCCGCGTAAGACTAAAAAGTTCTTTGTTTAGAACCATTTTAAAATTTCAACGTATTAAATACCTTTTTTTTTTATTTAGCAATTCATTGTACACCTTTTTCAGGTGACAAAACCTGGTACACGGATCTGTTTAGGTAACCCCATATTTTCTACTTATCATTCCGTTTTCATAATAAAATGTCCAATTATGTTTGAGGGGGACGGGGAGGACTTTTACTATTTTTAATGGTAATAAAAAATGTTTATTTATGGTGTTGCTTTTTCAGAAAAATTTTATTCGAACTCTAGTGCACAAGAACGTATCGGAATGCAATAAATAAATATACTTCCTATATATATATTATATTATTAGGTATCCAATAAATATACACGATTTTTATCAGATTACTTTTTTTTTTCTCGGAACATCGCAGACGGGTATGATAAAAATGTATAATAAATATGCTTATTGCATTTGCAAATATTAAAATATCGCATATCGTTTCGACCGAGGTAAAGGCCGAAAGCATATAATGTGTGACGCACTAACGTATTATTATTATTACTTACGAGAAATGTTTCGTTTATGTAGGATGATTTAGAGAATAATATTGTAAAACTAGGGGCGCCGTGTAAAGAGGGGCTCTGAGGCTGCAGCCCATCGAAAGGACAAATGTATGCAGGCCCGTGCCGAGATCCGAAAAGCGGCGAGCAGAACGAACCGCACACACAACTATACCCCGGGCAACGCGTAAAATGGGAAGATTGTGTAGTAGGAATGTAAAAACGGTGGACCTATAAATTAATTAGAGTGAAGCAGCTGAAAACATAAGGAGGCAAAGAAAAGTTTGTATATGGGGCGGTCTTGAAGGTTGAAAACCAAAATCAAAAAGAAAATAGGTAACAAATGGGAAATATTCACTATTCGGCAGGGAGTAAAACCGCTCTATGTAGCGTTTTGCAAAACGCGCTACACGGAAAAAAAGCGAAAAACGGAATTTTCCTACGCGTTTTTACTTCTTACCATTTGGTGAGTATGTACTATTTTTAATTATCAGACGAATAAATGTGATTGAATAACCGACACTACGCCTTATATCGTATTACCACTGCTGTTACAACTTAATTTATAACACAATGTCTAATCTCCTAGGACTTACAAAGCCAATTCGTTTGTGATTTCGTCCGTACACCTGGACGTGGATCACAGTACAATCTGTCACAATTAGTAGGGGCAATGGGGGTATATGCCCCGGAGCGCAACAACTTTTAAAAATACGGGGCACCCGTTTAACTATGTGTGTTATTATATCCTACTCGTTAGTTGTTTAATTTTCGAACGCTTTGCTTAGAGCAATAATCAATGCCGTTTGGTGACTAAAAGTGCAACCAATAGTAATGCGTAGTACGTGTATCTACTTATAAAAAAACTCGGGACTCCCATAAGTTATAATATAATTTGATGGAGGTAAAACGTTGACATTTTTGATATGAATTTAATGAAAAATGTGGAAAAAAATAAACGACAAAATTGGGAGTGGGACCGAGTCGTCATTAGGTATATTCCCAGGGGCTTGAAAATCGACGCCCCTGGACGTCAAACGGCTTGGCGCGGATCCGGCACGGCAATTGCAGTCGATTTTCCGGTCTGTATCGAAATGTTATTCAACGCCGAAACCGGACGTGAACGGCGGTCCGGTTTTCGAGAGGGCGCGGGTCCCTGCAGTGGTGAACACCGGCCGGCGAAAAATCGAAATCGATTTTACTCGGAATTTTCGTTGGCAGACAATCGCCGATCACAATACAAATTTAAAAAAAAAAAAAATTCACCCTGTATTTTATCATATTATTATTATTATTATTACGTCGTAGGCGGCAAAACGTATAATAATAATAATAATAATAATAACACGAAACTTGATGGGACGCGATGTTATTATTATTATTATTATTACTACGACGGCGACGAAACTTCATTACGCCGCCGCGGGAACTGCGTGTGAAACGAATTTCACGGCGACGGACGCGTATATTATATTTTCGCGATAATTAAGTGGCGTCTGAGTGTACGTCGTCGGAAACTGTGCGCGGCGTAAAAAAAACTTATATGTATATATATATAAATAAAACGACGACGATTTATATTTTATTATATAGTAATTTGAAAAAAAAAAAAAAAATGATACACATAGGTATAGGATATTACGTGCGCATAAACGCGTTGACGGGCGGCGGTAAGAGAAATAATAAAAAAAAAAATAAAATAAAATAAAAAAAACGGTCGACGGGGACGAGCGCGTACGGTCGCCGGGGCCGGGAGAGGGCGGCGCGGTCTCGTCGGCCGGGCGATTAGCGCAAAGTGGCGGAAAATTATCGCTCGCGCGACGCCCGCGGCCGCGTCCCGACCGTCGTCGTCGTCGCGCGTCCCGCTGACCCGGGCGGACAGAGTGCGCCCTTCCCCCTCCCGCGTATTACAATAATAATAATAATAATAGTATACAGCGCGCGCCCGTCGACACGGACACGCCGCCTACGACTTAATTGGACGTGAAAACGACGCGGGCTCCGGTCGACCGACGTTTTCCGTCGCGTCACGACAATACTGTTGCGATTATCATTGCGCGCGCCAAACGCCGTCCCGCGAACATCCCGGGCGGGTCACCCCGGCGCCCCGGCGTCTAGACTTCCGATTTTCGATTCCGAGCGGACCGACGAATTTATTGGTTTCACAATGGTGTTTGTTGCTTTATTTCCCCCCCCCTCCCCAACGGAACGGCTCTTCCGCCCGGAAATTTCATTTCGATTTTCAAGCGTCACGCTTTTCCCGAAAGGAAATTTGACCGGGGCGGTACTTTGAGAAGGTTCCTTTTGTCGGATTTTCCGAGGTGTTTTTGGGAACGAATGGGGATAACCGAGAATAAACGCAGGAAAAACGGGAAAATTTACGAAATGTATCATTTCCAAAGCGTAAATATTACACGGCCTTTCAATGTATGCATAGCCGAACCCCCCTCAGAATGGTTTTTTTCGTTAGCAAACATTAATCGTCGCGTGCATGCATATCTGTGTTATCTATATTCAATTCGCCTCTATGTCCTACTTTCTCAACTTCTCACCTACAACAGTGGCTCACCCATCGTACGAAGTAATATTTAGGTACAAAGTGGTACAAATCATAGTACTGCAAATCACTTAACGCCACGAGACGATAACGACATTACAATGACTTGTAAGCCGCGTGATCTCGCACGATCGGTGTAATACTTGGTCGACGTTGGTGCCTGTATGGGGGAATGCTGCGCAATTTTAGTAACTGAGTAAGTTACAGATTTTTTCCTCGATTAAGTAACTTAGTTAAGTTACAAGTTCCTAAATAAAGAAAAAGAACTAGTAACTTAAGTGATTACTTTTTTATTTTAAATTTAGTGACCGATTTTGGTGGAATAGATAATATAAACTTTATTAATTGATGTTAAAAACAATTTTTCTATAGGTAGTAACAGCACGTTATTAAAATTTTATCGCATTATATTATATACAAATCAAGGTGTATTGATACTACATAGACCTATGGATGATGAGTTTTTTAATTCAAATAAAAAGTGACTCGTTAAATTACTTTCATGCACGCAAAAAAAGTTACTCGTTAAGTTACAAATTACAAGAAAACTAAAAGCACCTAGTTTACAAGTTATGAAGTTACCGATTTGTGTATCTTTGTAACTACTAACTACTACTAGTTACTGCCCATAGTTTACATAGGTTTGCTATGGGGAAACTGAAATTTCACAAAATTTATTATTTTCGAAATATTTTGTTTTAACCAAAAACGAAACGAATGTTACTGAGAAAAAAAAATCTCAGATAATACCGTACCTAGGTATGCATTATAAATTAGACTGCGTATTAAATTGTTAGGTCAGTTACAATTTGAACAATTTGATAACATATAATAATGGTATATTTCTATGTGTATAGTGTTTTCCGCCGAGGAAATTTTGCCTTCATATGGTAACAACATAAATGAATTTAAATTGTGTAGGTAAGTGTCTCTTTTTCTTCACTCTTGTTTATACCAAACGTATTTTAAGCCTGTCTATTTTTATTATATTTTAAAATAATAAATAATTACGTGATACATTTCGTTACGTTTTATTTTGGTTTTATAAAATTAAAACTCATGACAAACGAAGGGGAGGCAAATTACGTCCTGCTTGTAGGCGGCAAATTGCTTAATCCGCCGCTGGCTGGGCAACGACATCACTTTAAAGTATATTCTCGTCGTATATAGGACCAATACGGCCAGTGGCGAATCAACAAACAGGACGATATCTCATATACTCAGAACCGTATTTTGGAGTGAAAAAACAGGAGGACAATTCTGGTTAACCCGAAATTAACAATTTTGAGCGACGGACAATTTTTAAAATCTTATTAAAGAAGTTTATAATTCCGTTCATTTACTTCACTCATTGAATATTATATTTTAATATTTTGTTGATACTCATTGAATTTATTATTTTTTTCTTTAAACAATTTTTCTACTAGCAATTTTGCTCAGATTTACAATGATTGCACTTTTTCTGAAAAAAAAAAAAATCTAACTGGAAAATGTGAACAACCGGAAAAAAACAAGGAGAAACGTAGGAAAAAGGGGAAAATCGGTACATTAAACAGATATTATTAAAAAAAATTATATAATATTTAATTATTTTACCATAATATGACATAATAATTATTGTGTATAGTAACTTTTTACGATGATACCGTTAGAAAGTAAATCAAAAAGGCAACAAATAAGGTGTCTAGTGATTTTTCAATTAAATCATTTTTTTTTTTCTTTGTGGTATAAAACTTCGTCCGTATTTTTATAAAATAACGAAACCGTGGAACCGTACAGTTCCCTACTTAAGCGCTTTTATTTAAAAAACGCCGTCGAAAATCAAAAAGTGACCTGTTTAACGTATCATCTAGACAACTTGAGCGTTCAGAAAAGTTTCTACGCGTGAAAATCGGTGCAAGTTTACTAGGAAAAAAATAAAATAAACGGCATTGTAAAACCAATAGCTCACTCGGGAATCTAAAACGGGAAAACAGATACAATATTAAATGAATATTATCAATGAAAATATATAATGCATATTACGTAATTATTTGATTATAATATGACACATAAATTGTTGACAAAGCAACACGGTTCACCGAACTCCGCTCAGAATCGTTTTTCCTTTACAATAGTTAGTCGTTGCATACAGATGTATATTAAAATTTCCCCATTACTACATTCCCACCTACTCACCGTAAACAATGGCTCTCCCACGTGCGAATTAAGACCGTTTCTTTTTGTATGAGTGTTATCAAATTTTTACGAAAATCGTACACACCACGGCCTTTCAAAAAACACGTCTAACAGAACTTCGATCGTTAGCATTATTAATCGTAAACCAATAAGTGACTTTATCCATCCGACCTTCCCGACTTCCCGTGTACAGCGGCCGCACGCCCGTCTTCCAGTATCGGCTACCTTTTTTGTTCTTTCGTACACTATCGATTATTTATACGTCCGTCCGGCGCATAAAAACGTTCGATTTTTGAACCGAAAACAATCGTTCGCGAACGATCGACTACACCCGAACCCTTTACCGATAATTTATCGGCGTACGTTCGAGGCCTTTCTGCGCCGGAATGCACCGCGTGTACGTAATCGTTGGGCACGCGACGACGTCCGTTAATAACGCGCCGCCGCCGCTGTGTTCCGAACGTCGTTCGGAAATTAATTTCAATTGCACAATTGATGCCGACCGTCGTCGTTATTATGGATGTCGCGACACAACAACGCGCGACATTACCGTACCGTTCCGTTCACTTCGGCCGGCGATTTTCAATATAACCGCGCAACAATATCGTTAACATCGGAACGGAACGGGCGCGCGTCCCGGTAATTGCGAAACTTTTGTTTTCGGGCGGCGGGGAGGTTTTTTTCCCCACCCCTCCCCCGCCCCCCCCCGCCGTCGCTAATGCTCCGAGTTTTCGAAACTCTTTGGAGGCGGCGCGCGGTGATCGCGTAATATTATAATTAGACAATATATTAAATACGTATGTATGTATGTATAATATCATAATATTTAGACATCCGCAGAGATTGAACGCGTTTCCGTTTCCACCCCGGGCCCGTCGTTCACCGCGGCCGCGGTTGTTTACGATATTATTGCGCATACAGGGTGTCCCGCGGCACACGGCGAATTGCAATGGCTTACGTGCCGTTCGTTATTATTATTTTTTTTTTTCGTCTCGTAACAAAACAGTTTGTTGAAAACGTTTATGTAGCGATTATTAACAGCAATAATATAGCCGTAAAGTAGGCTATTGGGTCGAATTCTCGAGGACGCGGACGAGCGAGCCCTCGATTTGATCATCCGTTGTTTTTGACGCCTTCACAAACATTATCGGCATCTATCTCGAACAAATCTCTAAACAAACACTATTGAAAACGTTTGGGCGGGGGTTATTCGGCCCCGGCTCCTCTCTCCCCTCACACACGTTATTGATCATTAGAGCCTTGCGTCATGATTCCTCAGTTGTATAAATTTTTTTTTTTTTTACCAAAGCACCCATTTTATAGAATAAAATAGAAGGAATGGGTTTTAGCTCTCGCAATCGTACTAAAAAAAAAAAAAAAAACCACCTCAAAAATATGAAACAAGACAAAATTAATTGCATCTGTCATAGCTTTGTGGGACGCCCTGTATATCACCGCGGTTATAATTATCGATAATAATTAAATATTATTACGCGCAAAATAATAATACTAGCGTGTTTATTGCGTTATCTGCAGTGTACCGCCAACATCCGCCGAGACATCGTATTTCCGAGGTGAATCGTCTTTCTTCTCATATCTCGGTGGATCGTGGCGGATGTACGACGACTGCACCATGTGCAGTATTCTGTATTATTATTATTAGGATAGATATATTTTATAAGCATTACGCCCTTAAAACCTTTTGATACAGATATTCACTAAAAATAACAAAAAATGTGCTTTAAAAAATTTAAATTAAAAAAGACGAATATCACACGACGGGTGTGTCGTTGTTGTAGGTGAAAAGCTGGGAAAATAGGATACATAGGAAAACTGAATTTATATTCGTACGTTACGATAAACCATTGCTTACGAAAAACGATTCTGAGTAAAGTGTTAGTCGTATCATTATTGCCTTTGTTGCCAAGGTAATTTGGAAATCAACAAAAATTATACGAAAAATGTCCATTTTTTCCCATTTATTAAGGAAACTACAAAGAAAATCAAAAAATGTTCTTGCTAGATTTTCTTATTAAGTATATTCGATTAGTGCGCAGAAATTTAAATTTTTAGTTATTGAATAATGGCTGTAAATTAATCTTTAGTCATTATACTGGTCAGTGAATACACACAATTTCAATAAGTATGTACAATTTGTCGTATACTCAACGTTCTCCTTAGACGCATACCTGCTAGATTTTCCAATAGTATAATCATACCCTAAAGTGTATATTTTGATGGAGGTATGGATTGGATTTCCTAGGATAATCATACCCATATTTTATTGCAAAATGTAAAATAAACTGTCAGTTGTCATTCTGTCATTCTTATTCGATTTTTAGCGGGGTACGATTTTCCTACAGCGTAATCGTAACCTACTGTAGTTAACATTTTGACGGTGTGTATGAATTTCCAATAAATTGTATTATTTTGTTATCCGGAGGTACGATTCGCCTGTTACACCGCCATCCGCATTGCTGCACGACAATGCATTGGGCAGCAAGCCGTTATAATGGGTCATCAACTGACCGTAGTTTATGGAACATTGGAACGTTAAAACGAAAATCCAATGAACACTTACTTACATATTACTACTATGTATTATTTTTTGTATGGTTATTACCATTGGTTATAAACATCATAAATATTTGTTATAAATTATATAATTTATGTGAATAAAGATTACCCGTGTGTTAAATTATCTTAGAGGGGATCCAAAGTGGCTTAGGGAGGACTAATCTATCCTAAGCCCCCTATTTACGTCCATGTCGTTATTATTACTGCTATTTTTCTAAAATTCTAGCACGCTATATCTAACACTACTGTTAAAATATAGCGCGCTGTATTTTTTAATTTTTTTTAAGCTTTTTTTCCTTTTAGACCTTACATTTATTCAATAATGTAGAACAGTACTAGCTAAAACCAAATTATGTGTCTCATATAGTGTTCTCGTGGTCTCAAAGTAGTTTTCAAAAATTAAATATTCGTCTTACTGAAAATATAGAATTTGGACTTGTACACTTGGTGATTAAATTGAAATAGTTCAAATTAAAATTTAGAAGTTTATCTCAGAACATTCAATTATTATCGAGTCACGACAATTTTTGCTACGCTACTTGTGAAATTATTAGTGTGCTATAGTATTTTGCTATATTATGAGCACTGTAGCTACACTACATTAATCGCCGTAGTTAAAGTTCTATAATAAATTCGATAATCCCGATCACTGATTATAATTTATATTTAAATTTCAAATCGTATATTATAGTACGAGTGTATACATACTCTGGCTACTGCAGTCCGCAATAGTATAATACAGTGTCTCTCAACCTGGGGGCCGCCAACTAATTATTTAGGGTCTCCGGATATATAAAATATTTGGTCGCTATGTAGAAAATATATATTTAAAGGTAGCTAAAAATTTAAATGTTTATTTAGAGGGTCACGACAGTAAAAAGGTTGAGAAACACTGGTATAATAGAATACTTATATCTGCGCTTGTATGGTATTAAAATAAAAAATTTCTTGTCATTGAATATATTCTACGTACTCGTAGAACCCTCGCACACGTTTATTAATTTCTGAGTGATGTATAAAAACTTATCTCCAACTCAAAAAATGAATATTGATTTTATGTTATTTTGTAATACATCCACAGAACACAACTAATACGAGCACAATATCATATATTTATAATGTGTAACAATATGTACTGACACATTAGCCGAATTTAAAACTAGAATTCATAAATCAACACCACCGCAAAAAAAAAAAATATTCTGATCTTGCCCACACCTGAACCCATTATTCGGTGTCATCACTGCTATAGTATTACTATAGAAGCGTATAAGGGCCAACGGAACATATTTTGTGTTTTCTCCTTCAATTGATAGGACTAACTCCCTTGGGACAGTAGTAATATCTTAGTCTCTTACACGAACCAATGTCATTTGCAGTACATTACGCAAATGTTTATATAATATCGATAACCCTGTCCATTTTCGGTATCTAGTAAACCGTGCAAACATTTTTCATTTCTATTGACAGTAATCGTAAACTCAATAACTTTATTAATCCATATTATAGTAGTACTCATTTCTAGTCTGAATTCTCACGGGTACTATACTTTTAGTATAGTATTGTGTTTTCTAATTATTTTTGTGTGAACATATATAAAACAATCTACCTTCCTTTAAATTCAACTTTTAACACCTACATCCCTGTTATCGTCTCCTTATAATCTCATATAAACACCCATGTACTCCGTTTTGTTCTCATTCACGTGTCGCTGCATTTGGATGTCTGCTGAATAACAGTGTAGTTTTCGGTATTATTATATTCTTTTTTCTCGCCGCCTTAAGTCACTACACGTCATATTTTAATGTATGCACAGAAAATCATCCTACTCATTCAATCCGTCTCTCGGCCATCAACGAGTGGGCGGGAGCGTGAGTTGAGGGGGGGGGGGTTGTTTAGCGGAATAAATGAAAGACGAAGTCGAAAAACGGGAGTGAAAAAAAAAAATGCAAATTAACCCACGGTGCAGTCATCGTCGCCGCGTAAAGAATTACACGCGATGTTCGCTTTGTTTGGAAAATGTTTTTTTTTTTCGCGTAAATATAAGGAAACTTACAAGTCGCCACGCTGCAATTAGACGCGCTATTGTCGGTTGACGACGTTTCTCCCCGTCCAAAAATGAAAAAAAAAAATGAATAAACGAACGACGAAACAATTTATAATTCGATAATCCTTAACTAGTTTCCGTGCGTGCCGCCACCGCGTGGTCGGGGAGGGGCTGCCGGGCCCCGAATGCTCGCAAAGTCGTCGGCTGATGTTATAAAAAGAAATATAATGTAATAAATAAATATGTATATTAAAGGGGGGTATGTGGCAGCAGTATTTCTTTAAACTCGCCAGAGAATTAGCCGCTAGAGTATAAGCAGGTGTTATCAGGTCTGGCAAAAATATCACTGGGACCACGATCATTATTACCAAGAGGATTAAAAACGAAATTATACGCTGCTTTGATTCGTCCGGTATAGACTATAGAAAGTGTTTGATGGATTGAAGAAAAAATCTTGTGGCGAATATTCGGGTCGTTCAAGGATATAGTGGAGACCGAAGAAAATTCGCCATTATTTGGGAACACGTGGAATTACTAAGTTCCTTCCTAGAAAACATATCGTTAAATGTATCGTTTAACAACTTACATTAAATTTTAAACATTTAATAGTTGACGTACAATAAACATAAAATGAAATGGTTAAAATTTAACATTTTGAACGTAGAATTTTGTTGTTTAATATTAATCTTTTAAAAATTATTATTAATTCAGTTGGATGTCCAAACCGGCGAGCAAGAATCTACAATTAGAAAAATATGGATAAATTGCGCTGTAGCAATTTTGTTTTGGAAATATTACGTATATAATAGGAGATTTGGATTATTTATAAATCTGCTGATGGGTGCGCATCATTTACGCGGGATTTCAATTTCAAACGGGTAAAGATCATTTCACACATCATATAACATGACGATCCGAGTATTTGGTTTGGCCACCCCTGCACTCGTATACTGCAGCGAATAAATCATAGCGCATAATACACTATCGCGTGGTAATCATCGGCCCGTTTCGACAACGCGCGCGATGTTTCAATTATCACAAGATAAAAAAATGAAAAAAAAATAATAACAATAAAAAATAACAACAACAAAGACATATTAACCATTACCATCCGAGATTGTAGATTGTTTTGTGGTATCGTGCAGGCCACGCTGATAACTCCGTGCAGCGTACAATATAAGAGGGTGTGCGCCGTGCTGGGGGAGGTTCTGGAGCACAAAATTAACCGGCATTGTGTGTATCTCTCATTTCCATTCCTCTAATCGGTTTTTTTTTTTTCAAGGAATAAACTGAGGGGAGACGAAGCTCGACTTTCTATTGGTTAGGTAGATCACAGGGATGCGCGATAATATAATATATCATATAAACATCATACACAGCATATATTATTATCGAAACGCGCGGTCGGACTGCACTCGCAACAATATTTTACAAAACATTTAGTTTATTATCGGTCAAACGCGTGCACTGGAAAAATACAAGTGCTTCGGTGACAATTTATCGACAATATTACGATTTTTACTGCTTTGTAAGCGGTATGTACGGTATTCACTCGACTGCAATGGCATACACGTGGGCCTCGAATGGTGATAAAGGAGGCCGTGTTAAAAAAAAATACATATGTATATATGCATGTATGTATGTATGGACCATAATTGTTTCTAATTGAATAATAACCATTGTGTACTCGCACTATTTAAACACTAACTCAACTAGGGGTTTGATAATAATAATAATAATATTAATAACCGTACAACACAATATTATTATACCTATGCGTTTTGCAAAATAATCTCACGAAAAAAAAATACTTTGTTTGTAGACATCTATATTTCGATCTCATTATTTGTGCACAATTTCTATTTATATGTTTCCACGGGATTTTTCAATGAGGGGGGGGCTTGGAAATTGACAATTCATCAATTGTTTGGTGACAAGTTTAAAAAATAAAGTGGGTCAGTAATGGGTACATTCTTTGTTCTGACTGATGATAAACAGTTTGAAAAAAACCTTTGATATTTAGGTAACTATACAAATTTTGGTCAGTAAAATACAATTTTTTAGCTATTAAAGTATTAAAAAAGCCAGAAATTATAATTAAATATTTTAATGAACTGTGGATTGCATTATTTACAGTTATTTTTTTTCTTTAAACTAAAATTCGAAAACAAATTCTATCTTTTTTCTGCCGTAATGAACAATTCAGTAGTTAATTTAGTGTGCAAAATTATGAGATACGTTTTACACGAAAACAAAGACGAAAAACCTAAATATATATACTTATTAATTTGATACTCAAGAGAAATAGATGAAAAAAATATTATTTACATAATTGTTTTTTTTTTTCGCAGTTAGACAAAACTAATAATCTTATTAACCTAATAATATCTTATTCTGTGATAATATAGTAAGGTTATTTATAGACAACGGTGTTAAATTAAATATTTTACTTACGAAAATAGTGTATTTTATGAAAAAAAGTCCTTATACTTACTAATTATTGTTACAGTTGAAACTTGAAAAATATAAAAAATGCGTTAAATGCAGTCAATGGGGGGGGGGGAATATTCAGGCCCTTAGTCTACCTTACCTACGTACGCCACTGTATAATATGACGTTCTACGTTAGAATAATCGAAATAATTAAAAATTCGTGTAATAGTCAATAATTTCTACACACGCTGTCATGTTACTCTTCACTGTCGTAACGCTCGTACGCGAGGTCCGTGAAGTTAACGGACGGACATTGAGCATTAATTTTCTTTCTAATACCAATATTTAGTGCTGATTAAGTACTAGCGAATGGTTATATTTTTAAAAATAGTGTTCTGACCGAAAAAAAGTTTCACGGGAGCTTATCTACCGTCGGACGTGGGTCCGTTACGTGAAGTTAGCGGACGTGGCACAAACACTGACATCCTCCGTAGTGTCAACATTCAGTGTTGAATTAGTGCTGACGAACGATATCAATTGCAAAATTAGTGCTCTATCCTGAAAAAAAAATTACGCGGAAACATATCCTCCGTCCGCTCCGTGAAGTTAGCACTAATTCAGCACTAAATATTGGTACTAGAAAGAAAATTAGTGCTCAATGTCCGTTCACTAACTTCACGGACCTTCGTACGAGTATTTTAAACAGATGTATTTTTTTTTTATACAAATTTTAATGAGATTCTCCTACACTTCCATATTTCATTCGGATGTTAGATTGTGTTTTCTACTATATTATATTTTATTATATAGGTGGTTGTATTTCGCGTATTTACATACGGATATGGATTATGTCGGTGTGGCGGGTAGAATAAACGATTCTGCGGTGCGTTTAAATCGCGGAGCTTACGACTTTTATTATCATTATCATCATTTTTTTTTTCTAAATCGACAGCGATATAATGTATTGCGTGCGGTCAACGCGCGGTTTATACACGACGGGGATAACAAAAATGATGCTATTCGCCCGTAAACAGGTATCTACATCGACAATAATAACCTATCGCGTTTAAAAAAAAATACTACGATAATAATAATAATATATGATAAACATTATTTTCGCGCGTTTCGGTATACACTTAACTCGTCGGAAAACTTGACCCCCGCCGATGAAAAATGGAATGTTTAACCGCGAAGTGTGTGTACGCGTATATTATAATATTATATGAGATGACCGCGGTACATAATATTATTATTATATCGGGTGTATGCGGTCGACCGCGGTGCAGACACTTATTCGGCTTCGCGATAACAGAAGTGATTGGTGGGGAGGCGAAGAAATAAAAAATATATAAAAAAAAAAGTGCCGGGCGAAGAGCCGGCGCAGCAGGGGATAATAACGACGGCGGCGACGTTGGTCAAAAAAAGGAAATTACGATTTTTATCGCAAAGGTCTCCGTCGAAAAAATATTACACGAACACACGCTACGTTTATAATATTATCATTATTATTATTATTATTATATATCGACAACAATAATAATAAATATCGCAATATTCGTATATGGGCGGCGATAGGAGCAAAGAAAGTTTTACATTATACATTTTTTTTTTTTCCCCGAGGGCCGGCTGTGGGACGGTCGAAAAATGCGATACATACCTAACGACGGAGAAATCCGTTTTGACTTGGCGTTGTAAATATTCGTCTTTAGAATCACCATCATCGTGTCGCAGGGCGTTACAAATATAATAATAGTAAAAATAAAAAATAATCCGAGTTTGACGCGCTTGAGTTATCGCCGACGATCGACTGGGTCTCCGGCCGGGCCCCCGAGGATTGCGTATATTTTTTATCGTTTGACCGGGCGGTTTACATTTTAATACCGTCGGCGGGACAGGTCACCGCGGTGTACGTCAAGTTACCTACCCCCTCCCTCATCGATTTTCATTGAAAACTGGGTCGGACAATTATTGCAAATTAATCTAGCGATTTATCGGCACGATTTGGTTAGGCGAAAAAACTATTGAAACTCCCTCGTAAAATTAATTATTTTTTTTTTTTAGGAGGCGGGCAACTTTGCGCAGTCCCCCTACACACCATTTTGGACTATTAGCGTCTCTGAATACCGCCATATATATACTTCGGACATAAATTGTTTTATTTAACCATTTCGTTGGTAATTGGTTTTAAATTGTTTTTGATTTTTGTTAATTTTTCAAAAAAATGTTTACATGTGTTCAAATAATAACCATCTGCATTATAATTGATAAATATATAAGAATAAATGTTTTACTAGTATTTGAAAAGTCGTGTATTTCAAAAAAATGTGTTCTATAATTTAATAAATTGCTATTATTCCATGTGTGCTATTATAGATTTATTCTTTATCATTTGTTTGGTTTGAATGTCAAAATTAAAATTAGTACGTGGATGATATTTATTAGTTCATTTCTTCCAAAATTAGTAGATATTTAATAATTATTGGTAAGTAGTAATTCATTGTGTAAATACGGATAAATTAAAATTTAAAACTTGTAATCAAACGAGGAAAGAATAAAGTGCAAAAAAAAAAAAAAGATAATCGAATATGCGGTATTTGCGATTTTTTTTAAATTTTCTATCGAATAGATCGAGGAAATAACGAAGAAAAATATTTTTTACATTTTAGATTCTGAGTATAGTGAAGATGAATTGATGTTACAAAGATGTTTATTAATTTTTTTGTACACAAATTCTACATGTACGGGTGACACCATTTCTGAAAGGGAATATTGTCCAGATGGTACTTTTGGGAGGTTATTTTTTGATTTTCCAAGTGGTTTTCATAATATCTGGGAAAAACCAGGATAAAAAGTAAGAAAACGGGAAATTTACGAAAATAACGCTTTTATTATTTTTTAAACTCTGTTATTTGTTTTGATTCAGTTAAAATTATTCGTAGGGATTTTATGGACTTGAAATTTGGATAAAAACTTATAAGTATAAACCTTTTCGTGGTCAAATTTTTAAAATATTTAAGCCATTTTTGAGCTATTTATATATATTTTAGTTCTGCGAGTTTTATGCGTAATTTATATTCGGTAGATACTTTGTGGTAAAATTGTTAGATTAAACATAAATGTGTGAAAATTTAACAGGAAGTTCATTGAAAGTCCTAATTTGTGTTTAAAAAAAAATGTTGATTTTAATATAGTATTTTTTTTTTTTTTTTTTTTTTTTTATAAAGAAATTGTATACAATTTTTATGAAAATTTTTCGAGTATAAATTAGTGGAACAAATTTAATTTTTCAATTTTTTGTTTTGAACTTATGTATATTGCCGATTTAAGAACGATGGTGAAGTAAGAATTGAGTGGATTCACATAGTTCCAAAATTATAGCTTTTTGAAGTTCTGATATTATGTGGATACTATACTATATATGTTATGTTAAATAACTATTGTCATTCTTAAATATATTTGTCGTAGTCTAATGAAAATTCATTCCTATTAATATCTTAGAGATCGTGAGTTCTAAACCCCGAGTTTCGAAACTAATTTTTTTAAATTTTTTCTCCTTTTACCTGGAGATTTTACCTGAATTTTATTTGTTTATCCACTAAGTATAATGAACCTCCTGTTAAATTTTCAAGTATTTCTATTTGGTCAAGTAATTATATCCACATAGTAGGCGCCTACCGTATAAAAACTAGGTACATAAAAACCTCGCAAACATAAAATACACGGAATCATCTCAAACATTGCCAACATTTTTCCGTGTCTAGTTAAAGTAAATATAAGTTTTCTGTCAAAATGTCAAGTCACTACAAATATTTTTAACTGAATAACAACAAGAATACAAAATAATGAAACCACAATTTCTGTAAACTTTTCTGTTCTTTTTACGTTTTTCCTCGGTTTTGATAAATTATTAAGCGAACTACGTGGAAAATAAAAAAAAAGGCTTCTTTACTTACTAACTTTATCTAAAATGCAATAAAAAATGTCTTATGTCGTTTTTAGATTGGATCATATATCTGCTGAATATTTCTGATAGGAAAGTTGCTCACGGACACACAAAAAAAAAAAAAAAATAAAACCAATAGATTCCTCACTTCGTTACGAATTTAAAATACACGTTCAGTGTTATATTAACGACGTTGTTTTACTTAGAACAGATCCTATTTCACCTACTATATAATAAAATATTACGTTAATCACGATTCACATAGCTAACCAGAGATTTCGGATTTAACAAAGTCCGGTTAAGCGTAATCATGCGTTGTGTGCTTATTAGAGGTAATCCGTTATTTTTCCCCCGACTCAAACTTAAAAGTGGAACATCTCGTCAGTGGATCGAATAAAACATCTCAACGTCAACGTTTATTTTAATTGATACTCCATTTATTTATGGAATTTTAAACGTAGACGCCATTTGAAAATCAAACGCGGATAGTGGTTATGACCCGAAAAATAAAGGAGAAAAAAAATAACACAAATGTAAAATTGCAGAGCTGCTTGTTTCCCGAACGTTCTATGAAATGAAAAAAGTTAATACTTTCCGAGATAATGAGTGTCTTAGATTGATCACCCTGTATATTATATGATATGTGTGCGTATATATATACGCGACGAGTACGGAGGAAGCCGAGCGGACGATGAAATGAAATATAAGAAAACCGCGGACAAATGTTCCGGCCGCGATAAAAAAAAAAAAAAACAATCGTCGCGGTCGCGGGTGAAACACGCGGGAAACTCGCGGAAACTCGTCGGCGGCTGCGGGACGGGACGGGGCGTGGACGGGCGAGCGCGAAAAAGTCTTTTGCGCGGGGGGTGTTAGCCGCCGCCGAGCCGCGCATTTGTTTCGCGCGCCCGGAACAATAATGCGACGAGATAAAGACGATTCGCAATTTGTACTCGTCGTCCGCGGGACCGTACCGCTTACTCGTCGCGCCGTATATACGTATAATATGTATGTATATATATATATATATATATATATAAATCAGACGGATGTGTACTTACGGGGCGCGGGCAAGGACGGGCTGTTGTACGCGAGTATAAGTATTATTGTCTGCGAACGTAAGAATAAAATAGCGCGTCGCGAAACGGCGGGCGGACGGGGGTTAGGTTAAGCGCGGCGCGCAAAACTATAAGCGTACACAATGTAATAATAATAATAATAATACTGTACTTTGGCCGGGGTCTGCGGCCGGCGGCGGGTCGCGGTGGGAGGCGAGTGGATACAGTGGGAGTGGTGACGGCGCGGGCCACGGCGTGATGGCGCGGCGGGTCGTCGTCGCGCGCTCGGTACGCTATATTATTATTATTATTATTATTATTATTATATACCGCGGCGGCGGCGGCGGCATAAGCGGGGACGGGGCGACAATTTTTAAAAGGGTGTGGAAACGCACAGATAAGAAAGACACAAGAAGAGGACGGTGGCGGCGCGCGTGCGGTACGACGGGTCTTACCGCCGCCGCCCCGCGGTAATAGCGGCGGCGGCAGCGGCGGGACCGTATTCATATATAAATATATGTACACAGTTATAGCAATAACGGTAATAAACCAAAGCGCTATCTCTATTCTTTTTATTTTTTCTCTCCCTCTCTCACTCACTCTCTTGCTCCTTTCATTTCCGCCATTTTGCCCCCGCGCGGGGTTACGTTATTATGTTCGCGGGCGCCTCTTATGTTTCTTACGTCTTACCGTCCCGCGTCGTCCCCTCCACCCACCCCGGGGCCGCGTCGACGGACGAGGCCTCTGAAACCTTCCCGCGTGTTACGCGATATCATTCCGGTAATTCATAATATTGTTAATATTACATTCGCCGCGCGCGTATATTGTCATCTAACCGTCGAACCGCGGCGGGCGCCACGGCTAGGGACCGACCTATATGAGGGGAGGGTTGGGGGGAGAGTTCATATAGCCCTTAGAAAAAACTTCCTCTGGTCGGCTACAAATTAACATTTTCTTTTTCTTTTTTTTTTAAATTCCGCCAAATCGACGCAGTAACAAATTTACGTTTGTGCGCAGCGATAGCCCATTACTAACGAAACACGATTCTAAGCTAAATATTATTGGTCGTGTTTTTTCCGTTGTTCGAAGTGTAACCCCTAAAACCGACAAAAATTATACGAATAATTGCCAGTTTTTCCCATTCATTAAGCGAAATACAACGATAATCAAAATATCACCTCAATGCGCAAAATTGCTACGAAAGGGTATCCATAAAGTTTACATTTGGAGCACGGATTCTGATAGAAAAATTGACACTGAAAAGACGTTCCTAACATACCTAGTTGTAAATCCAATACGTTCATCTTTTGGCCCGGAATCAAAAAAGACGTCCTACGATAACGGGGATGGGTGCAGCCACTGTTATAGGTATCTTAATGTATACCTGTAAGCAACGATAAACCATTGCTCACGAAAAAACGATTCTGAACGGAGTTCAGTTGTTAGTTAATAAATATCTTTGTAAAACCATATGCTTCTTCATGCAACTCAGAATTTAAAATATGAGAGCATTGGTTTATGGGCACAAAAACGATTTTTTTCCCCCTTTAGTCACGATAGTCATAGCTCATATTCAAGCTCAAAAAAAAAAGTGTATATTCCTTTTCCCCAACGCGTATCAAATAAATTATATTTATATTCTGTTGTTACATTTTTTTTTGTTGTAGTTTTTAACAAACCGAGGTTATTTTTTCGCTAGCCGAAACTCCGCACAAAAGCGAAAATACGAGGATAACGTTGAGTTTTTTTATTTATTTTGTTTGTAAATTTAACCTGAATGAATACTATTCTTCTGAAAAGGGTAAAACTTGTTCGAAAGTTGTTATTCCATTATAAAAAAAAACGACGATTTTGTTGTATGTGTTTATATAATACTGTGCAATACCCATCATGTTTGCGAATTTGTTTTCTAATTGAATTGTTCGTAATAGTATTAATTCGATTGAATTTTAAAATCAAAAATAATTTTCACAGATAAATCATAATTTAAGAGGATATGATAAACATTTGTATTTTTTCTTTTTACGTATGATATCTATCCAAAGATTAATTTTTCGTAAAAAACCATTTATAGTTTATCACTTTTTGTCAAGTAATTCGGTGTTTTGCGCATTTTACACGGGAATTTGAAAATAGGTTTTTGGGAATCGTAGGAAGCGCAGGAATTACTTGTCATACAGAGGGAGAGGATAGGGTAAAAACATAGATGGTGTCTATCTATATTTCCTGGAATCCGTTCCCCCCCCCCATGATGTGCGTGTAGGGGAACGGCTCGCCTCGCACATCTGAGTTGTTTGTCTTTTTCTCTTCTCCCAGTGTTTGGCATGGGAAATGTATTGTACCACGCTTGTCGCGGAACAACAGATAAATACAACATAACCAATAAATTTTATAGGGACATTAATGCATAATAATAATATAACAGTACTGACTAGCAGCGCATATCCTAAACATCGTTGTCATTCATACATATTTATGCACTGCAATGGAAATTAAAGCGATTTTGACACGTTACCCCCTTGGTTAGATTGAGACGGTAAATGCCTAGGTATCGAAAATATTACATTTTTGTTTGACTATAGGTACGTACGTGTAACAATACTGCGATTGATAAACAGTATATTATGTTACGTTACGTCGAGCGAATTTCGTTCAACAAAATGGAATGAAAATAATATACAATTATTTCGTTTGAGAATCGGATGCAATAATTATTCACGCGAGAATAGTAAGCTCCGATGATGTATGTAGGTAGCACAACAATGTAGCAATTATTGTGTGCCAATTTATTCTATTATTGCAGTGTTATAGTGTAACGTAGAATAAAAAAAATGTATACGCATACGTATAATAATGAAAAACATTATTGCGTTGTACGCAGCCGCCGGCATTATACTCGTATGATTATTATTTAGTTCTACGCCGTTGTATTCCTGCAGCGATATATGTACATAAAATCGGATTACAATGTTATTTTTAATGTGATTATATTGTATTGATTTACTGTACAGCAACGTGTAATACGGCAATCTCGTAATATTTACCATGCGTATTGTACTGGGCATATAATATTATTTACGTACAGCCGGCTGATAATCGCGCAGAAGTCAATCGGATTATTTCGTTTCGACTGTTTCGCGCGACAAATTTTAGTTTCGAGGACATACCTAATATTCCGCGCGTTCCTCGCGATAAATTACATTACCTCCATTCGGATAACATAACGTGACGGCCCGGAGTCAATAATGAGCTAAGAGTCAAAGAGCCGTTCTGGAATTGACTAATTTTTTTCCTTGGTGTTTCGACACCATCAGCACGTAATTAATATCAATTTCTCGTATTATATAGTATCCGATGAAGTATCGCGGTTCGGTACAAGTTCTTCGTTAAATTTGCAGACATGATCGTCAGCGCAGTTCGTGTCGATAACTAGAGTATCAAATGTATCGTTTCGCTCATCGCGCGAGTCGGCAGTATTATATAAGTTTTCCATCAGATATACCGAGAGCGATTGTATTGATTTCTAATCAGGTAGATCGATCATCGGGGCCGGATAGCTATTTTTCCTGTGCCACGACAACAATAACAGTATCTATGAACATTGCATAATAAGCGACGACACGTGTAAATATAATACGGAAATGATAAGAGAAAAATCACAATATGTGTTTAGACGAAAACATTATAAATTAGGGATGCTTGAAAAAAAAAAAAATGTATTTATCAAAAAGAACCGTCACGTTCATTTGTAGGAGCATTATTGTATTAACCACCTACTCCGATGTCGAGCCCTTCACACGACCTCCCCTTCATCCACATTCGTTTTTGCTCTCAAATATAATACGGGGATGGTAATTATGCTAGAATATATTTATTCCTGGTGAAAATATGTTGAAAAGAATTTGTTTACCCTTTATGTTTTGAATTGAACGGGTAAAAATAAATCTTATGAAAAGTAATCCCCGCAAAGTTTTAATTTTCTCTTAATTTTAACCATTAATAACTTATTAAGAAATGCAAATTTAAACAAGACATTCGTTTGACCCATAATAAACGAGTAAATACTCTCCTTTAAAAAACTTATTTAATATTTAATTATTGGTCCCTGTTTGTCCTAAACTCAAACAAAGAGAGTCTGCACAATCGTGCAAGAAATGCGCAAATATGCCTTATTTGTTGTTTTATATTACGCGTGGAACAGACAGAGAAAACAAAATGTTAGCACAGGGCAAGAAGGATAGTTGTTATTTTTTTCAATTTTAGGATTATGGTACAATTTGACGTTGTTTTGAGACTATATTATCGAGAGTTTTAATCCATTAGGCAAAAAAAGATTTTAGTCAATTAAAACAAAATATCGAAAACAAAATATTGGATGTACTCATTAAAAAAACGCATCGGCTTAAATTAAATTTAAAAATAAGATGGACATACATCGCACGTGGGTGGGCCACTGCTGTAGGTGAGAAGTTGGGAAGATAAAGAGGAAAATTAATGTATATCTGTACACAACGATTAACCATTGTTAACGAAAAACGATTCTGAGCTGAGTTCGGTTAATATAGTGTTTCTTTGTCAGTAATATACATATGTGTCAAATTATGGTAAAATAATTACTTATGCGTTAAATATTTTCTTTAATAATATTTGTTTAATATTGTATCTATTTTTCTATTTTTTCCCCAGATTTTTTCATAATAAATGGGAAAATCTGGGGAAATCAAAAAACCACTTTTTTAACCCCCTCCCCCCCAGTTAGATTTCCTTTCAGAAAAAGTGCTGTAATTGAGAATCGGAGCAAAATTGCTAGTAGAAAAATTGTCTACAGAAAAAAAAAAAAAAACCATCATTGTACAACCAATATATTCCTCGCTCCGCTCAGAATCTAAAATAGATTTTAGTTCGTGTGGCCGTGTGGAAGTTGTTTACTGCTAAACGATGTTCCCTTGGAACCTACCCTTGGTTCCCTGTGCCCTTCAAATGTTAACAATGAGGCTCCCTTTAAGTACATTATAATATGTAATTGTTATATTTTTTTTTCGCGGTATTGTACTTCGGCATAATATAATAATATTACGATATTATAATAAAAATTCGTAAATAATAACATAATAACGTCGCAAAACGAAATATTATATAAATGTTGGTAAAAATGATTTTTCAAATCGCGATACCGACCGTCCGGCAATAGGTGCACGCCAGAGAACCGTGTAAACTTTTCGTGTAGTTGTGTTTACGCATGGTTGTCTAAATAAATCACCGGGACACCTCATCGATATTATGCTTGCACTCTTGCACACACACACACACACACACACACTACAGCTCTACAATATTATTATGGAAATCGGAGACTGCACGGCGGCGACAGGGGGTAGATCTCTGAGTGTGACAGAGAAAGAGAGATTGAGGGAGAGAGAAAGAGAGAGAGGGGGAAAAAGAGGTCTCTCCTCTTCTCTTGCCGATGTGCGGCGGTCAGCTGTGCGATATACGGCCGTCAGCCGACCGTCCGTGCGCGCCGGGACTTTCCGTCCGCCGGAATCGCGCGACTTCCGGTTACCGAACACCTTGCGAAATATACGGAAACGATCGCCGCCGTCGTCTGTGCCGTTCCGTACAGTAATAACACGTAACACGATTCGCAGACGACGACCACGTAATATTTACAAACTCACTGCACCGGGTCGGTTTTCTAAACACAATCACAGGGTATCCATAGGTGTACGGCGCCGCAGGGAAACACTGTGTAGTGTATGTATATTTACATTTTTTTTTTTCACTCTTCTCTTCCCGTGTGCGCGCGAAATGCCGAGATGCCTTCCCGGCTCTGTACAACATAAAATGTATAGGTATAGATAATAATGTACACCGGCGCGTTGAGATATTCCGACCGACGATATTATATTCACGACGCCGCCGATATTTATTATTTTACACGTTTTTTTTTTTTTTTTCTTTTTTTTCTTTTTTTTTTTTTTACACGTCCCTACAACGGTCGCGTACGTCGTAATATACGCACGGGGTACAGTATATAGTCGCCAAAAATAATATTCAATTCCGATCACGCGCGAGACGACGTTCGCGGGGACCCCGGCGGCGGCGTGTGATTTGACGGCGGTCGACTATGTATATAATATTATGTACAGGGTGATGTGTGCGAGCGCTGCAATACAAACCGAGCCTCTTCTCTCTATATATATGTATATACATACATTATAAATATATATATATACATACGAACGACAACGACGATGGCCTTTCGCGTGTGGCTTTTCTGCCTTTGGAAACGTCGCCGACACACACCCAAAAGACGAGGGGGTGGCGGGGTAGGGGAGAATTGTGTGAAAGAAAACCCTTTTTTTTTTTTATTCTTTCGTTCTATATCGTATACTTTTGAAATTTTTACTTGGTCTTACACGCAGCGTCTCGCCGCCGTGCGTATCACGGAACCGCCTCCGTCCGCCGTCTTTTCGAACCGCGTATATTATGTGCATACATACATAATAATAATAATAATATAATATACATATATATATATATATATGTGTGTGTGTGTGTGTGTGTGTGTGTGTGTGTGTGTGTGTAGTCGACTTTTTTTTCGTCGTGACAACAAAGGACGACAATTTGAAACGTTAAACCGTCGCGCGTCGCCGTCGTCGCTGCAACTGTAGGACCGGCTCGCTAGATACGTGATGCTACCACCATCATCACCGCTGCCATCGTCTCCGACTCAATATTACCTATATTTTTATTATTCACACACAGATACACAGAGAATAAGTGTATCAGAGATGAGAATACGTAGGCGGACGAGAGGAGAAGGGAACGAGTATATATGAGAAATAAATCAGAAACAGTAAGAATGGTAATGAAAATAAACGTAGGAGGAAAGAGAGAAAGTCTGAAAAAAAGAGGTGGTTGGATGCAGTTGTGACATATATCAGGGCACTCAAACATTCGGTGTGTGCGAGGTGGGAAATAGTAGAAGTAACAGTTCAGGACAAGGGAAGCCGTCCCAAAATATCTGAGATGAAGGTGAAGGAGAAAAAGAAGAAATATGCGTCAATGACTATTAGTTATTATACCGTTAGAAATTCAACAATCGTAAAACCACAGCCATCAAAGCTGCATCAGTTTGTATAACTCAAGGAAAACAACAGGACTACCATCTCAGAAGCAAGCAAATATTTAATTCAACCAATGGCGATTAGTTTGAACCAAAATTAAAGTCGATTGAAATACGCACGGTCTTTTCGATTTGAATTGTTTAATTTCAAACCGGGTAAATAACGCTGTTTTAAACTCACTTTAAGAAGTATGTATTTGTATAGGAAAAGCAACAATCCGTAGAGGGAGGCAGTGAATATAATGCAACCCTCCTCCTCCTTTGTAGTACGGCCTATGGCCGTAATTAACGCCATTTTCCCGTATAAGGTTATTAAAAATAAACGTCTCAACATAAAATACAAGAACAATACTACGAGGTCACGATAGTGAATATTAAAAAGCTGAGTCTACAGAAGTCGTGGAAGTCTTTAGTATACCGTTTTGTCGTACCGTAGTATGTTCATCGCGTTTTTGTTTTTCCACGATCGACGAGGGTCATATCTATAATATTATAAATCTGAAAACGAATAAACCAAATATTGGTTTAAGATTCTGAGTGCAACGAAGAATGCATATTTTTTTATTAATATAAAATAAATTTGTATAATTATTATAAATTAAAAAAAAAAAAAAATGATTACATGTATGTACGAGTATCGTATTTTCTTTACTATAAAAAAGAATGTGTTGTCACGTACTTAAGTTGTTTGACGATTTTGCTAAACAAAAGCATTAAAGAATTCCAAAATAAGAGTTTTGAAATCCGAAATTTTGTTTGTTTTTTTTTCCCGAATCCGAATCCACTGTAATAAACTAGCCGTTTAAATCTATAAACTTACATCGTGTGACCACGTCAGCTGCTACGGCAGATGGCGCTTTTATGGTGGTAAAAATCGTTCATAGTTTTTTTTTTCCTACAAAATTAAATATAACCCGTTGATAAAAATGGGGGACCATGCGTGAAAAAGGTGATTCGATTTTCGATATTGGTATGGGGACCCCGCGGACGCCGATTTAAACGCGTTTGGTCGAAAACAGCAGTTTATACTTTCGACGTTTTTATAGTGTCAAATATTATAACGTATTCCTCATGGTGTCGATCATCAGTTCAGTTCGACTGTGAAATATAATGTCGTCGATAAATTTCGATTTATATTGAAAATATTATATTCATAGGCTGTCGGTTCACAAAAATGATCATGTGCATTGGCGCGTTGCCGTTTCGTGTAGGGATGTTATATTGTGTATATTGTGTGAAATATCCGGGATAACACACCCGATCTTGTTAAATGAACGCTAGTAAAACACATCATGCACTTGTTGTCTCTTTTGTACAAACACTGCACCACAAGGCAAATTCGCATTCATCAGAACCAATTTTATTCGTTTAGTTTTAATATTAAAATTAATTGACCTACTATATGAAACTTAATGGCGGGCAAATTTTAATATTCCTTAAAAATTAAAATAACAAAAAACCCGATTTACAAACTAGGATAATGAAAGATACCTGTAAGTTTGTTTTTAGGTCAATTCACTCTGATATTAAAATTATTAGCTGCAACAAAGTTTTCCCCGCTAATTGAAAATTTGTTACGTTGTAAACGTTTGTAAAACGGAGAGAGCATAGTATATTATATGCGCGTACCACGTTTTTTAATAGAAAATAATGATGAAATATAGTAAAAATGTTAAAGGCACTTAGTGTTTATTATTGTTATTATTTTTTTTTCTGTTGTTGCAGACAAATTATACGGTATTGTAGACGTTTTCCACGTAGTAGGTATCCTAAAGTCATATACGGGAATAATAGAAACAGAGTTGTAAATAAACACAGCGATTTTGCGGTATTTGTGTAAAGAGGAAATATTCTCGAAAAAAGTATTTTTTTGTCCCCGACTACGTAGCACAAGAAAAATCTCGATAAAATCTACACGCGCAAAAATATTACATAAATACGAAAAACCTATAATGGATATAACAGCTGTATTTGCTTTACAGTTTGTTAACGAAACGTGATGAATTTCACGAAAGGTTTCTGTGAAATACATTTTAATGACAAAAAATAAATGATACTACTGATGGCTATGCAACCAGGTTGTAGGTTAGCAGTTGGGAATGTTATATTTAATTTTTTTATTTAAAAAAAGCAACTAAATCACATTAGATTTGTTTATTGACCGCTGAAGTACAACTTATAATGAACCTCGTATTCAATTTTCAAGCATTTCCATTAGGTCAAAATAAATTACGTGTCCATATAAAACCGAATAAACAAAAAAAAAAACTTGAAAATGTCATATGCTTATAAATAGCTCAAATATTGTACCATTATCTAATATAAATGCTCTGTGTAAACGGAATGACAACAAAAACCAAAATCGAAAAATAAAACCGTCAATACCGTAAACTCTCTCGTTTTTTTTTCACATTTATTAAGAAAACTACTCGTTAAATAAATAAAAAATGTCTCTACAATGCACTAACTAGATCCAAAATGCAACGAAAACGGTCTCTTGTGATTTTTTGATCAGAACAAGATTACTGGTATAAAAACTCTCCTCCTCTGCTACTCACCCGACCGTCGCGATAGACAATCCGATACGGAAACGGGCACCGGCGCCACCCACCGCGGTGCTGCAATACACCGAGCGACGCGCCGGCTCATCGACGTCATTCCACATGCACTCCTGTGTCGGTACCTATTGTCGGTCATGTTAACCGTTAACTGTTTTACTGTTTCAATCGAAACAAAATTTTGTTTATCCTCGAAACAAAATAAATACCCGACGCAACCCAACGTAAGTACTGACTCACAAGGTGTTACTATGCCACTGTAATGAGCAACGTTGGATTTAATTTTCCTACGTCACTATAATGAAAGGTTAATTAAGTTTGAACATTTAAAATTATCAGGTTATTTTATAAAATACCATTGTACTGATCGTACTATGGTGTGTGTTTGTTTCCGTCTGTAAAAAACATTCCAAAAAGGAAATCTATTCCAATCAAAAAATGACAAGAGACCGGTTGTGTTGAGTAACCTGTTTTGTTGAGACATTATTGCTGAGTAATTAAACATTTTTTTGGTTTTTCAAGCAATTTTCCAAATAATCGGTAAATACCAAAAAATACGTAAGTAAAAACAGACAATATAAGGCTGTTAACATTTCGATAATTTAAATTTTAACGAATTATTTTTCCCCCACCAAAAATTTTCTGTTAATCAAAAAACCACAGGACACCTTTTATGTTGAATTTTTGAACTATTGACAGGAAATTTAATATTTGCAAATACTTGTTCAATAAAACTCAAGTGTTAATTGTCTATTGAATAGGTGTTATGCGAATAAAATTGTTTGACCAAACGGAAATGCTTAAAAATTTAACGCGAGGTACATTACAAGTTGTATCTAGTGGTAAAAAAAAAAGATTAGCATAAGGTAGTAGTTTTATTTATAAGCGTTTTAAAATTATTTTGATGAAAGTCGTAAATATTACTACGAAATTTTAAAACATGTATAGCTGAACTTACAGACATAAATTAAATTAATTTATCAATTCTATCTTGAAAACTTCCCACCTACAACAATGTATCACCTCTTTTAAAAATTTTTTTTGTCTAGCAGTGTGCAACTTTTTTATAAGAAATCTTCCTCCATAAATCAAAATATTACGTGTTTCGTTGAAATTAGAACCTAGCCTGTACATAAAGGACATTTTTTGACTTTCTAAGGAGTTTTCATAATAATTAAGAAAAACCGACAAAAAAAATATATATATAGGAAAATCGGAAAAATATTTTAACGATTTCAATATTTTTAATTTTTTCGATTTGTGTTGTCTTTTAGAATTTTAAGAGCAGTAACTTTTCTATAATTCTGCAATACACCGAACGGTGTGGCGGTACATTGGCGTTTTTGATTTTGTCTTTTTGTTGTATAACACGAATAAAAATAATCATAGAGACCTAAAATTATCACAGAATAAAATTGTTTGACTATACATAGTATAATAATTTATTAAAAATTTAGTAAAATATTATATTTTTGTAGTAAGTGATGAAAAAAGAGAAATTGGTAATATATTTTAATAGTTTTAAGAATTAATTTTGATAAAAATCTTAAAAATTTCAAAAAATGTACAACCGGATTTCGCTCGGAATCGTTTTTCGTTGTGAATAGTTTATCGTAGCTTACAGGTATAATTTAAATAACTTTATGTACCCTACTTTCCCAACTTTCTACCTAAATTTTACTTTAATTAAAATACCACAAGAGAATTTTATTGGTACGTTTTTAATCTGGTCGGTGAGTATGTAAGTCGTTTTTAATTTTTTTAGTAGGTTTCCAATGAGAAATACTAAAATATGATGTACTTTTCCGGTTTTTTTTTTTTTTGAAAACCGACACATTTTTCGTACGATCGAATTATTTTAAATTTTTACGAATTATGTATTTTTACCAGAAATATTGTTTCAATCGAAAAACGACAAGAGACCTTTTTACTTTTTTATTTGAATACATCGAATGTTTCGGAGGCACATTAACGTCGTTGCGCACGCACTCTTGATATTTACCTAATATTATTTTTTCGGTTATGTTTACGGCTCGGCTCGGCTTGCAGCCAAAATCAATTTTTGTTTAAAATCGTTATCCTTCGTATCCTTAAAATAAAACAAATGCAAAATAGAACGTACGACTCATAAGGTGTTATTTTGTGAAGGCAATATGAAAATATCGAAAATCCGTAGTCATGATTTTAAATTCTGAGCGTTTTACTATTTACTACTGTTAAATATGTGTATTTATTTTTGATTATATTTTTTGATTACTTTATGCATTTTACTTTTCCTATTACCCACGTAGAATAGTTTCACATACATCAACAGTATCAACACGTTTTTTTTCTTTTAGATTCTAAATTTACCGAGGAATGTATTGGTTTTCTATGAAGTGTTTGTGTTTTTTTTCAGTTGAAATCCTATGGTGTATTCCGATTATCGAGTGTAGCATATTTTCTAAAAGCAATTTTCATCTAGTTTGTGCATTGTTAGAAGGTTATTGTTTGATTTTCCTTGTAGTTTTCTTTATAATTTGCGAAAACGTATAAAAACGGAAAATATGTTGATTAATTTTCGTTACTCTCTGAGTTGCCATGAAAATAAGGGAATAGCTCGACTAATACTACTCCATTTAGAATCGTCTGTTTCGCTAACAATGATTTATTGTTACAAACATTATATTATAACTCAAATTACACTGTATATCTTACCTTCCAACTTACCCACGACCCACCAACAGTGACGGCTTACCCGCAAGCATTAGCATTATCACTTTTTATTTTTCTCATCAATTATGACGAAAACAGAAAAGGTTTGCCCATGTAAGTATTAAACGAAAAAAAATAATAGGTAGGTAATAAATTAAAAACTTGTGTCCATCCTCGGTCTTATAATTGCAGTTTACCGTTGTTGCCCGTACATTTTTTAAAATGCATTTTCTTTAATTTAATTTAAATTTTTAGAGATTGAATTTTGAATAAATCCTTTTAATAAATTCTACTTGTGTCCCAAGGAATATGTGTACAACTTTTTGGTGCCAATTGGTTCGGTGAATTTTGAGGCTATAGATTACGAACGAATGAACATTATATTATGTATAGTATGTAACAGTAATATTGGTTTTATTTGAACTAAAAACGTACGACGTATTATAATATTATAGGTATAGTTATAATTAAAAATCATATAATAAGTAATTAATACAATATTTTAATTTTTTTTTTTTTTAATTTTTATTATCAACGCGTCTTATTTAATCGCGATAAAAAATAAATAATAATAATAATAATAATAATAGTAATAATATATAGTCTTAAAATATATATTACATCAAAAAAAAAAAAATATAATAGTTATAAATAAATGTGGTTAGATCTTATAATATAATAATATAATTGTGTGTATTTCCATTTATTGATAATTATAACTAAAAACGGAGTTAATAAATAATTATAGGATCTCTAGCATCACAACACGAAAAGAGATCCGACTACAACAAGTAATACATAATATTGTATTTTACAAATCACCGGTTAACACAACATTATATTGTAATAAAATACGTAAACACATCACAAAAGTACATTGCACAAAATTTGTTAAGTTTCCGAAATAAAAAAAAAAAAAATAAATACAAATTTAAATGGATATTACTGCGCATGCATTCCACTCTTTCGGTTTTTTTTCATGCTTGTAATAACGTTTTTTACTAAAAAATATGAAGACGCATTTTACACTACTACCATGTATTATAATATTTTATATATATATTATACGTATATATACATGCAAACGTCACATAATAATAATAAAATTATAATTTTTATGCCTTTGACTAAAATAACGACCGATTGATCAAAGCACATTGTAATATGCGAATGCACTGCAGTTAAAAGACGTTCGTGTAGGTTTTCAAGATTTCCAGATCGGCGACGAGACGCGTACTCGGTTCGGGCCGAAGACGAAATGTATAACCGGGTTGGTTTTAAGAATTTCTAGGCGTGTTATATAGTACAGAAAACCTACTTGTTATTCCGAACCGGCCGCTGCGTCGATGAATTTAGTATACTAAACCTACTGAAGCCGGCGACTAGTTGATAGCCTACTAGCCCACTAGTCTTTTTTCACTAATTTTTTGTACACCTTATGTACACCTTATCCTCCCTCCCCCGAAGTATGTTTTTATGAACGCACCTGTGGTCATGAAATGTAAGAATATTATAAAACGTCGTGACCGGAAGTAGCCTAATAAGTCGGAAAAACGAATAAAATTCATTCCTTCGCACTTGTCCAATGTTTAGGAACCCTAAGGACCGGCGGAATGTTACGTTACATATACTCGGGCCCGTTTAGAAAAATCCATCAAATAACGTTACTGTTGTGCCAAGCACCCGAAATATCTGGGCGTGGTTTCAGATAGAACATTCACGTAGAAAGAACACCTAACCAGACTATTGGCAAAGTTAAGATCCGTCAGAGCATCATCTCATGAGAAGCCGATGTAAATACGTTGCGTATAAGTACGTTATCATTAGTATACTCAACAGCTGAGTATTGTGCCCCATCTGGATTAATAGTGTTCACACAAAGAATGTAGAAAAACACCTTAATGCAGCTATGCGCACAATATTGACGGATTGACGAAATCCACACCGCTAAAAGGACCACCAGTGTTTAGTAACGTTGCTCCCCCAAAATTATGTAGAGAACACGCACTTCTGCAAGAATTTAACAAGTATGCTAATAGTCCTACCTTCCCCATACACGCAGATCTGGCCACATTAGAGGATGTTTAACGGCTCCAATCCCGAAAACCATCTTTGAGAAAAGCAAGGGATCTCACCAGGGAAAAATTTAATATAAGTTCTAGATGGGAAAATGATTGGATAACAGAGAATCCAGAAGATCAAAAACTGGTAACTAATCCAAATATCAAACAACCAGAATTCAAGCTCCAAAGAAATACCAGAGTAACACTGAACCGTATCAGGACAGGCACATGATGATGGGGATTGCGTGAAACGTATGACTGAGGTCATGAATCCCAGACGATTAAGCACATTACCACTGAATGTCCGATCCGTGCATTTAAAGGTATCATGGGAGATATCGAGGGAAGAGGGAAGAGGCGGTAGAAAGAATGGAGAAAATGGATTTGAATTGCTTACATTAACCTACCACGTATCGGAAAATATTTTTAGGTTATTAAAGAACTATTACTCTGTTTCATACTAATTTTATACTTTATTTATTATCACTTTTATCTTTATTGACCCTTCGCACTTTTACGCATGCCATATATTTTATTGTTAATAACCATCACTACAAATAAGCAAATGCTTTTTGGTGCTGCTCAAACGCCATACGAAATATATACTGTTGTGCCGTGGAATTATTTTTACGGCCGTAATAATGACCGTGTAAACGTTACGCCGAATATCAGTGTTAGTATATTGTATCAGTGTTAGCTTTGTTGATTTTATTATTTCACAAACTGTGACAATTTAATACCGGACTCGGCTATTAACGATCAACCGAATAGCATAGCACGGCGAAACGCTTTTCATTCGCCCTATTTGTATCGCATTTTATTTTTACGTTATGACCGCAAGTATCCCGGTATGAATACACACAACTACTCTCTGTGAAATGGACAATTGGAAATTTAAAGTGGGAGATCGAGGAGAAAAATCTACTCCCCCCTATGTATAATTATATATTTTACAGGCCACAAGGTGTCTTACGGTGTTATCTGAACGTTATGGTAAATCAATCGTTATTTTATTTTTTTTTTATTTTTTTTTCAATCGGGTTTTGGGGTTTTTTAGTCAGTGGGATACACGTAGAGGAAAACATGATTTTTTCATCCCGTAATCACTGAAAAAAATTAATAAATTTTTTCACTTTTCAAAATTTTCGAAATAGCCATTCTGTAAAAAATATTATTCTAAAAATTTGAATGCATCATACATTCATATCCGATTAATATATTTTCTAAATAATAAAATATAGCCGCTTGAAAAATGGCGTGAAAAACAATTAATTTTTAATAAAAGATATAAAGTTATTTTATTTTTTTTCAGTGATTAAGGGATGAAAAAAACAATTATTTTTCTCTTCATATTTGTTCCACTGACCAAAAACCCGATTGAAAAATATATATACATAACGTTTATATAACACTGAATATTAACTATATACTTTTATTTACGAATTTCTATGTTTTCCAATCAAAAATGTGCTGGTATCAAAAAAATATAAAAAACAACACAAACCACTAAAGTATGAAAAACGTTGGATCATCACCTAAACAGATACAAATCGGCTAATGATAATACTATAAATATTATTATAATAACTAGTTATTTGATTGCAATGACAATTGTAGGACAGATCGAGTTATAAATTACGCATTTATCTTTTTTAGGTGAACGTTGCCCAATATGAGACGAAATTGGATGTCTCCCTCTTTAGCCAAATCCTAAATACGCCATCGGAAACGAACAACCGCAAACGATACGAAAAAAAGTGACAAAAAATTGTCCAGAGCACTCAGTTGAGATTCGAACCTACCTACCTATATTTTAAATGATTTGACGGCGGGTCGAATAGGCAATTCAAATGATTCAAAGGTGGAGAACTATAATATACAATATTAAAGTTCGTGGTGAAACATTGGGGCGTAAATCGCTTTTTATGCTATTCAATTATTATTATCCGGCTCGTCGTTCTCGTCCTTATCTTATTCAGATCATTCCCCTTTTCTAATACGCGATCGTTTTTATTTTATTTGAATTTCTTTTATCCGGCACCTGTCGTTTATTTCGCTCTGTGGCGCATCGACAAAACGTTTAATTTGTGTTCGAAAATGCAATGCGTCTCTGACACAACCGAGACAAACAAACGCCGAGGAAAAAATGTTTCACTGGAATCGACTCCGGGAGAAGATAATGAAATGTAAATCGACTCATTATCAATCGCGGTTTTTCTCCGACAAATTATAAAGTACACAACACTATATTATAATTGAATCCCGAAGAAACGATTTAAACTTTTTTATGCTACCCGGTAACCGAGTTTCAAAAATATTGCCGTACCTATATAATTATTGTGACGAATGTGACGTTTTCGAATCAATAATACTTAATCGTTAATGGTAAACATTTTTGTGTAAAAGAAATTGGACAGAAGCGAAAAAAAAACAATTTGCTACACGAATCAAAAACGAATTGGCCACGTTTACAGAGTACGAATAAAATTGTATTATAATAAATAACACGCGCATTTTTTTTTTTTTTTTTAATCGTTTTATTAGGTTTCGTTTCTGGAAAAAAGTAAATAAATCAACTTTTAAACCTCTATTTACACATATAATATTATAAACACATGAAATAATATAAACGTAACTAATTATTATTATTTTTACATAATGTACACGTCGAGAGTATGATATCATTATTTAGAAACCATAATTTCGCGTTTGTGGGAAATTGGTGTTCAGAAGCCGAACCGGCCACATTTTATAACGAATCGAAATTGACTGTTAACATACGTGTAATCCAACAAAATTTATTAAACATTTTCGATATTCCAACAATACCGACGTCCCGAACAGGTTATAATATTAATTCACCTACAGATTTCCGAAATGCTCAAACGTTTCTAATATTAATATGTGCTGCTATAGTGCAATGATTCCCAACTGGTGGCCAGTAGACTCGCTTCAAGTGATCCGCATCTCAATGTTGGTTAGTTTACTGTATCGCTGATTTTGTTACGTACGTATTAATTATGAATTAAAAAGAAATAAGTGATGGGGAAAATGGAAATAAGTAGTGGTCCGTGGTGGAAAATGTACAATAGTAGTCTGTGTCTTTATGTTTTGCATTTGAGTTGGGAACCACTGCAGTTAGGGCTTTAAATTTGTAAAAATTGTGTAGTTTATAACAGGTTTTTTTTTGCTCAAAGGACGTAAAAAACGAAACCTTTTTTGTTTTATGATAAGGCGCTAGTAGAGTATTAAACGTCCAGATTATCGAACATTGTTAAATGTGTTTTTAGCATTCAATGAAAACAAATAACGTCCGTCAACTATTATAACTCGGAAACAAATCAAATTATAAGGTTGTCTACATACCTACAAACTTACATATTATACTTACCACTTAACTATACGAAAAAAAAACTTAACAGCTGGCGACTTGGTATCTGCAAAATTGAAAATAAAATAATAATATAATAGTACGTATCACGACATGCCCACGATATTCAGTTGTACAATTATAATTAATTATAACATAAAATGTACGTGTCCGTGTCACAATTATACATTTTCCATTTACACGGTTAGTGTTTGTTCGGTGACATATCAATCTGGGCGGTCTGGAGCGGCCGCGGCCGACGACAGGGGCGACCGGACGGCCCTGCTGCCGCACATCCTCAGCTGATGTTGCAACTGTTGCAGCCACCACGGCGGTGCGGACAGCGGTGGCGGCGGTGACGTGGACGAATACTGCGGCCAGCCGCACTGTACGGCCGACAATACGGCAGCGGTGCCGACGGCCGGTTCCGGTAGAACCGGCAGCGGTTTTCATATGACGTGCTGCGGCTGTAGGCCGGCCGGCACAACCCGTTCCGGTTTGACGAGCAGTGCGATGGGCCGCTTGATGACAGCTGCCGCCGCCGACACCGTGGACAGGGGCGGTGGCGGTAGCCGGGCCGGCGGTGACGGAGTGGACGACGGTGTAGATGACTCGTGCGCCGGTCTGGGGGGTGGTGGTGGCGGCGGCAGCGACTGGATGGTCACCACAGGACCGCGTTCGGTATGCCGGCCGCACTCGGTACAGTTACCCGGGCATCCGCCGGCTATCTCACCGCTAGCCGCGGTGGCCGCGGCGGCGGTCATCATCGGCCACGCGGTGGCCAGCGAAACGGCCCGCGAGTACAGGGAATTGCCGTAGAGCGCGTGCAACGCCAGATCGTGAACTGCTTTTCCCGCCGTGGCGGCCTCGTTGCCACCACCGGCACCGCCGCCACCGGCCACGACCGACAGATCCTTGGCCACTTGCTGATAAAACGAAGACGAGTAGTGGTGATGGTACGGCGAGAAGTAAGCCCGCGGAAACTTGGCCACGGCTGCCGCTGCCGCGGCTGCTGCGGCGGCGGCGGCCGATTGTTGTTCGTCGCCACCGCCGCCGGACGAATCGTGTTGCGGCAGCAGATCACGCACCGAATACGATATTGGTTTCGCCGTGACCGCAGCACCCCCGTCGTTTTTCTTCTGCACCATTGTCTTGGGCTTGCGTCGTGGACGGTACTTGTAATCCGGATGCTCCTTCATGTGCAGTGCCCTGCGAACAACATGCACACGAAATTCCGTCATTACGCAATCGTTTTTGTTATTGTCAACAAAATATTTCAACTTCAAGATCAATATTTTAAATATTGTGGTAAATACGTGTTTATATCAAAGTAATTATTCTTTCAAGCCACTGGATTTTTCAGATTTGTTAACAAAACTACAAACAAATTTAAATGTTTAAAATGGTCTCCTAAACTTTAGATTAAAAATACTATAAGAATGTTTGAAAGTCCCTATTGAGTAATTTTCTCGGGAACCATTCCTGGTAGAAAAGTAAATAGTCAGCGGGCAAAATAACAAAAAAGACGGATATATTTCAAAAAAACGTGGGTGCAGCCACTGTTTTAGGTGGGAAGTCGGAAAGGTAAGATACAAAAAAGAATTTAATGTATAACTGGAAGCTACGATAAAGCATTGCTAACCATAAAACTATTCTGAGCGAAGTTCAGTTGATAGCGATACTTTGTCAACAACATAAATGTCCAATTCAGAAAAAGCGCTATCATTGTAAATCGGATCAAAATTGATGGTAGAAATGTTGTCCGCAGAAATAAAAAATCGCAATATTTTACTAATATATTTTGTACATTTTCCCGTTTTCCTCCATTTTTTTCGGTTTTTCACATTTGATGAGAAAACTCATGAGATAATTGAAAAATAACCTGCATAAAGTACCACTCGAAGAAAATTTTCTTTCAAAAAATGGCCTACATCGTATACATCGCAGTTAGCTTACTAGTAGAATTTTTGTACACAGTATAAAAGAATAAACATCTTTTTAAAACCAATGCATTCTTCGCTACACTCAGAATATATATATAAAAAAAAACACGTATTTACTAAAGTCGATTGTTTGTTTGGATCAGAATTTAAAAAACAAAAAAAAAAAAACGAATGAAAATATAGAATGATTTTTTTTTTTATCGATAATTTTTATTGATTTTTGAAAATAGCCACGTTATAAATAAACAAGTAATCCGTGTCATTATTTCGCCCATCGGTATCGATCGTTATATTCAAAATAATTTTCGTAAGCTTATAAAAAGTTACCATTCGCGTTTATTCGCCGATTTATAAAGTTATTACACGTCATTAATAGCTATACAAACCGAAATCGTCAGTTCACAGTTCGTGCCAGAGCAATAATGTTTCATTTCTATACTACGCGTAACTAAAGGCATTAAGGCGATACGATATTTCTGCTCGCGTAATATATAAATGTATATATTTATTTTTTTTTTTTTTATTAATCCCGCAGTTTTATCGAAAGAACTGTCGCAGGTTATTTCGTAAAACGTTCGGTATTTACGTGTTATTATTTACGGAATTCCGTGCGAAAGAAATAAAAAATCCAGAGGGAGGGGGGGAGGGTGTGACACGAATTTCGAAATATCTAAGTGTATACATTATCGGATGTTTTCAACGGTGTCTGTGTTGAACCACTGCATCCAACATATTTATTATTATTCTCCCTCCCACGCGTTGTCGTTGCGATAAAGGCGAACCGACGGCTGCCGGAACGCGGAAGACCCGTTTTGAGGAATCGATCTCGCCTATTCGGCGTGTAAAAAGTCTTGTAAAAGATTTCCCGCGCGTTTGTGTTTGTCGCGAAATACGCGTTTCGAGGCGCCGCCAGACGTTTAAAGGCGTTTCGGCGTCACCGTCACACACCTGTCTGCGGGTTTTATATATAGTCGGTGCCCTATTTGCGCGCGAGGACATCGCGGATATTTGTCCAGGACCCGTGCGGATCGTCTACCTATTGGATTTAATTATTCTTTCTTTTAATTTTGATCGATCGTCAAATGTAAAGAGCACCGAAAAATTGCACAAACAGTCGTAAATATAGTTGTTGATATATGAACTATACTTCGCACTGTCATACAACAATGTGTAGGTGTACATACGTGCAAGTATGGCTGGTCTGAATGGATAATGGTTAGTTTTGTTAGCGCATTACCGGATTTTTTTTTTTTTTTTGCTTATCGACCTTAAAATGCACTATAAAAGCCAGTGGGCATCTGAATTTTTATTGGGCAAGTAAGCCTGTTTTGGTTGTTTCAATCGCGCGTGGATTTCAAATAAACACAATATTATGTTCTTATCTGCACAGTTTGTTTAATCGTCTAATCGAAATTAAAAAATTGTAGGAAAAATATTTACGGCGGCGTAACAACGATTTAATTGTTTTTCATTTGTACATAAAATTACGTTCAACTGGTAAAGAAAAGATTTTCCCTAAATGTTCAGAACTCTAAAGTTATTTCTAAGAAGTCACACAATCATTAAATTTATCAAAAATAACTATTTATTTCGTTTTTATTTGTTTATTTAAATAAATAATTCTAAAAAAAAAAAAAACAATACATTGTTATTGAATATATCTATATGTATGCTTTTATAGCTCGTGTAAAATTAAATTGTTGAAATTATCTGGTAGTTTCGAAGGGTTCATTTATGAAAAATTTCAACGATTTACGATTTTACGATGTGATTTTCGGTTTTATGTGTTTTTGTGCCGATTATTTTTGAATATTTTGGTTTTTTTTTTTTGAGAAATGAGTACCTATTTACAGTGTAAAAAAAAAAACTAATAAAAAGACATATTTTGTAAATACGATACTCGCGCGAACTTTAGACGTGATTTCGTAGAGGTAAAAGTTCGAGGGAAATCTTTGTTCACCCGGCCGAACGCGGTATCGCGTGGAGAGCGAACAAATTAAGAAATTAAAAAAAAAAAAAAAAATCAAAATCACGATTAACTCTTATGCGATTACACTTATAGCGGGTGTCTTGTTGGAAATGTTCACAGCGCGGAAATTTTTCCCGAAATCTATACGAACACAAAGCAAGTGTTAAAATACATTACAACGCGGCGTTTGGAACGCACTCGTAAATAATACGGAAAATATGCGTGCCGGATACCGCCGACTCAATGTAAACATTATAATATTATTATACACGCATACAATACAAGTTCCGGTGTTACGAACGGAACGTTCAAATCGAGTTTTGGTTATTATTGCGTTTGCTCGTCGCCGGATCGCGCCGCGGTATGGGCCGCTGACACGATGTTTGTTTTAATTTGAAAAAAAACAACGTCTATTGTATTATTTCCTTTTTGTTGTTTTTCGTTATTACATTACACTCGCATTGTGGCGCGCGTGTGCGCAAAGTGTATCAAGTTAGATTTAGTTTACATTTTCTTCGCACAATACCTATGTACGTATATACACGCCGAATGCTGTTGTACCGCGACGTCTTTTTGTATTACTACGGCGCAGATAACGACAATATTGTTTGCCGAATAATATTTTTGTTGTTGTTTCATTAAAAACCGAGTTTTATGTGTCGCGGCGGCTCCCGTCGCGCCTTTTGTGGAGGGTTCGAATAAATACGATGCGAAATATTACGTTTTCGAGTGTTCTTCGCGCGCGCCGCCATCAACAAAGCGACGATATTGTGTATTATTGTCTACACAGAAATCGATTGTTGCAGATAAACATCTTATTATTTCGTTGTCCGCTTAACATTAAAATAATTAAAAATAAACACAATAAGCACGAATATTACAGGTGTACGGTCCCTCGGGGTTCGATCAATTGCATTCGTTTTTTTAATATCGTCCGATACAATAATAAAAGCGGGTAGATATCGTAAATGTGATGGAAAGTGAAAAATAAAACCGGACGAACTCCGCGCCGACGGTCTGCCGCCGTTGTTGAAGGCCGGGGACGTTCGGAAAAGTATTGGGTAACAAGGTTATTATTAGTCAACTATCTTTTAGGATTATTACATTAAAACGAAATCTATCGGTTAAACAGTTGAAATGTTCACAAGTTAAGTTATAAGTTACTATTTTGTATCGATAACGTTTAACTCGACTAGTTAAAAAAAAACAAAAAAAAAACAAAACAAAACCGGTCAGAATATAGCTTATAATTATTTATCTTAGTTTTGTATTTTGTTAAACAATTTTAATTATTATTTCTTAAAGGTTATTTAAATACGGATTTTCCATATAAAAATATTGTTTGCGTTTTTAATTTTTCACAAAATTGACGTGTATTCGAGATTTCTGTTTCTCGCGAGCCCGTTAAATTCACGTGAGTATAAAAATAATTTTGAAAAACATATTTTTAGCTACCTACTGAATTCCGCGTAAAAACGCGTGCAATATTTTCCGATTATTATCGGAAAATAGAAAAGAAAAAAAAACATTCATTATTATTTTTAATTGAATTATTGGGAATTGTTATTATTATTATTTATTACGAACAGACCTTTGATATTATTTCTGTATTATTCAACGTTTGATAACTGTTTTTGAATTTCCCCTAAAAAATTAGAGACTATTGCACTATATTGTGTCTGTTATATTATATAGGTTAATGTTGTAAAATCGATTATAATGTCGTTACACTTTTTATATTATATAAAATCCGATTTTGTGGTATTCATTTTAGTATTAGGGTGCATTAGCGTATTATCGAACTTAAATAAAATCTGTATAAGCTTGGAAAGCTTAAAACATTTTCTGTATTTAAATGTTGGTTTTTCTTTGATATTTTAATTTTCAAACGAGTTTCGGACACGTGAAATATTACAATTTAAAAAATCATCGAATCTGGATTTGAAATAAATACACCGAAACAAATATACAAACACAGACAATGTTCTTACTTTTGAGTTAGTTACGTTTGTTAATTGGCCAGTACACTATTGCACATAGGCACGACTAGACAACCAACTTTATAAGTGCTAAAATAATAGACGCGTAAAAGACCCGTGGGGACAATACCCCCACAACCCCCTTTGCACGAAACTTGCAGTGAGCAATGTCACATGTAATTTACAATTTGCCTATAAAAATGTATCATAACTTATGTATCTTAACTTTATTTTTTATACACAGATGCATTGCCTGTATTTTGTTCTGTTTATTAATAAATTATGAAATACATCGATAAAATATTTAGTAGACACTATAAAAAGCTTATTGGATATTTTCGAGGGTACTGATTTTAAACTTGGGTTACTAAAGACCGCCTAGTACCCCATTAGTTTCGCTTATGCTCTTATGTAAAAATGACAGCGCAAAATCGGTCAAAGTATATATATAACGACATTAAAACCGTAACAAATGTATACATCTTTTTTCTGGTACTCTCCCTCTGGACCTAAAGAGCTTAAACTCGAGAATCAGAGGCGTTTTTATTTATGTACAATTTTGTTTGAATTTCCATATGAACTTCGCCGTGTTGTTACGAGAGGACGGTTATTTTTTTAACTTTCTATATCCCTGCAGACTCCCAAATGAAGTCAGTGGGATGAAATTTCGTTACAAATACGGCGCATATATCGAGAATGTGCTTTTTGGTAGTTTCAACTTTCAACCCATCTGCTAACCATTTTTATGCTCAGATGTTTTTGACATTTCACACTTCACGTTTTTGCAGGAAATAGCGGATTTTAAATACCCATCATTATGGATTTAAGAAAGTAGTGTGGTTTACATGTTTAAACGTAAATATAATTGTTATCTAGGATGTGACTTTAAAAGGTTTGAACTTTCGATCTCGACCCTACCGTCTGTTTTTGTGTTAGCAAAAAATCACGAAATCAACATTATTAGTTTTGAAAAAAAAAAAATGTATCAATTCTTTATCATTACCGGAATGTTATGGAAAGCTAAATTGCACTTTACCACACCCCTCTCTAATTTAAAATTTGTTTTTATTGAAAATACGTGATTTTCAACGCTTATTTAGTAAATGTTAGAAATTGTACTGCGAAAACTATTATTTAAGATGTTATAGCAAAACACTTTGAGACATCGACAAGTAAAAACATTATTATTTTCGATTTAAATTAGTGAAATGAAGTTTAGGTTTATTCTTAAGATACTACCCTACTTACAACAGTATCATGTTGAAAATTCCGGGGTAAATAAATTGAAAATTTAAAACTTTTTATATTTTAGGATCGGCCTATGGTACTCATCAAATGTGGAGTCTTCACAATTACTTTTATGTACAATATTCATGATATTTTTATCAATAATATTGCTAAAAGTTCAACATACAATCATTTGAAATATTGCTTTAAAATAAGTATAAAATTATGATTATAAATAGTTTCGGACGTAAAAAAAGAGTTCCTGAATAAAGTTGAATTTAAAAAAATTGTTTTTCGATCCTATTATTTATGAACTCGAACCATAAAACCTGACTTTTGGGGGCGGGGCCTTTGTAAAGATTGCAGCCGACGGGCCCTATTGAAGTCAATTCGACGCCGATAATATTATTATAGTCTTATATGCTCGAGTAGAGGTACCTATCATTTTTTTTTCTCCCCGTTGCGTTAAAATATTATTAAACTCGCATACCCGTCGACCCGTCAACAAAACATAAATTGTGTATGTATGCACACGATATGTGTATAATATATAGGTATAGAATTTAAGAGAATTCTATTATTTCGAGTTCCGGTTCATACCGCGGGTCGAGATTGGAAATCTGCAACTTCCGAGTGTATATATATATAAATATGCATAAATAGTGGCGATGACGGTGGTGGTGTACACTGCACTACTTATGTAACGCACCCGGCCGTCGCCGTTTATCGCGGTTAACAGGCTTTTATTTTTTACGCTTCTGCTTCGTCCGCGATATTGTTAGTATTTATGTTACATACGCTCACCTATACGCAACATCGCGAGGGCCGCCCATTGTTTGCCCGTATTCAAAAAAAAAAAAAAAAAAAAAAAATAAGGAAAAAGAAAAAAAGATTTTATATTGAAAGTACATAACATATACACTCGTACATAATAATATTGTGTATACTGTATAGGTGATCTTATCGGACGACGAGGCGAAAAAATATACGAGAAGAAAAAAAAAATCCGCCGAGTACTTGTCGCACACGCATCAATTTAGTGTTCCGCAGTGTGCATTGTACTCGTAGTTATACATAATAATAATAATATTCCAACACGCTCCGTTCAATAGTGACACGTATTATAATAATTGTTGTTGAAGGGATTCGATTTATTTTCGCCCAACACGCATAATATTATAGCCGGTACGCAGCAAAACAATAATTATTCGGCCCTACGGTTTTCTGTTCGTCTGCCAGATCGATCGATGATTGTATACAGTGACGAAACGTTATAAGGACGTTATTCGCACATCTACTGTCTCGGTCCAATTGCCGGGTAACGTGCAAAAATAATGCTTACACGAAATAAATGAAACCGGCTTGATTATGATTTTAGAGCAATAGCACCTCATGTAAAATATATAAAAAACAATATTTTGGAGGGAATGCCATAGGGTTTTCCGTATTGTTCAAAATATACAAAACATTTTATTTGTTTTTTTATTTTTTAAATAACTGTAACTTTTTGGTATTTCATAGGTCAGAAAAAATTCCCTCTAAAATATTGTTCTCTATACATTTCAAAATAAGTACTTTTACTCTAAAATCAAAATTAAGCTAGTTTTACTTATTCTACCTAAGCATTGTACTTTCATGTTACACGGTAGTTGGACTGAGACAATAGATACGGGTATTACGTCTTCTTAAGAATTTCGATTACAGATTCGAATACAGCAGTATGATATCAGCCGGACTGCTTTTTCGAATTGTAGTCCTCGATTATCAAAAGTTTGATTTGAAAAAATGAAAAAAAAAAAATTACCTACATGAAAAGAAACTCTGCTGTGAATATTTGTCTTTGGACATCAAATAAAGAAAATTACCTCTCAGAAAAGGTGCTATATTCGATACTTCGGATTTTTTGCAGAAAAGAAATTCATAGATAGAAAAAAAAACCACACACATGCGTCATAGTAAAACCAATTGCTATGCTCCGAATATTAAAAAAAAAAAAAAATAACAGGCCAATCTCGTGATGTACTTTTCGCCAAATTCACATTGATGTTGATCAAATAAATAATTATCTAATTAATTCGAACACAAAATGTTTGAAATAAATTTATTTGAAAGCGTTTATTAAGTGTTTTATTTGTATACATGCATGCCGTCACTATCGACACATCATTCAACTTTCAACCGTCACACTTTTCATTATTCTTTTTTAGATTTCGAATTGAGCGAAGAAGATTATGGTTTACTAAGATTTTTTTTTTTAGAAATAGAGTTATCATTACAGTAGTCCAATAAAATATCGTCATAGTGTTTTATCGTTTAGCCAATAATATGTCTATTGTATACAAAACAGACGGTGAAAATTTCAGTTCTATGGTTTTGACGGAAAGCTGCAGCTCTATTCAGGGACGTTTGGTTTTGTGTCTGCAGGTAAACAACTCTGGAAATCTCGCTCCGTATACGAAAACTTTATAGGAATATGTTCTTTAGCATTTTTTCGCCTTTTCGGCGAGTCGTTTATCGCGTAGTTTTCTCGACAAACGAGTTAAACCGTCGGTTTCTCGTATATTATACGTTTTCGTCGATTTCCGGGACGCCGTCATCGCGGGGAAAACGTCACTGCATGGATCGTTTATCGTCGGCGAGTTATCCACAGATATTAGGCGTAAATTAAATCGGTCTATGCGTTTCAAAGATCCCGTCCGTCGTAAGTAACTGGCGGCGCGTGATATCGCGACTATTTCAGATTCCGAGTGGAGCAAAGAAGCTTATGGTTATACAAAGATGTTTTTTTTTCTTTCTTTCTTTGCACAACTTTTCTACCAGCAATTTTGCTCAGACTTTTAATAATAGCAATGTTTCTAAACGGAAATTTAACTAGCGAGGTACTTTAATGAGGTCATTTTTCGATTTTCCCAAGAGTTTTCCTAGCAAATGTGAAAAATCGGGATAAAACATGGGAAAACCGGGAAAAACGAAGGAAAACAGGGAAAATTGGTATAACAAATTTTATTAAAGAAAATATATAAAGCGTATTTAATTATTTGACTACAAAATGACATAAATATTGTTGACAAAGCATCACCATCAATTGAACTCCGCTCAGAATCGTTTTTTCGTAAGCAATGGTTTTTCGTTGTTTACGGATGTACATTAAATTCCCGTCTATATCCTCCTTTTCAAACTGCCCGCCTACACCAGTGGCTGCACCCGTCCCCATTATCTTTTTTTATTTTTTTTTTTTTACTCAGGGGGGAAAAATAACGTTCACGCGACAACGCGTACCCACTCTATAAACACGCGATAATAATAATAATGTGCCACGTCGTCGTAGACACCGTATACGTATATACACGTTTGTAAGTACGTACGTATACAATAATATGACGAATAGAGAGACGAGGTGTAGACGAGACGTTGCGTACAAGTGTATAATAATAGGCGCGCGCGCTACACTATACAGGGCGATTATCGCTCTACTATATATTGGAAACGCTCGTTTTCTCGGAGAGTATTGAATTTTTCCGGAACATCCGGAACATTTTTGAGAAACAAGCAGCTCTACGATTTGATATTTACGCATATTTTTCGGTTCGTTTATTTTCGTGGAAGGGGGGGGGAGGTAAAACCGCTACCCCATACATTACCGCCGCACAAATGACGCTGCGCTATTGTACACATTTTCCCCAGCCCGGCCTAAACCTAAAAGTGCGAATATCTTGTCGACGGATTGACGGAAATCAATGATGTCAACGCCGAAACGCGTTTTCCAACTGAAATTTAATTCAACTAAAATCATTCGAGACGTTTTCAGTATGCGTAATGGGTTCGCCGTTTGAAAACCGAAAGCGAATAACCGCGTTTCGCCCGCGAAAATAAGGGCGACGGACAAGAAACCGATAACGTAACCGTTTTAGAACGAATTATTATTTTCCGTTAACACTTCCCGAGACGATAATGAGTGTTTCCGGTCGGCCGAATCGCCCTGTACAGCCGCCGCCGTACCGCTCCTCGCTATAATATTATAATAATAACGCAAACACCTTGCGCGGCCCACAAAACACGCGCGTCCGAAACGATCGAAACCGGCCGCCGATAATATTATATATTATTATTATCATCGTGTACATATAACGAGTGGTACACCTGTATAGCCGCTATACACGGTAACACAATACAATGGTTCGGTAATTGTGATAAATCGCTTTTATTTATTTTACCTCTCCTGCGGGCCCTACACGGTCTCTCTCTCTCGCCCCCCCCCCTCTCACTCTCTCTCTCTCACTCTCTTTATATACGCGCAGTCGTCGCCGGACGGTGTTTTTTTTTTCCGTACCGGCACACGTTCGGCTCGCGCACAACAATAATATAATGATTTTAAATAACCGAAAATCAATCACACGCGCACGACACATTACAATATTACAATATGGGTATGCGTAGAACATGTACGCGGGTACACGAGAAGTTTTCGTGAGCTTTGATGTTCGCCCGTATCGCGCGACGCCGCCCGTGCAGTATCGTCCGGTAAACGAGCGTAACAATGCGGTTTTTTTTTTTCTTTTTTTCATTCTCCTCGACAATAAAACGCGTACGCTATTATTACGGGTACCCGTAATTATTGTTCGTCGGGGAACTGTTTTTTTTTTTTTTTTCTTTCCTTTTTTAACGCTCATCATCACGTCTATCGGTTTTTTTTTTTTTTTTCCATTTTAGATGGTGCGTGTGTGGGTACGTAGCGAAGAATGCGTGTTGGTTTTACAAATACGTCTGTTATTATTATTGTTTTTTCCAGAAATCTCGCTCCGAGGTATCGAGTCTGCCGCCTTTTCCGAAAGGCAATTATTCCGGGGACGGTACTTTAGGGAGGCCGTTTTTTGATTTTCCCAGGAGTTTTCCCGATAAACGGGAAAACAGATATAATTTTAAGCAAATATCATGTAATTATTTTACCATAATGTGACAAATATATCGTTGATAATGCAACTTTATTTACCGGACTCCGCTCAGAATCGTTGTTCGTTAGCAATGTTTAACCGCTGCGTTCAGATATGCAGTGAATTTCCCCTCTGCCTTCCCAACTTTTCACCTACAACAGTGGTCCACCCACGTGCGAAATATGTCCGTATTTTTCGTTTTCGTTTCGTCGTTGTGGGTCGACGGCGCGGCAAAGAAATCGAATTTTCATATTTTTAGCGCGTCTTTCGTTACATCTATTATACACTCGTAAAATGTTACCGACGGCGGTAGAGCTTTTTTCTCAATACGGAAATTCCGCGAAACGGAGAGGTGGCACGAACACGTATAATAATGTGTCAAGGGGGTTTTATTAATCGATAGTTGAAACCGACTTTATACTAATTGTTGGAAAACGTATACCACAGACGCGTAACTATATATCAGGTATATATAAGTGTAACGAATAAAGATTCGAGTAAAATCAACAATAAATAACTAGACGAGGCGACGTCTTTGTTCAGAAAAAAAAAAAAAAAACAAGAGATACACTTTCAGGACAAAATCGAAAAATCTAAAACAATGAAACCGCTATTGCCGTGAATTTGTCCGTTTTTCCCCATAGTAAACCGCATAAAATACCCGACAAATGACGTCCATCAACTAGACACAATTTCCACTCCCCAACCATTTGTAAGGTCGCGGTTTTTGTTTCCATCGGGTTTCAAATACACCCTTACGGACTCTTGGAAGCATCTTGGTTAAAACGTGTTTACATAAATACTATTTTTATATAGTACACGCAGTGACATCGTTTCAGTCTTTGAGATGGGGGGCAAAAGTTTTGACCGGCCCGTAATAAGTCTGAAAAAAAAAACCACTCGCTATAGTGTGACTTCGTATCACATAGGCGAAATAACCAATTTTTTGAAAGTCAACAATGACTAAATAATATGTATATATATATATATATGGGGATACCTAAATATGATATCTATTTTAATATCTACTAGGTACACGAACACTCGGCTTTGAAGGGAATTTCACAAAAATTCATATCCTATTTTTGCCAATATGTATATGGAGTATAAATGTCTGATAAAACATAATGCCATGAATCATGTTTGCGGGCTTGCGGCCCGAAAATAGCCCGACATCAGCCCGTACCCGACCCAATAGCGATCCAATGATAACGAGGAGAAGGGAAACGCCTCCCCTGTCCCCTCCAAAATGATGCCACTGAGTATGATATGTACCTTGAGGAGATTTGATATTTCTATCCTACCGCCCGATTGTTTGTTAGCGAAAATCCCGATAGCTACAATGTATAACTATTTCGGTAAACATATTTTTGTTTAACTCACAAACATTAATAAAAATCAACAACATGAACTATATTGTAACGGCAACAAGTAAGCTGAGAGAAAATTCTACTCTAGTGACACGGCTCTGCTGTTGGTGTTTTTTTTATTTTTTTATATTTTCATTTTATACAAAATTAATAACAAAAAATTTATTGTTATATATACTCATACCAAATGAAATATAAATGAATTATCGGTATTTTTTCGAAAATATAATAATTGTACGCCGAAATTCAGCTTGCTATTAATAGGCGTTAATGCGTTATTGGCCATTTGAATTTTCAAAATTAATCGGAGAAGAAAAAATCGTATTTTCGGAATGGCAGAATTCTCGTATGCATATAATTTTGGAATATAATGTAGCGGGTATTCATGTGTATACCGAATCCGTACAAAATATCGAGTTTATATTATAAGGAACAATTATTATTAAAAATCGCATATACAGGGTGTCCCACGATGATCTGCTAATTGATAAAACCTTTTGTTCTGTTCAATATTTTTAATATGTGTTAAAATTTTACTACACTTAAAAAAATAAAATTCAAAATATAGCCATCTTTTAAAATTGATTATTAGAAAATTTTGGTGGTTGAATTTTTTGTTAAGATGTGTTCTTTGATTTTCTATTATTTTTCAAAGTTTTTGCAAATGTGAATATTATCTATATTTTGGTTATTTCATTACAATAATTAATCAGTTATTAGTCAGGGCACATGACAAGGATTTTTTTTTCCTTGACTTAATAGCATGAAATAATTTTATCATAAAATGGGTATTAAGTAGTAACTGGTAAATAGTCATTCATGTTGATAAGCAATATTGTTAAGATTGAAAAGAAAATTATTAAAATTTTCAAAAAATCGTAGAAAATAAAAGACCATACTTTAACAAAAGTTTTCACTACAGAAAATGTTCTAAAAATCTCTACGAACTGGCTATTTTGAATTTTTTTTAAAAAAAATTATAGTGATATTTAAAATGTTTAGTTTAAGTCCCCCTTTCCCTAAAAAGAAAAAATGTTTATATACAAAGTAGATGGATCCTAATTATTTAAAAAAAAAAACACATATCAAAAATAACAAAAGTTATTTTAAGTGGTAATGATTATCGTGGGACAACTACCTTTACGCTGCATATCAAACGAGCGGGCACCCTATAAAAAGAGCAGAAAATAAAAAAAAAAAAAAAACAACGATGTTTTGATTTCTACACGAGCGTGTACTACTGCGGATATAATAAATACCGCAGATCAGTGGCGCTCGCAGAGCAGCGATTTAGGGGGGGGGGGGTCAGAACCGCGTCGCGTTTCCCCGTTAAACGTTTCGAAATCGAGTTTTACGCGTTCCGACGTTATAATCTAATATTGTAATGTGCCGCGGAACGGAATATAACGGAATTTCGTCAAAAACCGTTTTTCACGGTGCGTAATAATAACGATAGTGGCTATATGCATTTACCGTTGTACTGCACACGGTACACGTTCCGTGTCCCCTCTATTGGAAATTGTCGTACTCGCGAACCCCCCCTCCCCACGCACACACACACACACATACAACACAACCTTCCCGACGGACAAATAAAATATCATGTTTCCATACGCTGCAGGTACGCCGTGCCGATGTACTCGCACAGTGTAGAACATCGCGCCCAAATACCCGTGTAACGTACAGAGCATACAGAGTACTTTACGATCTGGCATTTATCGTAACAATAATATCGCAATAATAACGCGCTCACCTGTGCCCATGTGTAAATGACACGACTTCTGGGGGGGGGGGGGGGGGAATAAACGGTTTTCACTGCGACCGAATCTGTCGCGCACCGCCGTGGCGCGCGCATCGATCGCGTGCATTTTATATGTTTTTCGACAAACAACAATAATAACGATTATGTCGCTGCACCGACAACTCTGGCACGGGGTACACATATTTTATTCGCACGATGCGCGTAAACATAGTATACGAGAGTGTGTACACGGCTTTCGCATTATATCGCGCGCGCGTGTGCGACTCGTCTGATGACGTCTGCGCACACACGCAACAATAATACCGTTTCTATTTTTTATTTTTTTGTTATTTTTTTTTTTTTTTTTCCCCAATTTATATTTCACAAGGATTCCGCGATATTCTTTCGCGTGTATTTACTATTTATGTATTATTATTATATTTATAAACGGGGGAAATAGAAAAATTCGCACCTATATTAAATACATATACATATATTTACATATATATATATATATATAGGTGCCTACGTATATAGGTACGTATACGTACTATTTCAAATCAGTTCATACATACATATATACGTATATATATATATACATTATAATATTACATAGTGAAAAATACCAATCGAGTTTATTCGTATAAATCCGTGTCGTCGCGCGTATAGTACGCGTATATATTATGTACACGGCGAGCGTCACGCGGAAACGATAACGTTTTCTACAATATCGTTTTTTTTTTTTTTTTTTAATACGTTTTATTAATGCGCGAGAATATGCGAACGATAAATCGTCGGGTCTGAAAATCCGACTTAATGTACATCGCTACAAAATACCGGAGAGGTTTTTATCCTTGTCGCTCTTATGTATTGTATATCGGCCGGATTACCCGTCATTTTTCCCGGGGTCCGTCCGACGAAAAGTGACTGTACGCGTTAGGTTATGTATAGTATTATCATCGGCATAAATACCGGTCGGGCAAGGTGGGCAAACGCCACGGGGCCCACGACAGACGAGGGCCCTAGCAGTGACCTAGACGTTAATGGACGAATGAGGGTCCTTTTGAATAACCCCCCCCCCTTTTTTTCCGGTTCAGTTTTTAGGACTTTAATGCGATATTTTTTTGCCACGGGCATCGGAAGTTCTAGTTACGCCACTGATTATTATGCAATTTAAAGTCCGTCCGTCGATCGCGCGTTTCCACCCTTATTCCTATCGCAGTCGACGGCCTCGCGACCCGATAATTTGTATCCGTTTAAAACGGTATACTTCGCTCCTCGTCCGCGACATCCGAATCGAATAATAATAACTGTTCCCTCCCTCCTTCCCGTCCCCCTCTGAAAACAAACATATTTATCGTATTGAAATATCATAAATCAACCGTTGCGCACCGCCGTTTTTATAGGGTTTAAATTTCGAGAGGAAAAACTACAGAATAAATTTTGCTCGTCTTGAATTTCGAAAAACTATAACCGCGATGATTTTCAGCCAACCGCGTTCTATACGTTTTTTTTTTCACGCGTTTGAATATATAGCACAAACAAACGAACTATACAAATAAATACGTCAATCGCTTTATTTTGCACTAATATTCGTCGGACACAACATTATTACGGGTGTCGTGAAATTATTTTGCGCGTTATGTTAACGAAAAATCCGTGTAAAAATAATATTTTCGTTGCGCGATAGTAATATACGGATATTCGGACGGTAACCGCCTAATATATGTCGCGACCGTCTTGTACGGTGCGTCCTCGAATTATTTGCACATGCGGTTCTACGGCATTTTAAAAAGGACGTCTGGCCGAGAATGGCAAAACGACTGATCGAACGTTTTTTTTTTTAACCGAAGGAGGATCGGAGTTGGGAAAACAACAAAACATGTATGAGTTGTTTGAAAAAATTGGCGTACGGTTGAATATTGGATACGGCTAACTGAATTCCTAGAAAGGGATTTAGGTATTATGTGTGGGGAGTAACGTATAGCGAAATATTGTAAGAAATGTGTTCGAATTTACCGTTTCAAAAATTAAAAAAAAAATTTATTTCGTATTTTTAATTAACAGGGGGAGGCAAAGAGATTTTTAAAAACATGCGTAGAATAAAAAAAAATCGGGAAACACCGATCGTATCTAATATGACGTACATGTTTATTTATTTCAATAATTTTATTCATAAATAGGCGGCCAAAACCATTCGTGTTGAAAGTTAAATTCGAGCGGATGCGAAATTCTCGCGATAATATTTACGAGTAACCAACAACTTTGGCATGGAGAAATAATGTACACAGCAGTGTATATTTTGAGGAATTTTCCGTCATTCTAACCCGATACTCGGCCATACGATTTTTTTTTTTTCCATACAACATGTTATAAATATTATATTATTTTACCTCAAACGTTTGGCTTCGTCGATGAACGGCCGTTTCTGGGGTTCGGTCAAGAGCTTCCATTCGGCGCCCAGCCGCTTGCTGATCTCGGAGTTGTGCATTTTCGGGTTCTCCTGGGCCATCTTCCGCCGCTGTCCCCTGGACCAGACCATAAAGGCGTTCATGGGCCGTTTGATGTGCTGCTGTACGGGCGCGGGCTGCTGGTTGGCCATGGCAGCGGCGGCGTCGTGAACCGCCGAAACGGAACCCATCCCGCCGGGTTGTTCGTGACTTTGCGCCCGTTGATGGTGCACGTGCTGCTGCAAATGGTGATGGTGGTGCTGTTGTTGTTGTTGTTGTTGTTGTTGTTGTTGCTGCTGCTGATGCTGCTGCTGCTGTTGGTGATGGTGGTGGTGATAAACCGCGGCTTGATGGCTCAGTGGTGACTGATGGTGCTGGTGTAACAGCATAGTGGCTGCGGCGGCGGCGGCAGCAGCGGCGGCCGCGGTGGTCATCGTGGCCGGCGGCGACGACGAAGTAGATTTGCCGTTGCTCATGGGGACGACCGCCCGGACCGCGGTAATAACGCGAGTTACGCGTTTAGTAACGCACGTCCTTTAGTGATGCAGTCCAGTAACGCGAAAAACCGCAAGTGTCGCTATTTTTGTGTTAGCGGGTCAGAGACGCGAGGCAAAGAACGCACCGTCGTCGAGACGAGACGAGGAACAACAACGCGCACGACCGGTCAGCTAAAGAGGGCCGCCCGTCACGGTGTCCGAAATGCGTGTGTGGTACACGCGGCTCGCGACGGTGGCGGCGGCGGCGTCGGCGGTTGTCCGCGCGGCGCCCCGCCAATCGCGTATCGCCGCCGTTCCCGCCTCTTATCGACCGCCGGCCACGTTCCCATTGGTCCGCGTTCCGCCGTCGCCGCCGGCGTTGTGATTTTCCCGCAAACAACAGACGCAACAAGTGTATTCGTGTGCTCATATTGTTATTATAATATCCTACGCGTAATGTAGACGATATTATACAACACGCGTGGGATGTACGGTGCAGGCGTTTGTTCCGGGCGTACTGGGCACGGTGCGACGGCGGCGTCCAAAATGTGCTTACCGTAACGACGGCAGTTATTGTAACTTGTAGGTTCCGTAATTATCGGAACGATTAAAAATGTAATCCGGACCGCTTTGCCGTTCTGTCGGTGCACAAATCGACGGGTTCGTGGTAACACGCGAAAATACGGGCACCACTAGAAAGCCGTTTCGTTACCGTTTTCAACGTCGTCCGTCGGCCGCTAAACATTCGAGATAGCCGTCCGCGTCATTTTTTTCTCGCGAACCCGGTCCCAGAGCTGTGTGGCGCGTATTTCGGAAATGCGGTCAGCGTATATAATTATTACTGTTATGCTGAGAAACGCGTTTAAATACAATAAATCGTTTATATTGACTCGTATGGTTCTCGCCGTGACTCTGCTCGTGTATCGTCTTAATAATTTCCAAAAAAAAAAAAATAATAATAATAATAATACTCGCGTAGAACGAATATATTATAGTTGAAAAAAATTGCGATGAAAACAACAGTATGGCGTACCATATTGTCGGTTGTAGAACTCATTCTCGACACCATTATCGCATGCAATATTCGTTACGAGAATTGTCCGGAAGACACAATTTAAGCGACGCGACTGCAGTTTGTAACGAAGAAAAATATATACGATTTATGGGTGGGTCGTCAAAATGTAATAGTTGTTGAAAAGTTACTTTTGATTTCGCTAATTGATAACGAAAAAAAAAAAATTAAAAAATTATTAACTAGAAAAATAGAATGTTAGAAAGTAACATAGTTGTTTCTCTTAAGAGGACGTTATACCCGTATCTACTGTCACAGTCAAACAACCGGGTAACATGCCAAAAAAAAAAATGCTTACGCAGAATAAGTAACACTAGCTTAATTTTAAGGTACTTATGTAATGAAATGTATAGAAAACAATATGTTGTAGGGAATGCCCACAGGGTTTTCGTATTATTAAACATATACGGTTCGATATAAAAGATACACATTTTTTTGTTATTTAAACAACTTTTTTAATAGTTCATAATTCGAAAAACACCTATGACCTTCCTTCTAAAATATTATTCTCCAAATACATTTCACAGTATGTAATTTTACTCTAAAATCAAAATTAAGCTAGTTTTACTAATTCTCCGTAAGCATTGCTTTAGCGTGTTACCCAGTAGTATCGGACTGAGACTGCAGTAGATGCGGGCAAACATGCTCTTGATAAAAATATAATTTCAAGTTAAAACAAATCGGTTAACTCGGTCCAGCTCGGCCTATATTTTCATCGGAACAGACGTAGCTATGGACGACCGTACGGAAGATAATAATTATTACACGAGGATATTAATACATTTCCCCGCAGACACTCTCTGTCCTTTACCTGCTGGCTGGCAGTAATACATAAAACCGTGTACATGATTATACGGGTATTATTATATCGTAGGTGCACGCCTTCTATCGCCGACACCCGCTGCAGTCTCTCATTATACCGAAGACGACGTAGATAGTTTCAACCACGTATGATTATAATCACAGTTTGTAATCTAATCTCTGCAAATTGTGTTCTCGCGGAATTATATTATAACCGGCCTGCTGTATTATAATATAGTCGGCAGAACCGCGTTAATTTATACAGTGGAATACTTTACCGGCTGCAAACCGTACAGAAATTAAATAATATAAATCACACGTATTATTAATTATAAATATATCTTAACTAGTCGTTACGTAATATAATTTCTCGAGAAGAGAAAAAAAAAATAGAAATATAAAAAACCTATAGACGATAAATTACTATATTATTCAAAACAATGAAAACAGTATAGTTATAGTATACAAACCAAAGGACTTGCAACGGGAAAAACGAGAAAAATAATCAGTTATCAATCAAATACCGTTAGGTATTTATAATATGTCCATTGTCCATGTAATAACATTTCAATTTGAAAAATATTTCGATACCGTTGATGGGTGTGCAACTGTCCTAGGAGGCAGTGGCGGATCCAAAGAGGAGGGGCAGTCATATGGAAATTACCCCCCTCCTTTCCCAGAACATATTATAATAAAACGCAAATACAATTTTTAACACATGAAATAACACTAAAAAATAACTAAGAACGTAGTATTTATTCTCAATAAAACCCCAATATGAATTGTTACAACGGCAATATAACATTACATATTTAGTGAAATTTGTAAGAAAAGGCACAAAAACGAATACTTAAGTTTCCAAAACAATACAAAATAATTGAATCGGTAAGTGTGGAAAAATGATTTTAAATAAAAATCCTAAAATAAACAATATTCCATAATGTTTGACGAAGCTATACTAAATACCCGCATCTCTCAATTATATCTTTAGTGAAATTGAACTTTATATAGGCGTACTATAAACCGTTGTATTTTAAATTTATATTCTTGAACTCTAACCGACGAACGTTGTTAATATTTGTTTTAAACTTTTATTATCATCATCGTCATTATTATTTTGACAATAGCATTGTGTGAATGCAAGTTAAATATTAATACAATAAGTATCAGCGTAAATACATTTACGCATCGTTGAAGTGAGGCATGACCTATTAAAGTATTCTAATGTAAAATCGATGACTAGGCATACAAAAAATACCTGTAGGCACTACTCTATTATGGATTAAGGAGACCAAATCTGGAGTTGGACAATTTTAAACTACTTCCTAGTGGATTCATCGTTACTAAGACGAAATATGCAAAGGGAGAATATACGAGGTGTCCCACCGTACTATACGTTAATATTTAATTTTTATATTTTTCAATCGCGTTTTTGTGTCTGGGTTCATATGTTTATAGAGAAAAATTGAATTTTCATTTTCATCCTACAATCTTTAGAGGAATATAACCTGTAATCCGTTCGTTTATCAAAATAAATTATTGTACATATCATTCTAACTTATTCTAACACGGTTAATCTAACATCCATACATATACGCAATAGTGAATCACAATCGCAGCACTGTTATAAAACCACGGTAAATAACTCTATCACGAATAAAAGTAATGTATACGTCTTCTCAAAAACATATATATATTACTGAGAAACTGTTTCCCCGGATATGTATATTAAATATACAAGATATTATCTGTTAACTATTACAAAACGTTTTTTTTTTTTTTTTCTAGTAATAAAGGGGTGGAAATACAACTTGTATTTGTCTCTGCATGCGTATCCTCCGACACAACACCCTATTGAAAAAAAATTTAAATATAAATGTTGGAAAAACACGATGGGACACTCAGTGTAGAGCGATTTTATTCATGTCTAACGGAAAACAGAATGACAACAAACGTGTAGTTTAAAAGTACATAAGATGGTAAGTATACCTTTACCCATTACATTTTTATATTATAGCAATATATTTTTCAACGTCTTAACAAACGTGATAATAACAAAAATTAATGATAATTTGTATTTATAGACTAACCATCAACTCTCGTCCGATGTTGCTTTTGTGAGTGGAACAAAAAACATTCAAAGGAGTGGAAGACCGAAGCCCCGTAGTCATTTCTTGGATCCGAGTCAGTGTATAACGACACTTAAACGGCATAATACGCGGCACGCAATCAGATAATTACACGTCATAATAATATAATATAATTATACCATCCATTACCGTTTATCGCATAACCGCGATGAACGTTTTATTCGTGTACCCAATCACGTATTGGATTGTTACGCACGAAATCGAAAATAACCGAGTACTACAGATTGCATTATACGCGCTGTACAATAATTAATATACACGCGCGCGCGTGTGTGTGTGTGTGTGTATACAGCTGCAGGAGATCCAATTAATTCAGTGTGTATACAGATAGCCGCGTTTCGAGACGTTATTATAACTGTACGCCAACTTTTATACAAAGATAATATCTGTACATGCCGCAGACGCAGACGTTCACGTTGCCAGTTAATTAACTACGGCGATAGCGATCGTCGTACCATTAAAGTTTATCATCGTTGCATTCGAATCTCCCGCGAACACTGCGAAACGTGTATAGCGGGTATAACCACCCACTCCCACCTCCAAGCTCTTATCTCCGCGATTGTTTCAAACTTACTAATTATTATTGCGCGCGCACGCTGCAATATAATATAAAGCCATTATCTCATCGTGCGCCCCTTTGAAAAATGTCCATTATAATATTTCGAACGGCTATAATACTCGTGAAAATAAATTGAATATTTTTTTTTATTTTTTTATTCCGCCGTAATATTACAGTTATTGGTAGGTACCGAGAAGAAAAAAACGCCAGCGTAGTTAAATAACAATATGAAATAAATACATAAATAAAAATGTATACATAAAAATAAAATAAAACGAACGAACGGATGCGCCGCCCGGAGTATTATGCGACCAGTTTCGAATTGAAAATTCATCATCGGGCGTATCACCGTGGCGTTTTACATACCGACCGTAATATACCCGATGATGAATTTTCAATTCGAAACTGGTCGCATAATACACTCATCATAATACACCAGGTCGTCGCATCCGTTCATTTATTCGTTTTATTTTTATGCGTACATTTTTATTTACTATATTTATTTACGAGTAATAACCGTTTTAAGAATTTCGTTTTTACTTTATTATTTTGAATTCTGAGTGGAGCGAAGATGCTTATAGTTTTACAAAGGTGTTTATTATTTTTTTTTTTTTTTTATCCGTGAACAACTTTTCTATTGAAGACTTGTGCGGTTTTATTTTAAATGCAGCACTATTTCTGAAAGTAAATCAATGTAAGGAGGTACTTTAGGGTGGTCATTTTTCGATTTTCTTAAGTTTTCTCATCAAATATGAAAAATCGAAAAAAAACCGCGGAAAAACGTAGGAAAACTGGGAAAATCAGTTTAACATCTAAACAAATATTATTAAAGAAAATACGTAAAGCTTATTTAAGTATTTTACTATAAAATTACATATATCGTTGATGAAGCATCATTATCAACTGAAATCCGCTCAGAATCGTTTTTTCGTAAGCTACGGTTTATCGTTGCCTACAGGTATACATTGAATTACATATAACAGTGGCTACACCCGCCCCTATTATCCTATTATCGTCTTTTTTTCTTATTTTACAAACGATTTCGTTTAAACGATAATACCTGTATCTATATGCAAACGAGTATGATGGTATATAATATCCTCAATCGGTTGCTAGACAATCGTGCGGCAACGTTGATAGTTCACGGCAATCGATATCAGTTACAATATTGATAACTGCCTACTCCCCGAAATGTCTAACTAATACAAAATAATATCGAAAAGTTTAACAGTACACACACGAGCGAGAAACAGGTAGTGCATAAAAACATTTCAATTGCAACTAGGTATAAATAGTTTTTGTATTTTTATTGCGCATAATTATTTATAAATATGTTCTCACGTAATCAGTTAATAATTAATAATATTTAGTAATAGTTTAACGTAAATAGTTAATATTTTAATTTTAAAATGGCCTAATACAATATTAATACAAACAATGTTTTACAGCATCTAATAATAATATTGTCGTGTACTATCAACTATTGCCGTACAATCATTTGTCTCGCGATCAATTGACGTATACCCGATCTGAATATAGACAGTCCTTGTTAAGCCTTAAAATACTCGTACTTAAATATACTTTTTGGCTATTTTAAATATTTTTTAACAGCTATATTTCGAATATCTAAAAAAATATTTTTCTATTATATTTGTATACTAGAATAAAAAATATTTACCTTCATGTTATCGTTTTATTACAATATTTTCATATTTTACGATTTTAAATTTGAATTGTTTCTAAAATAATACTTTACAATAGTTTTAAAAATATATAATAGTTACGATTTCTCCAAAATGTTTTGATATAACTCAATGAGCGCGTTATAATAATGCTACATGCTACGTGCTACAGCTAACTATATGCTTATTACTAATTAAATAAAATAATATACATTCACGTACAACATCTGAAATCCTTGAGCTTATTTAAGTTGAATGTCCACAAATAAGTTCAGGTGTTTGTTGGTAATTTGTTGAATGTAGAAATCTTTCTAGGGGCATATCAAATGTATTGAAAAAAAAAGAAAGTATTTTGAATATGTTTACCAATTATTTGTATTCAAATATTTTTAAAAGAAAGTATTCAATTACAGTTCATACAATAAGCTTATTCAAAAACGTATTCGGAATGCATTTGTAAAGGACACATTAGATTGTACAGTATAATATAGGCGTCATGCATCAGATAAGGCTGAAACACTATAGGTATATAGTGTATGTATCGAATACATTTTAATTAGAAAATTATGTCGAATATTCAAATCTGAGTGATTTTTTTTTATCTTTTATACAACTTCGAATACAAAAACTGGCCAATTTTCCGTTTATTAAACTATGTAATAACTTTCTCATAAGTGTGTATTATGCCGTCACCTACCAATAAATCGACTATTTTTTTAACGCACTTTTCGATTTAGATTGCGAATCTATATATATATATATATATATACAAAAGAAATATAACGAAACGGGCGTATGAAAAGCACACGGCACAAAACGTTCAAAGGTCTGAACGAGAGGTGTATAATATTATAGCGATGGCAATATTATTATATGATTTTTTGCGAATCGCGTAAATACAATACTCCGGACGACAAAGATAATAAAAACACAATAACGGGTAATGTTCCCGAGAACAACAATATATTATAACAGCGACAATGCCTTGGCGCTTATTTTAAAAATATTTTCTTTTTATATAATACAATATTGTGTAGACTTAATCAGAAAAGCGTTTAGTGTATAAACGAGTAAAAAAATCAAAAAAAATCTAATGGAGACATTTGAACACCGCATTTTGTAGTTGACAAAACAGTACTTTGTATCTCCAAGAAATACCAAAAAAATGAGAAAAAAAAAACACGTAATTTAGTAAAAACATCACCTAATATATACAATGTACAAATGGAATCTAAAGTGAATATTAGTATAATATAAGTATATAAGTAAACGTTAGAACATGATCACGTATGTCCGATACTAATATTATTGTCAAATCTTCAAAATTCCTCGTGCCGTAAAAATATTTGGTTGAACCGTTACTAAAATCTATATTAAGTGCATTGTTTTTTTTTATTAATAATAATATTAAACATATGTAAGTATATATATTTAATTTATATTAATAAAATTCATAGGAAATATAAATCATGATAAAACGTAGCATATGATGAATATAACCATCGATTTTTAAAAAAAATGGGGGGGAAACAGACCAAATGATAAAAACACATAGAAAATCTATTATTATTAGGCACGTAGAAAGTTTAATTATAAATTTAATACAAACAAATTTATACTCCAGCTAGGTTACATCTTTTTTTTTTTTTTTTTTTTTTAAATGAGTTATTGTTTTACCTAAGTTACCTATATAATGTAGTTATTGTAGTTATTGAGCTATACATTACGATTTTAGTCATAATAAACTCCTTGAACACCTAGACTTTCATCACATTTAATTTTCACCGTCGAAGTATTACGGATAATATTTTTCACTATAACATTAATTAAGTATTATCGTGATATTGTTGTTCAGTTTTTAGATTTGGAGCGGAGCGAGTGATCTATTGGTTTTACTACGATGTATTTTTTTCTCTATCTGTAAAACATTTTTCGAACTAAAAACTCGTTCTGATCGAAAAATCATAAGAGATATTTTTGTTGCATTTGGGATCTAGTGCAGTTTTCAAACTGGGTGCCGCGAGCACTCACTAGGTGTGCCGTGGTCTCATGAAATTTGTTTTCTTTAAATTGTGACGGACCACCGGTTACGGTGATCCGCTCGTTAAGTATGAAGTCGTAACACTTTTGATTTATGACTCGTTTGAGTATGATTCATCAATTATGTTATAAGTTCTAATTGTATACAAAAAAATTAATGACAAAAAAAGACCTCAATGCCCCGTGAAAATGTTGTGGAAAGTGAAGTGTCCCGTAGTCAAAAAAAGTTTGAAAACTACTGATTTAGTGCATTAAAGAAGAAAATTTTAAATAGTTTTCATAATATTCGGCAAATCCCGGTAAAAACGTAAAGAAAAGCAAACAATTTTTACGAAAAATAGTTTTATTATTTTTAATTTTTGCGCTTTATGATTTTACCAGAAATATTTCTCTAATAGAAAAACGGCAAGACAATAAAATAAAACAAAACAGTTTAATTTTAAATTTAGTTGGTAAGTCAGGATCCCGTTTTTAATTTTCCCAGCAATATTTAGTCGTAATTCAGTTAAAAATATTAAATAGAGACTTGAAATGTTGACAGAAAACTTATATTTGCGTTTTCTAGACGTGGTAAGCTTTTCAAAACATTTTAATAATTTTGAGTTATGTATACATATAAAAACTTATTTAATAAATACTTACGCCCATATATAACCGAACTTCGGTTTTACAACCGATTAAAAAATCGTTTTTTTTAATGGTTTATCGTTGCTTACAGATATGAATTAAATAACTTTTTTTTGTATCCTACCAATCCAATTTTCCACATACCCCTGTGACGTACCCATCGTTGGTATCCACTCTTTTTTTTTTTTTAATTATCAAGTGTTTTTGTCTTTCTTAAAAGTGTTTAAAATTTGGACATACTCTTATGCCCTTACTGTATTTAAAGGTTTACATATAATAGAATGCTGCTATTTTTGCATAATGGAAATCTGAAATCGGGTTGTTTTTTTATAGTAGATACGGTATAATATAATATTATGGAAAAATAAAACGGAATGAATATATAAGAGGGAGAAAAAAAGGAACATCGATACATACAGTTTTTATATGTATACGAAGAGAAGATGCCGAGGGGTTATTTTAAGAGGGTAACAAAATACTTAATAAACCCTCCTAATAATCTACACATATTCACGCCGGGCCCTCCGAAACTCTCGAATAAAGTGTTATATCTTATTTTATGTTTATTTATTTTGCGTGCGTATAATATTATCATACCTTTTGTATAATATGACGAAGTCTGCGCACAGACAGATTTCTAGTCTTGAATTTTCGACAGTTATTATTTGTATTACAAAAATAGCCTGTACCGCGTCGTATAACTTAATCAACAAAAGTAATCTTGTATTCATAAGTTTATACGTAAATAAACAAATATTTTATTTTCTATATTATTATATTACAGTAAAACGACCATATATGTGCCTAAGTATCTCTCAATCGACAGGTATTATTTCACAATTAAAAATATAATAAATAATAATACATTTCATATGAAGTTAATTCTATATATTTCTTAGTTGTATTTATGTATATTATTTAGTAATCAATGATAATTTATCAAACAATTGATTTAATTGATCAAATTGATTTTTAAGTTCATAATCCTGTAATACTTTTATACATACCAAAACTAAGGAGACGACTGCTATGTATATTATAATTCATTCAGTTACATTACACATTTAAAAAAAAAATAATAATAATAATAACACTCAATACTAGACCGACAATATCATTGATGTCCAAAAACTGATAGCGCACCTTATTCCGTTGTTGTGGTTTTAAATTTTCAAATATGAAAACACGTAATGTATATAATTTGTTATTGGATGGGAAATGAAATAAAATCGATGTTAATAGAAGTGGTGTTGAAGAGATTTTCGTATCGTTTAAAACAAAACTGTTAAAATTTAATATAAAAGTACAATATTATAATAACATAATATAAATTCAACTGGTTCTTTTTTTTTTTTTTTTAATTTCAAGTATAGCATTTTAAAAACAAAAAGGATAAATTATTGTTTTTTAGGTATATTTATACCATTTGAAAAAGCTTGCAATGGGTGATTCATTAAGAGGTACTTTTTTAAATGGAATTTTATGACGGATAACGAATGAATCGTATCAAACTGTCGTGTTATTTTTGTTTAGTGTTGTTTGACATTTCATCATGGAAAGACTTAGCCCGGCACAGCGTCTACAAATTATTCAACTTTATTACGAAAATCAGCATTCTACTAGAACTGTTTTTCGTAAGCTTAGAGAAACTTATGGTCCGCATGATCGGCCTACCGAACACACAATTCGCTATACAATTGTAAAATTTGAAACCCGATTTTCATTATTAGATAACACATGACCAAATAGGCCGCATCCAACACGTAGTGAAGAAAATATAGCGGCGGTAGCTGGAAGTGTACGCGATGGCCGTGATGAATCGATTCGGCGCCGTTTTTAACAGCTTGGCTTGTCGTATGCAACAACTTAGCGTATTTTACGTAAGGACCTTGGTTTAAAAGCATACAAAATTCAACTCGTCCAAGAATTAAAGCCGGCCGACCTTCCGAATCGTCACCGTTTTAGTGAATGGGTTCTTGAAAAGATTGAAGAAAATCCACTGTTTTCGACCAACATTTTTTTCAGCGATGAGGGTCATTTTTGGCTTAATGGTTACGTCAATAAGCAAAATTACCGTATTTGGGCTGAAGAACAACCCGAAGAGGTTCATAACCTGTCATTATATCCAAACAAAACAACCGTTTGGTGTGGTTTATAGGCTGGTGGAATTATCGGTCGATGTTTCTTTAAAAATGAGGCCAAGCAGAACGTAACTGTGAATGGCGCTCGCTATCGCGACATGATAACAGACTATTTGTTGCCTGAAATTGAAGCTCGTAATCTCGATGACATTTGGTTTCAACAAGACGGTGCTACATGTCTGACAGCTCGTGAAACTCTGGCTTTATTGCGAGAACAATTCGGCGAACAATTGATTTCACGATTCGGACCGATTAGTTGGCCAGTTTGATCATGCGATATCACACCTCTCGACTTTTTTCTTTGGGGCTACGTGAAGTCCAAAGTCTACATAACTATGTCGACTACGATAGATGAATTGGAAGTCAACATCAAACACGTCATTGGCCAAATACCAGTAGAAATGCTTAGATGGGTCATTGAAAATTGGAACTTTCGAATGGATTATTTTAGGCGCAGTTACGGCCAACATTTAAAAGATATAATATTTAAAAAAATATAAATAATATTTTTTTTATAATAATAAAGTTTACCCAATAAAATTGAATTTTTTTATTGTTTTTTAATTCATGAAAAAAATACCTCTAAATGAATCACTCTTTATAAGAAAAATATTTCCAATTCCAAATTCCAAACCAATTACCAATTTTCAGATTGAAATAAAAACTACTCGTACACTAGACTGGCGTGAAAAAATATTTAAGTACCTAAATAAACAACAATACTAATTTGAGTCTGGTATGTACATTCTCACGTTTTCCTTAATTAAGAAATAAGAGACAAACAACTCAATACACGTTAAAAATTAGGAGGTAGGTACCTACTTCGTGAAAATACATAATCTACTATGGAAAGTTTTAGTGAATATCCATTATGTGCCTGTCCTCCTTTCCTTTTATGAATAAAAGCTTCACGAGCAAATAGAATAAATATTCCCGTTTTTTTTGAACTCATTCCAGTTATCTGTCCCCCCCCCCAGTCAGAGTATTTGCAATGTGATAAAAATAATACAACGCTTTGTTACATTATCTACTAATTCAATCGTTTGCCATTTTATTTTCTAGTAGTCGGACATTACGTACAATCTTAATCCAGCAGGTGTCCACTAGACTTTACTATACAGCCAAAGAAAACCTTGAAATAATGTCCCCTATACCCAATACTCGTGTTTACAGGGAATGGGTATTGTATTATAATGTACGTGTAAAGGTGTACATTATATACGGTCGTCCAAGTTTTCTAAAACGTTTACCGTAAACCCGATCCGAAAAAAAAAATAAACCTAAAAACACGTTACAGGGTGTTGTAACATTTTATAGAAACAACAATAATATAATAATAATCGCCCGCGCGGAACCGAGACGAGTGGCGTTTGCGCCGCGTATAAATCCAATAAAACCGACACAATGAAAAGCCGACGGCGGTGGCCAGGATGTGCAGCGCGTTGCTGGTGGTGTTTTCGGCCGATATATACCGGGTGTACGCGTATGCGTATAACAGCCTGTATATATAATAATATATATTATTATATTATTGTGACTCGTGGTGTGCGTATACTGTATATTTATATTATGTGTGTGTATGTGTGTGTGTGAGTGTGTGTGTACGGTGGGTTAATAGTCGGCGAGCACCGTATATAACATAAAGGGGAGTTTTTCGCACAAAAGGGTTTAAATCTGATGGCCGGCCAAATTGATACCGAAATTCTCGTCATTGTTTCTTTCATCAAGTCTCTATTCATGCGGCACGTGCGGCGTGTCGGCGGCGGCGGCGGTCGGGCAGCGTACACACTATATGCACGCGAGACTTCCCCTACGCATCGAGGAAACGCCAACGACGGGTTTGCGGGTCCCGAAGACTAAAAAATAATAATAACCTCTACGCGACTTCGTATAAGTATTTTTATTTTTATTTATTTTTTTTTTTTTTTTTCCATATAATCCGGTACGATAACATAGTGTACCTGCAGTGGCGGCGCTGTAATCCAGACCTGTCCAACCAGTGGTTAAAGTGTGGGGACAAGGGATCGGTGTAGAACAGAGACTGCAGATTAAATGTTAAATTATCCGTCCCGTTTAGTTTTAAGCCATCAAAGTCCGGACGACCGCTATAGTAATTATTGTCACTGGGACTGGAGTGTTTTAAACGAAATTTTACAAACTCGAATTAATTGTATTAACAATAAGTTCATTGATACCTAGTTTATTCAATATTGCAACAATAAAATGTCGATGAGTAAATATAATTTCATAATAATACTGCAGTAGTATTGTAACTCGACATTTATTTCGGCGCCACTGGACCATACGACTTTTGTTTTCCGCGCGAACGTTCATGCGACTGTCATCGTACTATATATTGAATTTAGAAACCTGTAAAACCTGAAATGTATAAAATCGGGGAATTTCCGGACGATATTCTGAAATTTCTACGAACCATCAATTCCATATATTTCGATAAATATCCGCGTATCTGAAATTTCGATAAAATTTTTTTTTTGTTTCTTTGTTTGATTTTTGTTATTTTCAATCATTTTTGCGTGTTATAGTTTAGACCAGTGTTCCTCGACCTTGTTACTGTAACAACCCCCTAAATGAATATTTAATATTTTATCTACCCTTAAATATATATTTTATACACAGTGACCTAATATTTTATATTTTTGGCGACCCTTAATAATTAGTTGGTGACCCCTGAAGGGGTCGCGCACTCCAGATTGAGAAACATTGGTTTAGACTGTTGTTATTACGGAAAAATTATTAAATAACTCCGAAAGTGTGGAATTGACAAAAAATTTTAAGTACCTACACTTATAATACATATTGTATTATTTATTTATTCTGGAAGTTCATTGAGGAAAAACCATGGGTAATTCAGGGATTACAGATAGGTAATCGTGGTAACAATGATATTATATTATTAAACCACAAGTGTCGATTATATGCTGTACCCCGCGATGGCTACGGGTTTCGTTTTTTTATATATATTGGTGGGTGAGATGCTATTGTCCCCTTAGTGGCTTAGTATATATTATCACGTTGAATACATACTTAAAATCGAAAATTTAAAAATATAATCATCACACACGCGCCATTTATTCGCATAGTATACGACACAAATCGTTTTAGATTCTGTATATGTAGAGCCAGAATTAATTTTATTAGGGTGTGTTTTTTTATCCCTCTCTGGGAAAACTTGGAAAACTCCTTTTCGGTTAATCGTTCAAAACTTTCAAACCTCACCATTAAAGATACAAATTTTCTGTACGTTGGCTCTTTATTCGAACAACTTTCCTAGACTCCTTACGAAAAATGGTTCTTTTAAAAAAAAAAAAAAATCAAATATTTCGATAGGTAGCAATTAAAACCAATACACGTCCGATTTTAGATGAAACTATTCGAACACAACCATATCATGGTTTTAATTATTTAATTAATTTCCAATTCTTTATGGTATAGTTTATTGCGAACAATTATTGAACTTAACAACTGTTTTTCTTTTCGCTTAACTAATTAATATAATATGTATATGTTGTATAAACCTTTCCAGTTAGTTATTTATACCCTTTACCTCAAATTTCATTAATAACGATTAAAGTCTATTTAATTTTGCATAAATTTAAAAAAAAATATTTAAACCACGAAAGTCGAATAACTAATTTAAAAAATTTATTCAACTAGTTTTATTTAACTAATAATTTTAAGAGTTCTTAAAATGTTTAAACGTTAAACTCTACTCTAATAATTGCTCATATAACGTTTGAATTTCTTACAACGGTAAACAACATTTTTTTTTTTTTGATTTAAGCCCTGGCTAAAATGCTGCCGATTTTAATATTTTTGGCTAAAATAATATAGCCCCTTGACTTGAGAGTAGCTAGCTTATAAAACATACATATGTTTAAACTTTTTTGTCAGATAACGAGGACAATTAGGGAAGCATAAACAGAGAAACAATTATGAAGCATATAATTAACTTTCATCTTAAAGGACGAGAATTTACTAAAGCACAATTGTTATGCTGTTTCTGTTGACTAAGAACTCTTATAAAATACATACACAGTCGATGACACTTATGCAAATCACTTTAGAACCAGCATAAAGTAAATCTTATAACCAATTAACCTTAAAGGTGAAGTGGAGAAAGGATAGAATGTATTTGGATATGTCAGGACCGTTCCAAGTGATGTTAAGTCGAATAAGCAACTAAACCGTATATTCGTGAGTCTTAAAGCGGCGTCCGCTGCATTAGAATATCCACTTTTTTGTATAATTATTGCAGATCAAAATTAAAATTATTGAATAAATAACAAAGAAGCAAAAGGCAATCAACCGATTTAATAGCCAGTGGTAGCCAAAATAAGTAATACAGTGTTGAGAAAATCATCACGTGACCAACAATGGGTCGCTTATAAAATAAATAACGACACAGACAAAAAATAAAAAAAATCTCACATAATACAGTAAAACTTATACAATTCTAAAATTATATTATACTATATATCTATATAAATATTAAATTATATAGATTATTTTATTACATTAAAAAATATATTATTACACACATTAGTTTGACTAGTTCTGTATATTTAACTTTTAATAAATTTAAAAATATACCTAAACACTGTTTTCGATAAGTTTATTTGATTGTAGTCTATTGCAGTCTAGATAATTGTAATTCTTTACTGTTGGTATTGTATCTTTATTTAGCTCAACTTTAATCAACAGCATAATAAGTAACCTCAACACTGCTTGCAAATTATACCGAGCTCAAATCACAATCTTTTTTGAATGAAACGTTTTTTTTTTTCATTGCTTTCGTGTGTATAAACTACATATCAAACAAATTTTCCATCAATTTTTCAACCCGTAACAGTGGCCTGACCATCATGATGCGAAGTACGTCCGGCCTTTTTATTTTTTTCGTGTACCCATTTCTATTTTAACATACACTTTTCTGGCGCATTGACGTTTACTATAATAGATTCCTAATATCGTAAATAATAAATTATTACGGTTTAGAGTTCCTCGTCCGCGTGCTTTATCATTATTATTATTATTATTATTATTTTTTTGTTATTCGACAACGTCATCTCTTCGTCGCAATATAATAATGGTATATAGTAGTGGTTTCTTTTTTTTTTTTTTCTCTCTCCATGTATATAATCGTCTCTATAGCGCGGTATACAATACGGTCGCAGTATTATATTATTATTGTTATTTATTATTATTGTTATACGACACGACGTGCAGTACTCGTGTCTGTCGACAGATCCGCGACGAGCTGTGCGGTTAGGTTGCTTTCTTTTCATCAAATTCGAGTGTCCGTTTAATCGAATTTGCCGACCGACCGGCGGTGATGGTGGTCGTCTGACGCAGCAGCGCCGGTTGTTTCACGGTAAACACGACAAGAGGCGCGCACAAAGCCCGCCAACAACAATAATACACAACAATAATTGCAAATATCCGTCCGTCCGCGGTGTCGTTTTTACCGTTTTGTTTGTCACCACGATGATTATATATGCTCGCCACAACAAACACGTTGAACACTTGTCGTATTGAAATATGTACAGGGCGTCTGCGTCCCTGCTGTAAACAACCGTTTTAGATTCTGAGCGAAGCGATAAATGATGGATTGCTATGACTCGGGTTTATTTTTTTTTTTGTTTTTGTGTTTGTTTTTTTTTTTTGCGCCAACAGTAAACAACTCGTCGTCCGAAAATCTAGCTCCGATGCATTAGTATACCACCCGTGAAATGAATAATTCCATTTGACTGGTCTTCGTGAAAACCAAAGCTTAACAGAAAGTGTCCTAATTTTTTTTTTTTTTTTGAGTTTTTAGTTTTCACCAAAAGTTCACGATTATAATTTGTGTAGTTCTTAAACGTAAAACCAATTTCCAAACATCGACTTGACGTACATTATGTATAGTATATAAAATATTAATTCGGCGAACCCGGTTAAATTCTACTATTTAGCAACATGTCTATGTCTCCAGCCTCCAAAAATTTTCACCAAAATGTTTAGGCCAATATTATTTCGTACGTTATTCGGATATGATTATTTTAAGATTTTGAATGTGTAGTGTTCACGTCAAACAAAGTCGAGGAACTGGAAACAAAGACGTGGCTACAGAGTGTGCAAAGTGTACGGTGAGTCATTTTAAGATTCTTAAATTGAAAATATAATGTAATTAAAGTTATAAAGAAAAACTGAAATTTTCAACAATTTATTATTTGGTATTCAACATACTTCGCACGATAGGTGGGTTACTTTTGTAGGGGAGAAGTTGGGAAGGTAGGATATAAAACCGATTCGGAGAGTAGTTTCCTATAAACACGTTTGAACGTTTTCTGGTTTTTTCAAATTATTATGAAAACCACTTGGAAAATCAAAAAATTACCTCGCTTAAGTACCATTCAGATAAAATTTCCTTTCAGTAAAAGTATTACACTTGAAAACCGGAGCGAAACTAGTGGAAGAAAAGTTGTTCAAAGTACAAATAATTAACACAATAATTGTTAAACCAATATGTTTCTCGCTACGCTCCGAATTTAAAAATCATAATAATAATAATATAATTTCTATAAATTATTATCAGATGAAGACGAGAACTTATCTAATAATTAAAATAAATTAAAATTGTAAAAATAAAATAATATAATTCTTAACTAAATTTTAATATTTATGTATACACATTAAGCACAAAACAAATATATATTATTATTATTTAAAATGGCGTAATCAAAAATCAAAATTAAATAATTTATTTTGTAACATACCAATAATATTTTAACTCAAACTAGTTTTAAAGTAAAAACTCACAATAACTCGCAATTTAGGCGGCAAAGCAGTGGATAGTATTGAAATTCCAATATTGGAAAATCAAATTAAATATATTACGATACCTAATGCACAATTATAACTATTTTTGTGCGGTAGTTTTTTTATATTTGTCACTAACCTGCCAATAATATTATATTATTAAAATACCTAACAATTGCTAATCAATAATAATAATTATTAGTTTAAATTCGATTTCATTTAAATAGATACGATTTTAAAATGGCAAAACAAAATGAAAAGTGTCTACAAGATAACTTTACGAACCGCATTCGAACGCGGAAACGCTCGCAGCGCCTTGCCGAAAACAGAGCTGTAACACGCGACCGCGTGCCCGGGAATCTAGCGCTGGACCCTCGCAGGGGCTTATGGCACAGAGAGAAAGACAACAGTCGTTAACAACTGGGACGCGCAATAGAATTTTAGCTCATAGTAATAGATCGGAATTCAGTTGAATTATGGATAACTATAGTAACACCTACGAAATGAAAATACCCAACTTATTTTCTTCGGTTCGATATACTGATACGGGCAAAGCAACACGGGAATGAAGGTATAAAGAATAAAATAACTGGCACGGGAAACGACGGTCGCAGGACGGCTAGTTTTAGATACAAACACGCTTAATGTATAACCCTAGTTAATTTGATTCATATAAAATAAAAACAACGTTAAATACCAACATAAAGATGAAAATAGAATAATGGTAAATAATAGGTAAGTATAACAGAAATAAAAACTAGTCACGCAAACAGATTTTTGTACCAAGTGTGTTATTTAAATATTTTAAAGTTTTAACGAAAGTTCCTGTGTAATATTGTTTTTCGTTTTTATATTTCAAATTCTAATAAATGTTTTAACATTTTTTGAGTTTATTAATAATTTATTATATTATGATATACAAATGAATATTATAGTAAACATTTAAAAAATAAAAAGCTTGTTTTGTTTTTGGTTCATTCATAATAAATTATATACCTACCACTCTAATACTTATTTATTAGAAATACTAATACTATTTCGAATAACCTCTCCTCGAAATAAAATTGCATGTTAGCCCCGACTGTGTTTATAAATACTCTGCACTCTTAAACGTTGTTTGAATAAGAAAACAAATGTAGAAAACGACGACCGTGATGACGACGAGAACATTATTATAACATAATAAATACATTTATATAATATTAACAAATAATATCGTGAGGGCAAATATAGTCGTGAGAGCTTCGTAGCCGAAGTAAATATTTGCCTTGGGTGTGCGTGTGTACGGCGAGGGCCGAGCAAAAATATAATCATAATAATATCAAGTTAGGTTGATTAAATTTGTCTGCTTTCGTTAGATTTTTGACGCCAAAAATGAATATAATTAATGTTCGAAAAATGACTTAAAAAAATTTGAAAATATAACTTTTTTGAAACACTATTAATACAGTGACGTACCTAAACCTCTTTTACGGGGGGGGGGGAAGAGGGGGCGAAATATATTTTCACCAATTCTTAAAATAGAAAATGTCTTGAAAATTTAAAAAATATAAAAATGCACACATTTTGTCACATATAATTATACGACCCACGTGGAGGAAGGGGGAGGCGAACGTCCCCTTTGTCCTTCCACAGTTACGCCACTGTAGTAATAATAGATATTATAAAAATATATGATACTTATTTCAACAAACAAGTGATAACAGTACACTAGGGTAGACCGAGATTTTATTTTTTTTTTGCTCTTCTCGTGATATTGTGTTCATTTAGACAACAAAAAAATGTTTCCCTCAAACTCTCAAATCTTTGGAACAATTTCTAGAGGTTGTGAACATCAGATTTATTAAAAATATCTACTTTATTAATTTTGATTTTCTTACAGTTAAACTTTAGACTCTAAATATGTATTTAGACTCTAAATACTTATTTGTCCCCCCCCCCCCCAAAAAAAAACAAAAGTTTACAAAAATAATAAAAAGAAATACATTGATTTTTTATTTTCAGTTATTACATGCTTACAGCCTTCAAAACTACTCGATAATGTTAAAATGTCAATAATATCTTCGTATAAACTTACGGTATTGAACCTTCATCGAATTTTATTTTAGATTCTGAATGGAACGAAGAAGCTTATGGTTTTACAAAGATTGTTTTTTTTTCTTTTCTGTGGACATTTTTTCTAGCAGTAATCTTGCTCTGATTTACAAATATAGCACTTTTTCTAAAAGGAAAACGAACTGGGAAGGTACGTTAAGAAGTTTATTTTTAAAAATATTATTAAAATTATTGTTCTTTATTTCATTGTATGTGTAAAATTCTTCTAAAACCAAATTAACGTAAATATTATTTTGGGTATTTAATATTTCTAAGTCTGTATTAATATCAAAATTTATATTATGGTTATTTTCTAAAATATGTTCAGCGAAATTTGAATTAGAGGCAGTCTAATAATAATCATAATTTTGCATGTAAATTTTAGATAAAAGAGCATTAAAAGGTCCACCCATAACTAACCCACCCATCTTTTTGTGAATATAATTTATTATTAAATTAGAAATAGTTTTGTTTTCACGCCTATTTTCAAGAAATTAAATCGGCTATAATTAAGAAACTATTAATCGAATGATGAATGTGTGATACATTCAAATTTTTAGGATAATATTTTTTACAAAATGGCTGTAAATAAATAAAACGTTATTTTTTACGAAAATAAAAATTTCTTTTTTCTCTAAATCGATGTCCCCCTCGAACACAAACCCATCGAAAAAAAAAAGTTTAATATCAACAGTGCTTGAAAAATCCGTCGAACACGGTGGGACACACTGTATATAAGATAAACCGGGAAAAACATGGGAAAATCGGGAGAACGGGAAAATAAGTGCAATATTAAACATATATTATTAAAGAAAATATTTACTACCTTCCCAACTGTTCACCTACAACTGTGGCTGCACTCACGTGCGAAGCATGTCCGTTTGTTTTTTTAGATTCTGATATCCATTGAGCATTCGTACCAGTTACACTTTTAGTTTAAATAGAGATTAAGGATTGCTTAAAATTATTTTTCTTTACTCCAAAACTAGGTATTCGAAAACATAATTCGTATTTTAATTGTTCCGTGGTTCGTCTGCGGCTTAACTATCTAAGCATTCTTTACATATTACGTTATCAATATTTAAAATAGCGATTACAGTTAACAATGTACAAACTACAATAATTGAAGGAAGAACGCGCATGACACGACGCGTGATCGTACGAGCCTAGTCGTAGACGATGAATATAATTACAACAGTCCGAGTGTGTAAATATTATAATGAACACGCTGTGCATAATATATTGCGTTATTTGTATAGCGTTAATAATTCAATGTTTGCGTATTTAGACACGTATTACACGTATAGTGCCACGATACGAAGCCGCTCGCTTGATCCACAACGGAAATGGAAGTGCGACAGATTGGTCGACGTGACGGATAGAGGCACGTAGCTAAGGGACAGCTTGGTATGGTCCAGCCATTATATTATAATATCGTTTATATACCCAAGGCTTGAATAATCGAGTCAAAGTAAAACAAGTTAAACCATATTTTAAATCTTCTACTATGATAGAAAGGAAATTGGCGTGGGGAGGTACTTTAAAGAGGTTACTTTTCGATTTTCTCAAGAGTTTTCTCATCAAATTTAAAAACCGAAAAAAAAAGAGGGAAAATATTGTAGATATTCGTTAAAATTTACTACGGCCTTCTTTTTTTCTGTACACGATTTTTCCACTATCATTTTTACTTCAACTTTTAGTGACAGCAACGTATCTAAAAGGAAATTTCACTAGTGAGGTACTTTAAAGAGTTCATTTTTCAATTTTCCCAAGAGTTTTCCTAACAAATGTGAAACACCGGGATAAAACATGGGAAAACTGGGAAAAACGTAGGAAAACTGGAAAAATCGGTAAAACATTAAACAAATATAATGAAAGTATAAAGCCTATTTAATTATTTTACTATGAAATGATACGTATATATATATATTGTTGACAAAGCATCAGTATCAAATGAACTCCGCTCAGAGTCGTTTTTTTTCGTAAGCAATGGTTTATTGTTGCTTATAGGTACATATTCAATTATCTATAACAGTGGCTGCGCCCATCCCCGTTGTCCTAGGACGTCTCTTTTTTTTTATTTTCCTGACAGTTTTCTTAATGATTTATGTATTATTCCTGGGGAGGGGGCTTCGTTGTAATGTGTTTAGCACCAGGGCCTCGGTAATCCGGTCTCAATCCGGACTTTGCCTCGACCCATGACCAGCACGTCATTGGTCACGGGTTTCGTGTAATTTAATCGCGTCAACATTGCGTACGTCGTTTAAGAGCCCCGCGAAATAATAACGACGGACAATAAAAATAATGCGGTTCGGCGCGTTTCGGTCTCAAACGCGCACAGCAAAACGATCACGGGTCGTAAAATCGCGGTACGATCGGTCATTGGCCGGGATCGACGAAAAAACCCGAAGATTCGATAATAATATAATATCAAGACGATATTATTATTACATCACGTACAACACGTAACGTGTATCGAATAATAAGCGAAATATTTACTGAACGAATTTTCATTTTCCCAAACGTTCGTACGATTCGGAAATGGTCGTCGTCATCTCTCGTCCCTCGTCCGTGACGGGGTATTTTTAGTTATCAGGCGTTTGTTATTAGGGGCAGGAGAAAATAGTGTAATGGGGCGAGATACAAATTGACAAACGTTTCATCGGGCGCCCTTTCTCCCTTAATTTTCCTCATTATTTTCGCAAACAAAATGTAAAGATCCAATTTAGAACGGAACGACGGTTTCAAACATAAATAATAAAATTAATGAAAGTTACATATTTATTTCGTATTTAATTCAGTGCTATCGAACTGGTATAGTAATAGAGTATGGTTTGACGATAAAAACACGGAAATAAAAATCAAAAACTTTGTTCAATGAACATCAATCCCATCACTCTTGTATAAATACGGAACTGCGGCATGTCGACGGATATACCGGTCACATATAAAGACGTGAGCTTCAAGCGTAATCGTTTTCTCACTAAAATCTTCGATTTTTATTTATATGTTTAAAAACATATAATTTTTGGAGTTTTAAATGAGGTTCAACTTAATTATCTGAGTATTGCGCCGATACCTGTATTCTATACCATTTAAAACTTTCCACCTACAACAGTGGCCCACCCATGGCGCGAAATATCTATGCGTAATCTTATGTTATTATTTGACTAATAAAAGTATATCAAACTATTTTATATTAACGTTAAAATGATTTACCATTTTTGGCACGATCAGAAGGAATAAAATGTGTCTAGATAAATGTTTGAAATGTATGATCTCCCGAAAATAAATTCTGGTTGTGCCACTGCATATGATTATTAAATGTGGCGAATTTAATTTCGGAAATGTGAATTTACATTGGATTATTAAATAAAACCATACCGGAGATATTATATTAATATATTCGAATAATGTCGAAGAAACGTTGTTTGTTTTTTCAGCCGATAGCGGCGCGCTATCTAGTGCCATAATGTTAAGGTTACAACGTTTAAAATGGCCACAGATGCCGTTACACATTTTTACTCGGTGTTTTATTATACATAAAGGGTGCATCCAAAACGACTATATAATAATTTATTTACTTCTCTGAACTAATCGATGTTGTTATTAATAATTTTGTATACGAGATATAATATTAATTAGGTATTAACATCAAATGTTTCGTATTTTCGTGATCAAAAAAATATTAGAAGCCAGTGGGTATAGATTTTTGTAAAACCGCACCAATATATCGGTAAACAAATATCTAATGGGCACTGCTATAGGTGGGTAGTTGAAAAGGTGTACATATAGTTATTTATTAAACCTGGAACCAACGATAAACCATTGCTGACGAAAAACGATTCGGAGTGAAGTTCGATTTTACATATTTTGAAATGCCGTAATATTAAATTTACGATGTTTGTAAAAATTTGATTTCAAAACTCTTATAAAAAAAATAAATACTATTGTACAATCATTTTTTTTTTACTAAAAATTACGACTTACAATGAAACTTGTCAAACGTTTAAGTATTTCTGTATAGTCTAACAATTTTATTCACAGAGTTCCTACCAAATAAAATTACGTAAAAATTTCGCAAAATTAAAATGTCTACGTTTTGAAAAATTCATCACGTTTAGAAAAATTAAATATAAGTTTTTAGTTAAAATTCCAAGTGTCTAGGGATATTTTTATCTGAATTAAAATGAAAAAATAAAATTTAAAATATTAAAAAATTATTTTCGTATATTTTCCCGATTTTTCAGTTTTGTTCAATTATTTTAAAAAAAGTACAAAGAAAATCAAAAAATGATTACCTTAGTCACCAACTAGATTACAAATTTAACAAAAAATTTCGATCCTGGTTAAATATTCAATGGCTAATTCAGAAATATATAACAGTTAATAATATCTAATTAGAAGAATTGATTTGGACCCATTTAAATTCTAAGTGAAGCAAGGAATATATTGGTTTTACAAATTACGTTAATTTTTTAGTTTTATATTGTGTATAAAATTCCCTCTATAAATCTTCCTACAATTAAAATATTATGAAAACTGACAAGAGATTTTTAATATTCGTGATGATGAGGAAAACTGGTTATTATTAGATTGTTTTTTTATTTATTTTTTGTTATTTTAATCTTTTCGATCATTTTCGTCATGAAACGCAAATTTTTGAAAAAACAATACTATTAATCGAACTATGCTCAGAATTTTTTTTCGTTAGTAATGATAAATCGTAACTCACAGATATAAATTAAATTCTCCTCTATATCCCACCTTTCCAACTTCTCACCTACAACAGTTTCCCACCAATGGTGTGAAGTATGTTTATCCGTTTTAGATTCTGAGTGTAGCGAAGAATGTATTAATTTTACTAAGACGTTTATTTTTTTTATTTTTTTATCCTGTGTACGGAAATTTTACCAGAAATCTTATTCAAATATTTACGCACAGCACCATTTCTGAAAGGGAATGTTATTCAGATGGTACTTTTGAGAGGTAATTTTTTTGATTTTCCAAACTGTTTTTTATAAAATCTGGGAAAAACCAATATAAAACGTAAGTAAAACGGGAAATTTATGAAAATAATGCTTTTATTAATTTTCAATTTTGTTATTTGTTGTAATTTAGTTAAAAACATTCGTAAAGACTTGAAATTTAGACAGAAAACGTATATTTGATTTTTCTTATCGTGGTAAATTTCCAAAACATCTAAGCCATGTTTGAGGTATTCATAGACATTTTAATTTTGAGAGTTTTGTATGCAATATTTATTCGGTAGGTATTCTGTGGTAAAATTTTAAGACTTGAACGGAAATGTTAATAAACAAAACGCATTAACAAATATCATTAAAGAAAATATATAAAGCCTATTTAAGTATTTCACTATAAAATTGGAACAGTTAATGTCGGAACAACAAAAAACTCTTCAAAAACCAGTTTTAAAACGATTAACAAACAATTTTCTGGATACTTTAAAACGAAACACATCTCCCTTTTTACTTAGATGTATTATTATAGAATTTATTTTAGAGCTATTGAACTACTAGAAATATATTGAACCAATTATCATATTAGGTATTAAAAAAGACAACCCCGAGGTTTTTCAATGTCGTCGACCCGAGTATGAGAAGAAAATCGATCGTGCGAAAACTATTTTAAAGAACGATTTATTTCTTAAACCACGGTCTTATCATAAATACTCGTTTTCAATTATGTGAATCTTAACATTGATTGTTTAGTTGATAATGAGCGAGTCATTTGTAGAATTCGGTCATGTCGGTAAAGTTATTTACTACAGATACTCCATGTGTGGGCAAATTATACAAACGTTTTTTTCCCTTTCTCGGTATGTTATTGAGAGCTGAAATTACATTTTTATCGGAGAGCGTGAGTAGAGATAGGAAACCCGGCCAGGTCAGCGAGACTACGATCGCAGATTTTAAGTCGGCGATATTGTTTCAATATTTCAGTTGAAAAAAATTGAAGTAAATATGAAAAAAAAAACACTTAAATTATTTATAAAGGTACATTTTTAGAGAAATATTAAAACAAAATATAAATTGTCACACGATTCAATATTGCATACAAACCCCGTACACGTGAAACCACTTCAAGTAAATATGTGAATTTATAAAATAAATACTTCATGTTTCAATTATTTCGATTAAAGAATGTGCCGATCGGTGCGTTTTGGGTATAAAGTTTTGGCTGATACTGGGATATTTTTTTTATTTCACATGGTGTAATATTAGTGGAGACAAAAACCTTTGGGCACTAAACAATTAAATATTATATAACAATTAACATTAAAACGAAAACAAAAAAACAATAGTAACTGGGCTAATGTATTTATATGTTTAATTTATAACTTAAATTTTACGCATTTTTTTTTTTTTTTTAAATATGAGGACTTTTAGTGGATTCGGTTTTCACCGTTTCCCTAGTTGTACCAATGTATGGATATGTGGCCTCTCATTTATTTATCCGACCATGTAATTAAGTGTAGCTAGGTCGCGAATGATGAGTAGTCGAGTGTTTTGAGTAATTTTCGAGAGTTTCAATAAACCTAAAAACCGTGTGACAGTTTTTTTCCATCGTTTGTCCGAAAAAAATGAAAAAGTTTATGGCTCTGTGGGTTTCTGAAACAAGCGATGCAATTCCACGCAGGATTATAGGACACGTCATGAACACATTTCCCGAGCTTGATATTCGTTTTCAATAGAGTCTCGTAACGTTCATTTTTTTTTTTTTTTTTTTTTTCAGTTAAAACCTTAGTGTACTGTACGGCAGTTTATTAGCGTTTGGCCGGAAACACAATTTTGCGCATTATGATCAGTGCGTAACAATGGGAATAATTTAATAAAATCATTTTACCGCTATGATAATAATTACAATGCGTGTACAATATTCCATTATAGTATCTTAAAAACGCATCGTTTAACATTGTGTGCTATAATAGACAGGCGTATAGTGAGGTTTTGATCGTCATCGTCTATTTATATCATACAATATTGTCCGTGCAAATAAGGGACAATCAACCGTCGGTTTTTCGATTAAAATATTTTATTATTATTATTATTATTATTATTTTTTTAAGTATCGCGCGATAATGGCGCGGAAACCGCCACCGTCGTCGTCGTCGTTGACAATCATTCGTTTGTCGGTGGCGAGATGACAGTGCCGCGAGAGACGACAGCGGGCGGCGGCGCGGGCAAACGGGAGGGGGGGGAGTAATAGTCATTTGAAAAATGAAATATTTCTGATGAAATGAGATTTCGAATAAGAAGACGGAGGTTTTTTTTTTTTTTTTTATTTATTTATTTTTCGCCTCCCTTCTCCTCCGCGGGGCGATGATGATGGATTTCCATTTGCATCTCGCGTCTACCTACTACTACTACTACTACTACTACTACTACTACTACTACTACAACTACTAACACTACTACTACTACTACTACTACTACTTCTGCACGTAGCCGTACACTACACGTCCGCCGTTACATACTTTGCCGTCGTTCGACCCGTTTTTATACGCGAGGATTTTTTTTTTTTTTTTTCTTTAATAATAATATTATTATATTGCGGTCGTCATCTTTTTTCGGCGTACACACACACACACACACACACCGACGGCGACACGAATAACGACGGAAAGACGTTTGCGAAGCCCATTTAGAAAAAAAAAAAAAAAAAAAAAAAATAAGAGCATTCTCGGTAAAATTCACGACGCGTAATAATATAATATTTGTCGCGGCGGCGGTCCTTGCCGCCGCTGCTCGCGGTCTTCGGCGCGGTGACGAGCTGTTCGTATATTTTGGGGAAAAAGGAGACCGGGGCGCGAATAATACACTGGTGGGTGGGGGGAGGAAGAAAATAAAAAAAAAATATATATATATATACACGTATACACGATCTTCTCGTCTGTCACTCGCCGGCTGATAAATTATTATTATTATAAACGCGTTTAATATATTATCGTTTATTATAATCGTCGTCGGCGTCGCCGTTGTCATCGCGTCTCGTCGTTATCGTCTCGCCGTGCGCCGAACAATAAATAATAATAATAATAATAATAATAATAATATCATTACGACGTACACATCGTATACTCGATGATTATTATTATTATTACGATATCACTTACCTATAATAATACTGTTGTATGCCGTCTCCAACACGAAAACGCGTGTCGAACACGATCATTTCTTTTAGACCGCGCGGTAGACACGTTGCGGGATAAAAATCGTCCAGGAAAATATCGTTTCCTCCCGGCGGGAGAAAGAAGTGCCCAGGCACTGGCGCAAAAAAAAAAAAAAAAAAAAACCCAGAAAAACGACCGATATTGGTGACGACATTGGGCGTGCCACAGGCGCAACTAGACCGCCGAATTCGGCGGTGTTAAAATCACGGACGCGTCTTGATGACCCGTGCGGGGGTTATGCCCCTGCGCTCTCTTTTACGCGACTCTCACGGTGAGCAACTAACTACGCATTTCATTTAAAACTTTGCAAATTTATCATCCGACTGTTTTAATATTTGTTCTTTTACACACGGTCGTCCAAGGTAATCTGCAATTTGTTCTGCTCATTAATTATGAGATATGTGGATAAACAAATTTAGTCGTTGTTACGAAAAGCTTATTGGGCTTTTCGGGGGAGGGGGAGTTTATTTTAAACTTGGGGGTGCTGAAGACTCCTTAGCACCCCCTCCCCATTAATAACACCCATGTGTGTCACCCGTAGATAACAAAGATACGGATAAGCTATCAACACCAAGTGTTCCAAAAGGGAACACAAAAGGGTACAGTCATTCCAAGATCGACACAAAAAGCTAGGTGTTTTATCTATGATAATAACTAAGCTAGGATTCATACGCATATGCATTTTCTTTAAGTCCAAATTGATTGATTGTCAGATATGTCCAAGATTTGGCTTGTTCTCGATTAAATAGAACCATTATTTTTATTATATTTTTAAATATTTGAAACATAATTGCATATTTACAGATTTTTCAGAAATCTTGTTAGTTTTGTTAATTTTAAAACTTAAATTCATAATATTGTTAATTTTAAACGGTATTACTTAATGAACGACAATAATTATTTGGTTATTTTTCGAATTGTCATAAATATAGTACTTATCTAATCTTATCTTATTTGGATGACTGATAGAATTACCTACGCATTATTTAACGACGTACTTACGGAAGAATAGAATTGTGAGACAGTACAGATGTACTATAAGTGCAATACACAACACAATGTTAATTTTCGGATTTACTGCAATAAATTAAGGATAACCAGATTGGTTTGAAAATACTACGTGTAAAATAACGAAAATTCTAAATTTATCACGTCTGAAAACTACTAGTATTAGTACCCATAGTCTATGAAAATTTCCGGTCTTAACGATTATTTTTAACAATAAGAAATGATAAAACCGTTATTTCCGTAAAATTTCCCGTTTTTCTTAAGTTTTTTCTCGGTTTTGCCAAATTATCAAGAAAACAACAGAAAAGAAAAATCGAAACAATTTTAAATAACGAATTTGTCAGTTCTTTTCCCAATTATTATGAAAACCTATTATATAAACACAAAAATAACTCCTCCGATGCATTCCAATGTAATCTTCTCAAATTCAAAATCAAAAATAACAGAAACTGTATTTATGTATATATTTCTCGTTTTCCTGTTTTTTTTATTTATTTTTTTTGTTTAAAACGATTAAGAAAACTACAGGGAAAATCAAAACCTGACACCGGCTAGACAAAGTTTTTAAAAAACCTCTTGTCGTTTTTAGATTGGAATAAGATTTCTGACAGTTAAAATGTTATTACACAGAAATAATATGACACACTTTATAGTATACAAACAATACATTGAGGTGAACCTCAAAACTTAAAAAACAACAACATAGTATTTGCTTGTTTTTCAATATTTCATTAAAAATAAAAAAAAATTGTTTACCATTCACCACTTGATTTTTATTTTTAAATTTAGATAAAAAAAAAACCTCCAGTATTGTTTGGTAAAACAGTTTTAAACAAATTTATAAATTAATATGAGTATTGGTCTTATTTGATTTAACTTATTAACTTATTGCTTACCCGAAAAAATCCTTTCAGAATAGTTATTCGATGGAAATGATTTATCGTGGATTACAAGTATAGATATATAATTGTATGCATCTTACCTTTTAAATTCCCGCCTAAAACAGTGTTGCATCCATCAGCATCATCAGTTTTTAGTTTGTATTTGGTAGGTACTATATGGATAAAATTGACCAAACGGAAAGTCTTGGAAATTTAACACGAAGTTTATTATAAGTTGTACTAAGTAGTAAAAAAAAAAAAAAAATGTTGAGAGTAGGTAATTTTGTAGTTTTTTTTTATAAGAATTGAAATTATGACGAAAATCGTAAAAATTACGGCATTCAAAAACATGTGTAACCAAACTTCACTCAGAATCGTTTTTCATTAGCAATGGTTTGTCGTTTCTTACATACCACCAACAACAGCAGCCTTCTTGGTGATTTGAACTGCTTTCCGGCTTTTTATTTTTAGTTGGATCGATTTGAAATAGAATATATCATTACATAGGTGTAAGTTTTCATTATTAAAACGATAACAAGTAATTTTTGTGCACAAATCACAGTACATTAAAAAATATTGTTAATTATTTTTATGTCTGTTGATTTTTCTTTAATTTAAATTATTTCCCCGTTCGTGAACTTGTGTAGCCTAGCTTAGCCTTTAAATAGTTACGGGTTTTATCTCTACTGTACACACACATTTTAAAATATAGAGATGCACATATTACGTATTCATTATTATTGTTTAATTATAATTATACATGTCATTTATACATTGATATGATCCTTGAAAATTCTAATTCGCATCGGTCATTCACATCTTCGGGTATCAACCGTAAAACGTCATCTATCTATAAAGTCGATTTAAAATTAAAAACACTAAAACATTTTCCTCATTTTATACTGCATACACATACACTGTACTACTATTTCAACTAATACTTCATCAATTTGTGCAGTTTCAATATAGGTTACCGTTTCAAAAACAAGAGTAAGTAATGGTTTTACCATCGAAAATGAATATGAAAAAAAATAACGTAAACGTACAATTGTACAGCTGCTCCTTTCTAAAATTTTCCATAAAACAAATTTCGAAAAAAGTTAATACTTTCCGAAATAATGATGAGTGTACCCATTTAAATGGATCGCCTTCCACAATATAGAAAGTGAAAAAACGCATGAATCAGATCTTAAATATAGCCTGCTTTGATTTTTCAATCTAAATTTACCGTATAAAATTATATTGTATTAAGTATTTTATTTTAGCCGTTTTACACGTCGCACGGAATAACGGTATAGAAATAATAACGTTCGTCGACAACAGACGAATAACAGGTTGTTTCCGGCATTTAAAAAGACACACTGCGGTATTGTTAAGTGATTTATACGCTATATAGCGGTCCTTCAATTGAATCCGAAACGCCCGGGGATCACGAACCACAGGATAAAAATGTCGGATCCGAAAACTACGAATCTATATCAATAGATACACTTACCCTAGGCGGTAACACAACTACTGGAAACAAATTTAATGAAAAAAATCACGATACCAATAAATCGTTTTATTTGTGTTCGTCTATCGGCATTTATAAAAATCCAAAATATAACAATGCGTATTTCGCCTGGGTACAATAATAATACGAATATTTCAATATCCGTAGCGAAATTTTACGATGGAAAATAAAAAAAAAAAAATAAAGGACGAAACAAGATATTATCCTCTGAGCGTCGTATAATTTCTATGGGGTATTATCAAAACGTGTTTACAATACGGGGTGGGTTTCGAACCGATAATAATACATCAATTGAGATCCGCAAAACGTTATTGGTATTCCGACGGGTCGGCCGTGTCGGCACACTTTGGCGGCTCGTTTTGTCGCCTATTAATCTCGAAAAAGGTCGTGACGTTATTGTACAACGGTGAAATCGATTTTCACATTATTTATCGAAAAACACCGTTACTCGGAATGTCCGGTGAAAAGAATTTTTTTACCGTATTTGTCTTTTTAATCTCTTCGGGAACGACTTTGTGCGTTACCCACATTGATACCCGCGGGTGTGCATCGCATATAATACCTAGGTAGGTACATTGAATGCCATTACACACGATTCTCGCCGTACAACATAATGATGTGTTTTCTTATACATTTGTTCGCGAGCGTTATTGACTGCAAACAAACACTATAGAAATTGTAAATTATAAAAGATTTTGAAAAAGAAAAGAAACGAAAGAAAGAATAATATTTGTTCGATCAATAAGATCATTTTTATTGCCGGAGATGATTTCCGAAATAAGTCTTTTTTTTTTTTACGCGGAAACGTGTAAGAGGATCATGTGACCGACGACCGTATCGGTTGACTACACAATAAGTACTCGTATTATATACGGCGTTAACTGCAGGTAGTAATTCTAATTTTTCGCTTTCTGAACGGTTTTTTTTTTTTTTTTTTTGGAAGGTAGGTAAAAAAAATCTCGATCGATTTTGCACGGTCTGCAGCTATTTCGTAATAACATTTATATTTCGGTTATAAGTTTCCAGATCGTTGGACGATTTTGTCTAACCATACGTGAAAATCTCTCGGTTTAACATACAATTTCTACGTAATCATACATGCGCGCAGAACACAATGAAAGGGGAGGTGGCAAACATTGTGGAATATTTGTTTGGAGTGGAGGGGACCGAATAGGTTCACTTCGTTAATACAACATTTATTAAACAATATCATATATAATATTAATTAGATTAATTATTTAGTACCATATAATATAATTATACTAATATTGTATATTTATATTATAGTGAATTTAAGTACCTATAAAAAAAAAAAACACTGAAATACCTCGCACATGAGTGCAGCCATTTTTGTAGGTGAGAACTTGGGATGGTAGAAGTGGGAGAATTAAATGTATATCTGTTAGCAGCGATAAACCATTGTTAACGAAAAAAAAAAACGGTTCTGAGATGAGTTCAGATGAATGTGTTGCTTTGTTAACAATATAATATACGCCATAAAATGGTAAAATAATTACATAGGCATTAAATATTTTCTTTAATAATATTCGACTAATATCGTACCTATTTTCCCGTTTTAAATTTTGAGTGGAGCATTGAGAGAGGTCATTTATTGAAATTCTCATTAATATTCGAGATAACGAGGAAAACTCGGTTTTTTTGAAAAATATTGAAAGATTACAAATAAGGTTGTTATTTGCGACAGTTTTTATTTATTTTTTGTTATTAATAATTTGTTATTATTTTAAATGTTTTTTAAACAATCATTGTTGTCATGGAAACACACATTGTTGTAATCATTTTACTATAATATAACGTATATCTTGTTGACAAAGCAACAATATCAACGGAACTCCGCTCAGAATTGTTTTTTCGTTAGCAATGGTTTATCATTGCATTCAGATATACATTCAATTTCTGTCTGTATCCTATGTTCCCAACTTCTCACCTACAACAGTGGTTACACCCACGTCAAAGTATGTCCGTCTTTTTTCCAACGTTTTTCTTATGTTTTTTCCCATTTCCCACGTCCCAGCGCTTAGTAAATATTTTCTGTTTTACAACTCGATTGCATATTTTCCTATCAAAAGAGTTGTTGCACTTGATGCATGATTTGTGGCGGAAAAGCTGATCACAGATAAAAAAAAAAAAAACAACACACACATAATAATAAAATTGATAGATCATTCGCTCCCATCCAAATCTAAAATCGAACAATTATATTATTCTAATCTCCCTATTTCGCCTATAACAATGTAAATCTCATTGTAAATAAATGTTTCTCCCTTACGCCTACAGTCATATATTTTAGTTTTAGCTTCCGTATACAATATAATTTGACATAAATGGTAAAAAAAATATTCATTATTCTTAACGAAAAATTGCATTACAAAAATTTAGCTTTATTATAATTATTTATGTGCGTTTTGTTATTGATAAAATGTTCATTTAAAATTTTGATTAAAATTTAATTTTGTTCATACCCGGCATCATACAAACGAACAATGCAATTTTGATCGTATTTAAATTTTGGTTAAAAAGTGGTTTTTAAAAACGGTTCATTAGAGCACGCAAGTTAATGTTCATAGTCTCCCTAAATATTGCGCATGACCTTCTTAACTTCCAGTGGCGTGCTAATCATTTTGTTAGCTATTTTGGCGGAATTGTCGACGAAAGGAGACAGTTCCATGTAATCGCGACGCAGCACTTCGATGTTCTCGCGGGCCTGCACAAATTCGGATTTTTCCATGCCCTCGCTCTCGTACCAGTGAACGAACGCCCGTTTCCGGAACATCAAGTCGAACTTATGGCATAGTGTCGTCCACGCGGAAACTATGGACGTGGTGTTGGATATCATACACACGGCCCGACCACCGCCCATCAGTTCGTCGGTATCGGAGATGGAGCGTACAGGTGGCCGGCAGTTTATGCCCACCTTGAACCCGGTCGGGCACCAGTTTACGAATTGTAGGTTTTTTATGTCCCGGATGTGCGATATAGCGTAGTTGATGTCCTTAGACACAATGTCACCGCGGTACAACATGCAGCACGCTATGTACTTGCCGGAGGCTAGGGAGCTGTCGTCCAGCTTGAACAACTGGTTGCTGGGCTCGAAGCACGCGTCCGTGATGTCTAAGGTGGACGGGCGTTCGTGCGCGGTCCGCTGGGCGGACATGAACGGCGCGTACGCCATCAACGGGAAGTGAACGCGCGGGAACGGCACGAGATTGGTCTGAAACTCGTTGATATCCACGTTCAAGGCTCCAGGGAACCGGAGGGATGCCGTGATGGACGACACCACCTGGCTGATTATCCGGTTCAGGTTGCCGTACGACGGCCGTTCCACGTCCAGTTTGTTGGCGCTGATATCGTATATCGCCTCGTTGTCCATCATAAATGCGCAGTCGACCGTGTCCAGCGTCTTGTGTGACACCATCATTGCGTTGTACGGCTCTACGACGGCCGTGGACACCCGCGGTGCCGGATACACCAAGACCTCCAGGTTGCTCTTTTTGGCGTACTCCTGCCTAAGGCACTCGGTAACGAGGCTGGTTAGCCCGGAACCTGTGCCACCGCCCATCGAGTGAAACACTATAAAACCCTGGATGCCGTTGCACGACTCGGCGAATATCCGGACGCCTTCCATCACCTTGTCCACATACGGCCGTCCCTCCGTATAGTAGCCCCGCGCGTAATTATTGGCCGCGTCTTCTTTGCCCGATATCAGCTGGTCCGGGTGATAGAGGTTCTTGCCGGGTCCCGTCCGGATCTGGTCGATCACCGTGGGTTCCAGGTCCACCATCACGGTCCGTGGTATGTATTGACCCGCCAGCGTCTCCTTGTAGAACGTAGAATTATCTGACGGACTCGGGTCTTGTGCCGGCCGTCCCGCAGCCTCCGGCGTTAATAACTTCCCGTCTCGGTCGATCCCGTGTTCCAGCCCGTATAGTTCCCACACCGCGTTGCCCATCTGCACGCCCGCTTGTCCCACGTGCACGGTGATTACCTGACGTTTTTTTTCCATAATGTGTTTCGCTCAGTGTTTTTAGGTGTCCCTGAAGTGTTTGCTTAGGTGTTTTTTTCGGACGCAACCGTATACGCGATTAGTCCGCAGTATTCGTGTAGTCAGTCAGTGTATTAGCCTTATGTTTTACTTTCCGGAGGTTTCACGAGAACCGTGTTGAAATTTAGTTAAAATTTAATGTTTAAAAATTTGGTTCATCAAAAATTTTCGCCGGTCGCAGAACTGAACGATTTACGTTCAACAGTCAATATTGACGAACTACTGGGCGCATTTGTTTCCGGCCAGATACAGCTAAATCACGTTGTTAACGAAGTCATTTTCGCATCAGCTGTTCGCACACGTATCGAAAACCGTAATTTTTTGTTTTCGAAACAACCACGACACAGTGGTATAAAATGATATGCATTTTTCTCGGAACCACGCAAATCGGAAGCGAACGAGAAACAAATTTGAGTAGAGAGGGGGGGAGGGGGGTTGGTTATAAAAAATATCTATCATATCTGACCTCCGTGTTGCCGTAAATCATTTTGCTATTTACGATTCAAATACTTTTTTATTTGTATATAATATAAAGGCTGTACGAAAAAATTATTCAATCAGTCGTTTTTACTTAGGTAACCAAAAATAAACTAGTTAATTTGTATTATACATAATGGTATTTTTTTTATATCATATAACACATTATCATATTGTGTTCTTTGCCTTAATACTGCAGGTATCTATGGTATCCACGATCTTAACAGATATTGCCGTTTTTAGAAAATTGAGACTAGATATAATATATTTATGTTCTCAATTGTTTTCTTTCGAAATTATACTGTAATATAATAATTTTGTGATACGGCTCTTATGCGTTGTCGACTTTTCTATTTCAAAATGTGACTTGCCAACGTTATTTTTCCCGTTCGCCGAGGCTACAATTCCTTTATCATTTTTCTGACAATAAGGTAGGTCTTTAATCTTAAATGGGGATTGCGATAACACAAAATAAATTAATAGTAATCCAGGTGATCGCGAAAATTGTCTCTACACTATCAATTATCATAAGGGAACGGGTTTATATGCACTTAAGCAAAAAAGCACTTAAAAGTAGATATTTTAAAAAAAAACACAAATGGTAAAAATGTTTTAAAGTATCCGTTCTAACGGTTCTAACCATATTAAATAAAATGTCCTAACACACAAATGATTAGAACAAAGTATTTTATTTTTTTTTTAATACGTACAAATTCAATTGAAAAAAAAATTACTTGACGATAATTTTTTTTTCAGTATTTAAAAATTACATATCTTTATTGCTCTTTTAAATATTTTTTAAGCGATTTCTTAGGGCTGTTTTAATGTTTTTAAGCACTTTTTTTGTGTACTTTAAGTACATATAAGTCCGTTCCCTAATGATCATACATAGTCTGCGAGCCGGTTTAGGTGGTCATTAAAATCTTAAAAGTAAATTTCACATTTTATAAAAACTAAGACAATTTGGAAAACGAACACAAGCAGCTTTATGATTTAACTTATTTATGAATGTTACAAAATATATTATCCCATTCAAATTGTATAAATTCGAAAATTAGTTTAGATGTTTCGGTGTACGTTTGTTACTCCACTTTTCGCCTAAACTGTTGAACGGTTTGAATTGAAAATGTGTAAAGATATCATTTTAGGTAAGCTATAACATTTAGACTATTTTACGCCCCCCTCCCGCATTCAACCACTATATGGGGGCTGACACAGGTTTATTGGTATTTGGGGACGAAAATCGGTTTCTTTTTCCATGGATTTATGTTACCTTGATGATACGGATGAACTAAAAAAATGTAAATCGCACAAAAAAATAACAAAAAAAACTGGTATTGGTGATGGGTACGGTCACTGATTTAGCTGGGCAGTTGCGTAGGCGTAATACATAAATGTATTTAATTTATACCTGTAAGCAAAGATAAACCATCGCCCGCGAAAAACGATTCTGAGTGAAGCTTGAATAGGCAATTATTCTTTAAACAAAAAGAATAGCTAAACAAATAATAACAATATGCGTTTTACTTCAATAATAATTGTTTAAAAAATATTAAAACTATAAAAACTTTATAATAACAAAAAATTAATAAAAAAAGTCGCCAATGACAACCTTATTTTGAAATTTGTTTTAATCTTTGTTAATCTAAAGAACCAGTTTTTCGTCATTGTCTCGATTACTATGAGACCTTTTTAAAGTACCAACTATAGAGCCAAAGTGCAACGAAAAAGGTTTTCTTGTCATGTTTTGATTGGAGCAAGATTTCTAGGAGAAAAGTTGTTTACAGACGGAAATAGAAAAATATACGCACATACTTTGCACGGTGGATGGGCCACTATTGTAGGTGAGAAGTTGGGGAGGGGTAGTAGAGGGGAAATCGAATGTATGTCTGTACGCAACGATTAACCATTGTTAACGAAAACCGATTCTGAGCAGAGTTCGGTTGATAGTATTGCTTTTTCAACAATGTATGTGTCATATTTTGGTGAAATAATTACATATACGCATTTAACGTTTTCTTTGATAATATTTGTTTAATATTATACCTGTTATCCCGGTTTCTACCATGTTTTTCCCATTCGTCGGGAAAACTCCTGGGAAAATCGAAAAACGACCGACCGGGGCGAAATGCCGCCCCGGTCGGATATTCTTCTTTCTTTATTGTTTTTTAATAAAACACGCCTCGCTCCACCCAGAGTCCGGAAAACGCGCATATCGGCGAAACCGTCAGAACACTGGCTTTCACGCAGAATCGATTGTAAACAACACGGTAGTCCGTGTGATCGCGGACCGTGACGGCGCAACACCGTGTTCTTTCTGTCGGTACCGCCGGCCACTCGATAGTACGCGACATCGTACCCGTGTACGGCAATGTATCGTTACGACGCGCGCGCGATCAATCCGGGCATTTTCGTTAATTCGACATTATCGGCTGCGCCCCCTGCCCGCCAGTCGCACATCGCCCTTGCCCCTCCCCCCCCTCACCCCGACACAGAGTTCCGCGCGCGGTTCCGTGGTATACATACGGATTATCTATTGTTGAGAGGAAAAAAAAATAAAATAATAAAAAAAAAAAAAATGATTATAACCCCGAGAATAAGGCCGCAACACGGATAATAATATCGCGGGACGTGTAAGTACGTAGAATAATAATAATAATAATAATAATAATAATACAGTTTACGCGGGTTTGAATTTTTCCAATTATGCGCGCTCTCTCCGGAATCAACGTCGCCGTAATAATAATCATAACGACAATAATAATAATAATATGTCACTTCCATGCGCGTTCTAACGGGGTTGACATCCGAATCGGCCGACGCCCGGAACTCGGGCGGTTAATCCCGGTGTCGAGCCGGCGCCGCGGTTCGCATAATATTATAAATATTCTAGTCGTTCGTTTGCGGCGCGTATAACGAGATTACAGTATTTCGGGTCTTATCCCGTTGTGCGCGGGTTTTCGATATGGCGTTTTTATATTTTTTTTTTTAATAGATTTATCGAAAACGCATTACGTAAACGCTCAATGCGTGCACGTACAACGCCCACACCTACGAGTGCCTGCAGGTAGGCGTCATAACAATAATAATAATAATAATACACAGAATATTATTTTCCAATTTTTCATTCGCCTCGTACCAATAACCGGCGCGCGAAAAAAAAAAAAACGGTGTTTACTAATCGAACTGTGAAATTCGAATTATATTTGCACCGGAAAACGCGGAATGACGAAATCTCTATTTTGCGTGAACAGTGCACGTTAAGTCAATAGTTTTCCCAATATTGAACGTGTAACGGCACCGTGCGTTCCGGGATAGGTCGTGATTTTCCGACACACGTCACATACCGCAGTGACTTAGAATCTAACGCGCCTTTCAAGTACGCCGTGTAAGAAAAGTTAAGGACCGGATTGACAGGAATGCACATCGGATAGGAATGGTTGGATGAACACGTAATATTCTCTGGGCGGTACTTAAACGGGGTCACTTTTTGAAATCATCATAAATATTCGAAATAATGAAGAAAACCTTGTTCTCTAGGGTTGAAAACGATTGAAAGATCAAATATAAAGTTGTCATCGCAGTCAACGGTTTTTATTTATTTTTCGTTAACTATTAAGTTTTTATCGTTTTAATCTTTTTTTAAACGGTCATTGTTGTCGTGGAACGCACGTTGTTGTAAACATTTTACCAGCATAATATAGCATATGGATATATTGTTGAAAAACCGAACAATCCGCTCAGAATCGTATTTCGTCAACGACGGTTCATCGTTGCTTACAGATACACGGTAAATCCCCTAGCTATATCCTGTCTTCCCGAATTCCCACCACAAAACAGTGGCCGCACCCGTCCCCATTTATCCTTGGACAGTTTTTTTTTATTTGCTTATACAGTTTTTTTCGAAAACGTGAATTTCCCGATGGGAGACGGACGGGATAGGACGTCGCGCGAAAATCGTGCAAGAACACTGCGGGGATGAAAACCCCGTGTACGCATTGTGTACTCGAGTACGCCTCGTACTACTCCAGCGAGCCGCAGTATAGTGTGTTTAACACGTCGTACGTGCGTATTGTCGTAGTCGTCAAATCGGACGTCTGGCCGGTGAGTGGTGGGAGGGGGGGGGGGGGGTGGCGGCGAGGGGAGTGAAGGCGACGGACGGAGAGGAGGCAATAAGGCGCGCGACACGGCGGTGATGCGTGCCGCGTTTGCGGGGGCGCGGTTACAAGCGCGAAGTGAGGTGGGAGGGGACGGCGGTGAACACGGGGATAAAGAGTGTAGAAAACGCTTACGCGCGTGTTTTTGTCACCGCCACCGCGGCCGCGGTCGGTGATTAGGCTGGCAAACATGTCAAATTCACACGGCGCACAATGGATCGGCCGCCGCGTCGATGTCACTAACCGTGCCGCTAAAAATCCGTTCGCGGCGACGACACACGCGGCCGCCCCTTATATTATACAATATTATTTCCCCTCGCGCGTGGTAAACACATCATCGCCGCGGCCGTCGTCTGCGTCGACGTTAATACGCGCGCGCGTGTGTGTGTGTGTGTGTGTGTGTGTGTGTGTACGCGCGCACGTCACACGCGCGCGTACACAAAGTAAGCGCGCCCGTTTGTTTGCGCGCGCGTCGCGTCACGGCAGAGGTGTCGGGCCGCGGTGTTACAGACGAGGAAAAACAGAAAAGCTCTTACGATACTCCTCCGGTCGTGTGCGCCTGCATGCGGTGGATACGTACGGACGTCATTGCCGGTCCGCACGCAAAATTGTATAATAAAAAAAAAAAACGAGAGAAAATATACGGTCTATTCCGTCTCCGATTATTGTTATTTTCGATTTTTTATTACACCGCGCGAACCGCGAAACGCGTCTAACGACAGTCGCGGTGCGTAATAATTACCGGGGCTCGGATTGTATGGCACCGAAAAAACTTTAAAACAAGCCGCGGTATGCCGCGAAGAACACGATAAATGGTTGAAAAGAAATTTTTTTTTTTTTTTTAAATGCAATAAAAATATACAACCGAAAGAAGTCACAAACGTAAACCGTTCGACACGTCTACAAGCAGGGCCACTTAAAATATCAATTGTAATATGAAATGAGAATGTAGGTATTTTTTCTCACGGACTCCGCGCGTAAATGAAAGATTTTTTTATACTTTTTATGAAAATTACTAAAATAAATCATTATCGCATTACGCGTATTGGCGAGAAATAATGCTGAACTTAAAAAAAAATACTTCGAACATGCGAGAAACAGCATCGCGTACAATTTCGTATTTGGAGTGTCCGCGGCGCATAAAACAAACGTAACAAGCTCACTCCGCTACTTTTGTCTGTACTCCATAATAATTAGCAATTAACGCCGTAAAATCCAAGGCCTGATAACAGCGCAGCGTACGGGGCACGCCCTTTATCGGATGTCCGTCCGGACGGATTCCGTTTTTGTCAGCCATCGAACGCGCGTGATTTTTTACAAAAGAATTGACGAGCTCAACGGTCGCCGTAGCCGTTTTAACGACCTTTCGGAGACGACATTTTTTTACGTCATAAGCTGTGGTTTTTTTATTTTTTTTTTTTTACAGTTTTCGATCGCACGGTCGCGAGTTTATTATAACCCGTGTACGCAATACGCATTGCATAATATACACGCGTCTCAACGACCCCGACCTACAAAAATGAAACACTCGTACTACGTATGTATGCGAGGCGAGTTCGAAAAGTTTCCGGACAGTTTGAACGGCCCGCGTCGTCCACTGCCGTCGTTCGGGGGTGGAGGGGGGAAGGCACTTGCCTATTGGGCCGGGTACTGGTTAGTTTCGGGCCACAAGCCTGCAAATGTAATTCGGGATTTATGACGCACGCGGCCACTCTGAGCTACAGGTTTTCAAGGTTTATTTATGGTAATCGTACGCAATATATTTTTTTTTTTTTTTTTATTCTCCCTTTTGTTAACATTTACCGCTAAGTTGAAATCGCCAGGTCCGTGTACGTTTCTGGAGAGCGTCTATTCTTATTTTCTTATTTGATTTAGTCCATGATTGCACCGATGTCCATGGTGACATGGTTATATACTTTATAAATACGTGATGCATACTCCATTCATATCGACGCAAACAGAACATAAATTTGGGGAAAATTCACCCGAAATTAGATATCCACATATTAGCTAATTGGTAAATTATTTACGGGTGTCCCTCCGCGTGTATGTTTATTATTTAGTTATTCGTTGTTGTCCCCCGAAAAAATGGGTTTTTCGTATCAATAACAGTAAGTATAAAACGATGTAATAATAATAGGACATTTGTGTTACGGGATAAAAATGTAATTGTGACGGATGCACTACCGAGCGGTTTTTTTCAGTTCTATTACGGACCGGTCAAATCTTTTGTCCCCTCCTCTAAAAATAACCCGAAATGACGATGCCGGCGTCGCCGAAACGTTAAAAAAGCTTCGACCTACGCGGGATTGCGGGTATCGCCGATTTCGCGTGTCTCGCACGGCAGAAATACAATTGAGGCCGGTCGTCGAAGCCGTTTTCAGACACTTTTGACTGTTACGGTTGAGAACGCTCGGGTTAGGTTATGATTCCGCGCCACGTTGCCAAACTGTACAGTAATCTGAATACTCGACCGGAAATACGTATTTATTTCTTGTATCGTAATCGAGTTTAACGATTGGCGATTGTTGTTTGAGACGGCGTGTGTGTTACCGAATCCATCGATAGTGATTATCCGCGTAAATGTAACAATGACGAATTGTTTGCAACGAATCGTCAAAATATACGCATTGGTGCGGCTCTCGGTGTGCGGTGTCCCGCGTTATGCGTATTACGCGCGAAGTGTTTCACGTTAATAAAACGGAAAATAACCGTGACTTGTATCCTCTGGACGCGGTGGAAATTTAATTGTTTTAAACTTCCGCGAGTACCGTTTTATTAGAAATTCCGCGTAATTTGTTCATAATTTATTTACGAGTTTCGACTTGAATAAAGTTCGGCAACGTTGCACATAGTTTCGTTCTCAATAGTACTGTTTTTTTTTTTTTGTTTTTTTTTTTGGGGGGGGGGGGGGGGGGGGTGTCAGCGGCTGTTTCATTGTTCCGTTTCGAGCGTTCTCAATCGTACGCTAAAAAAAAAAAAAAGATCGAACGTTCTCAACGGCATTCTAGCCTCTCGTACAATACTGCAATACGATTATTACACTCATCGTACTATTATTATCCCTTAATCACGTCACATATTACGTTTTTCTAGATACGTTATAACCTTGTTCGTTTTGACATACCCGATGGATTTTCGTAAAATACGTTTTCCGCGTTTAGCGATATCGTAATGATACGGAATGAATAAACGCAAGAAAACTCTTCAAAGTGCTCGGGCGAGGTTGGAGAGGATTTTTCTCGCGTTTTGATGGCTATATACGTAATGATACGGCTAATAATTATTATTACGATAACATTTCGAAAAGTTTTTATTGTCGTTAAACATAACCGAAAGTTTCTGACAAACTTGAACTTGGATTTGTTTTTAAACCTCGACGTTGCCTCGGAATTCCCGCGACAAACTTTTCTGCCGGTCGGCGCGTCAGCAGTTTTCGTTTACAATATTCTTATTCGGTATGCCATCACGGCGGACGAAATAATCCTCTCTGACCTACTCGAAAAACACGTAAATTTACTCTACTATTGGACTTATTATACACAACAAAATACGAAAAACGTATTTTACGAAAACTTCGGCCACATCAAACTTCCGGAAAAATTGAAATCAGGAAAAAACTCGAAAAAAAAAAACAGTTTTTTTTCAAAAAAAATATGAAAAATTGACGGAAAAATATAAATAATTTAGCAACACATGGTACCGTAATATCCAATATGAACGACTTACTCTCCTCTGTCTTTTTTTAAATTTTAGTATTTAGCCTCCAATAGTTTCATACTGCTGGATTTGAATGATACGCACTTTATAGACAGAAAATTAAAAATGCGTAAAATATCTATAGTTTTAAATAACACAATAACTAACGAACAGTAATGAATAAAATTCGGACTTCGACGACGCATTTTCAATGATAAAAAAAAAAAAACTCTTAAAATGTAAAAAAAAAAACAGTCTTTAAAAAAAAATAATCGTTTATTTTATAATTCTATCAAAAAATTTGACTTCAAATCCGAACCATAGAAATGAATAATAATTAATACTGCACACATAATAATAATGATATGTATATTTAAAATGCACTCGCCTTTAAATAAAACTGCGATCACGCTAAATATCATATTTAATCTCGCTTCGATCGAAAATCTACGAGATATCTGTTTCGTTGAACTGTGCATATGGCCGGTGAGTAAGTAAGCAGTGTTTTGAATTCACAACCGGTTTTCTTAACAATCGGGGAAAAAATCGTAAGGGAAAGTTTAAGGTTTTTAATAACGGTTTCGGTTTTCGTTTGTGAAATTCGCAGACAGCCGTCACCTTGACGGAATACTTATACTAGTCCGTTTGTAGACGGGCTTAAAACTGTAATTCCGAAATTTGCGATGTCGACCGTCTGAAATAAACGTTGTACAGCGCAAAGTCTAAGAATTTTAAATTTTTTTTTTTTTCGCAAGCCGTTAAAATCTGACTACTTTATTTCGATCGAGTGTCGTTTACGGCGCGGCGGGTAGTTTTAGACGGGGCGCACCCGTAGTTTTCACGGGCCAAACGGTCGAATTCCGGGGGGGGAGGGGACCGGTACAACACGTCCTGTTAAACGTACCATACCGTTCGGTATCCACGGTACGTATTGTTCACGTTGTAGGTACGGGCGGCGCACAATTAAAACGGACCGTTTTGTCTGTTTGTTTTTTTCGCTTTCCCCCCCCCCCCGTCCTCGAGCGCGCCAAGTACGGCCGTACGGTTTAATTCGTCGTGCGGCGCATCTCGCGTTTTGCCGTCATTTGAATAATACGGCGCGCGTGTGCTTCGGCGGCAGCGGCGGCGGCGACGGCGGCGTCCATTGTTCGCGAAAATCGAAGCGCCCGCGACGACGACTCCCGCAACGCGCGTAGATGGCCCGCCACTCGATTGGCCCGCGGTACCCGCGAACGACGGAGCCGCGTCGCCGGCGTCTCGGCGGCGCGACGACGATTCCCCCGGTCCGCGCCCGGCTTTATTCCGCGAGTAATTATCGTAATGAATTGTCTTTCGCGCTCGGCGACGACGCCCGTCCCGTCTCCCGTATTATTACAACACGTACACACACACATATATATGTATATACAGGGCGATTCATTAGGCGTGCTCATAACATTTTTTCCGGTTAAATTTTGCGTACATTCGAATTCCGATTTTTAGAATTTTTAAGTGCGGGTCAAGCCGGTGTTTTCGTGATCACCGAGATTTTTCACCACATTTAAACAATATCCTGTGGCGATACCAACTTTGGTTCGTCAAATGAAAACCTTTATTGAAATTTCCATGAATAGACGGAATATTGCTGGAATTAAATTTCGGTGTCAAGATTCTCGATTTCCGTCAACCCGTTAACGAGATAATCCGCTTTTGAGTTTAGATAGAGCAAGGGTAGTGAAATATCATTTGTGTGGCGGCACGGCGCGCGGAACGCTCCACTACCCTCCCCCTGCCAAAACTTGTAACTAAAGTGAAATATCTCGTCAACGGGTTCACGGAAATCAAACATTTTTGAAAACAAAGTTTAAAGTAATTTAAAGTAAGTCGCCGTTTATTTATTGAATTTTTGTTTACAGGTTCTCATTTGGACATTCGTTGGTATCGCCACAGGGTACTGCTTAAATGTTGTGAAAAATCTAAGTATACAAAAATATCGGCTTTTACTACACTGAAAAATTCCAAAAATCAGAATTTGAATATACGTGGAATTTAACCAAAATAATGGGGTGGACACGCTTAGTGAATCACTCCGCATAGTGCAGGGTGTCCCGCGAATACCCGTCGGACGATATCGTGGAGAGTATTGACTTTTTCGGGAATTTTTTTTTCCGTTGAAGCGGACGGCTCCGAAACGGGGCGACCCGTTGAGCTATTACTGTTATTTTAGTGGGGCGAAACGACTGCCGACCGATATTCGCGTTCAAACCCACACCTGCACATTGGAAATCCCGCAGACGGATTACCAGTTGGAATACATTTGGGTGTTGACGTTTTCGACTGGTGTTGCCGATTCGCGGTTTGGGGATAGTCGTAGAGTAGGGGCACGTGGCGCGCGCGTCGTGCCGCCACACAAATGACGCCTTGCCCTGCTGCTGCCGCCGTCGCCGCTACCGCCGCTCTGACCGTACACGAAATCGGAATGTTGTCCCGTCGACGGGTTCACGGAAATCCGGAAACGTTCGTGGGAAACCCACGAAAACGCAACCCGTTCCGGAGCCGCGGCGATCGACCTGTATGCATGCACACCGGGCGGCGAACGTAGTCGAATGGACGCATTGTGCGCGCGGCCGGCACGCACGCGTTATCATTGTCATTACCGTGCAGTGGCGGGGCAGTGCGCGGCGCCTCCTCGTCTCCGGACGAGAACAACGCGCTAATAGAAAAACGGCTTTGGCGAATAAGAATGAAAAACGATCGAACGGGCGGCGGCGTCTCGGCGGAAGGGGCCGCGCGGCGGGCGCGTCGAGTCGCGCGCGCGATAAAAAAAAAAAAAAAACGAAAAAACAACGAAAAAAACGGTTCATTGTGCGACCGGCGGCAGTGGCGGCGTTACCTACACTCCCCGACGGAACAACAGCAATAATAATACACTCGCTTACAGTCGTTGCCGGCGAGCGCGCCGAGTACAATGCGCGCAACTTCCCGGTGAAGGGGAGGGGGGGGGGGGGGGGGGTGAGGTCCGTTAGACTCGAAAACGTACGCGCACAAACGTCCCGGGGCCTCGCGAGATAATGAAAATACGCGTCGGACGTTCGTCACATTTACGTGATGTTTTATTGTTATTGTGTTCGGGTTTCGGGCGCGCGCGTCGCGTTCGGTGGCGTATTCGCCGGCGGGCGGTCGCCGGAGAGAGGCACGGTTTCCGCCCCCGATTGCCCCCTCCCCTCCCCGCCCCGCCGATGTCGGGGTGGGGGAAGCGGGGGTTTTTAGTCGCGGAAAAAAATTTCGGGAGGGGGTGGGAGGGGGGCGGCCGAATCGGAAACTGTCCGCATTGTGTTTGCGACGGCCCGCCGGGAATTTTTTTTACCGATGTCGCGATCGATGCGATTCGATCACGGTAGAAAGATACGCGCCCGTATGAGGAGCACAGTGACGGACGGTGTACCGTAATAACACACGCGCTGAGTCGAGTTTCCGCGCCACTCTGCGCCGGTAACGATGTTCGTCGCGAAACGACATCATAACCGCGAGTGCTCGACAAGCAGTACGAAAATGTAATATTGTTGTGTGCTGAAATTGTATGGCCGTAACATTTACGATTTTCGTCGAAATTCGACATCAAAATTTTTATGAAAAAAAAAAAAACTAATAATGTAGTGCAATGTGCGCTAAATTTTTTTTTTTCTTAACCCTTTAGTACGAATTATAATGTACCGGCTGTTAAATTTTCGAGCGTTTACGTCAACAGATACGTCCGCAGAGCACCGACCGAATAAAAATCACGTAAAAAACTCACAAAATTAAAATGTCCATAAATAGCTCAAAATGGCTTTGATTGTTTCGAACATTTTACCGCGTCTAGAAGAAGCAAATATAATAAGTTTTATGTCAAAATTTCAATTCTCCGCGAATGTAATTTAACTGAATTGCAACAAAAAATTAAAATTTATAATAATAAAATAATTATTTTCGTAAACTCTCACCCTTTCTACTTTCTTTTTTTTTCCGGTTTTCTCGATTATTAAAAAAAAAAAAAATACACGGAAAATTAAACAAGGAATTACTGACTTCTCTGACAAAATTAAAATATATTCAACAAAAAGATCTTTTTCTATTGGAGCAATACTTCTGGTAGAAAACGCAGTTTGCAACAAAATTAAAATTAACGAAACCGATGACGCCGCGGCGTGCAGTAAATATATTTACCGTTTTACTTATAATTTTCTTTCGGTTTTTTCCCAACTGTTTCGAAAACCTCTTAGGAAATCAAAAAATAACACCTCTACTCTGACGCACCGACTAGATAAAGTTTCCTTTCAGAAGAGGCGCTCCACTCGATACACCGGAGCGGTTTATAAAAATTGTTAGGTCAAGAAAAAAAATAAAAACACGTCATGGTAAACGAAAACATAAAGCTCTCTGTTCGAATCCTACGAACGGGTCACTTATCGAAAATCGCCGCGAACGAAAACTGTATTTTCATTTGAATCGCTGAGTGGACAAACGATAGCATATTCGGTATATGCTCAATGCTTGACTTTCGGAAAATTAAAAAACCACCGTTTATCTCCTTAAGTTTTATTCGAATAAAAACTTGTCTGTACAACACATTACATTAACAAGTACACATTCTTTTGACCTCCTAAAATACGACATCATAATAATCAATAGTTTTTTTTTTTTTTTTCGCTATACAGAAAAGCCCTTAACGGCTAACGTCTGGGCCACCAATTAAACTGCAACCCGTTCGGACCAATATGTTTAAAGGCTTGCCAAATAAACGTTCGGTCAAACTAATGTAAGGAAAATTCTGGCCCGAACGGGCTGTATAAAAGTAGTTGTTTTTTTCAGCCCAAACGGGTCTTCAAAATCGGTCCAAACGGGTCCTGGCCTTTGAAACCGGCTCGGCACAACGGCGGCGCGAATTACGTCCGGCCTTTTTTTTTTTCTTTTTTTTCGTCTTCGCGTGTCCGGTCAAGGACACGGCTGGGCGTCCAGGGAACCAGGGCCCCGAGGGACCGAGGGGGTCGAAAAGCCGGACGGACGCGGCCCTCCGCGGCTCGCGCCCGCGGTAATACGCGCAAAGTGCTTTTCACGGTTAAATGCAAAAACGACGCGGCCGTAGTTGACGACCGCCGTGCTGCGGGGTCGCGTTCCGCCGTTACGGTTTATTACGGCGCGCCGTCGTCCGCGGGAGGCCTGCGGCACGGGCGGGCGCCGGCCGCGTTTAATCGTATAATTTCATTATTAAAACGAACCGCCGTAAAAACCGCACATTGTATGCGCGCGAACGGGACGACGGCGGCGAGCGGACAAAGTCCGCGAATGCGGCGTCCGTGGCATCGCGCGAGCCGGGGTTTGGGGGCGGTGGCGGTGGGCGGGGGGTGGAGGGCTCGCAATAAGGCAACTTGATAAGGTTTTCCGTCACCTCCATTCGCCGCTCCACCGTCCCGCACGAAACCCTTTTTACACCGCACAATAAAAACAACGTTCTAGACGGCCGCCGCGTTTAAATTGATTAAAACGCGGCCGCTCGTCACCTCCAACCACCCCCCCCCCCCCCCCC